>JANRMT010062852.1:39238292-39255451 GCA_026402145.1 Polypterus bichir lapradei | reverse complement strand
CAGGTAGATCAGTTAGTAATTGATTCAATCCTTGCTGTGTCTTTTCACATAATTTAAAAGAAAATTAATTTGTAAAACAGTCAAATAAACCTTTATTTTACTACACAATTAAACACAGATAGGTCACCATCAACATGTGTCAATAATACAAAGTCACCCTCACCTTCCTGTTGACATCCTGGGAAATGAAAGACAGCCATCAGAAAAAGGGCTTCAAGTGTCACTCTGAGCTCCATCTCTGAAAAAGTGACAGGATAAGACTTTTTACTATAAAAACACACATGTACCAGAAAAAAACAGGAACTTCTTATAGAAATTTCACATTCACTGAAGTTACAACGATAAATCATTTCTCCTATTTATCCTAAGAATGACCTTCAAGGTACCACTTGATAACAGAAATGAAAATCCTAACTTTAATTTCTAAAATGTAACCTACTACCTGTTCTTAGACTCAGTCCCAACAAAACTGGTGTAAAGCTCAATGGCGGCTCTCGCGTCACCCATTCTTAGCCTTATCAACAGTTCATTACTGAATGGCACCGTTCCTGACGTATTAAAAGTGTTGGTTATCAGACTGATAATAAAAAAATCAGAGCCAGACCCACACACACTTAACAAATATAGATATAGGCCTATTTCAATTCCATACTATATCTTTCTAAAATACTTGAAAGAGTAGTTGCTATTCAACTTAGGACTCATCTTATACATCACAATCTATTTTAGAAATTCCTGTCGGGCTTCCACACTGACACTGTAGAGAAGCAGCACTAACCTGTGTTTTAAATGACATTTTAATGTCCTCCGATTAAGGCAGTTTAAAATTAATTATGTTCTTAGACTTACGTGACACCCTTGACTACTCTGTTCAGTTACACGGGCTGTGAAGGTACAGAGGGCTCTCAGGCAGTGGACAGTAAATATGGTGTCCTGCGGGGCTCAGAACGCAGACCTTTACTGTTTTCACTTTTCTTGCTTCCATTAGAAATTATCAATAGAAATCATTCATTATTAGTCATATGCAGATGATACCCAGTTATACTTTTCTTTTTCACCAAATGACATTTTTCTGATGATGTTGTTAATTAATTGTATCAATGAATTTAAAAAGAGGATGGGTGAGAACACCCTTAGCAGAATTCTGGAGGGTGCATGGGAGTTTGCCCAACCAGTCTACATGTGTTTTGTGGACTTGGAAAAAAGCATTCGACCGTGTCCCTCAGGGAATCCTGTGGGGGGTGCTCCGGGAGTATGGGGTACCGGACCCCCTGATAAGAGCTGTTCGGTCCCTGTACAACCGGTGTCAGAGCTTGGTCCGCATTGCCGGCAGTAAGTCGAGCCCGTTTCCAGTGAGAGTTGGACTCCGGCAGGGCTGCCCTTTGTCACCGATTCTGTTCATAACTTTTATGGACAGAATTTCTAAGCGCAGCCAGGGTGTTGAGGGGGTCCGGTTTGGTGGACTCAGGATTGGGTCACTGCTTTTTGCAGATGATGTTGTCCTGTTTGCTTCATCAGGCCGTGATCTTCAACTCTCTCTGAATCGTTTCGCAGCTGAGTGTGAAGCGGCTGGGATGAAAATCAGCACCTCCAAATCCGAGACCATGGTCCTCAGCTGGAAAAGGGTGGAGTGCCCACTAAGGGTTGGGGGAGAGATCCTGCCCCAAGTGGAGAGGTTCAAGTATCTCGGGGTCTTGTTCACGAGTGAGGGAAGAATGGAGTGTGAGATCGACAGGCGGATCGGTGCAGCGTCCGCAGTGATGCGGGCTCTGCATCGGTCTGTCGTGGTGAAAAAAGAGCTGAGCCGTAAGGCAAAGCTCTCAATTTACCAGTCGATCTACATTCCTACCCTCACCTATGGTCATGAGCTATGGGTAGTGACCGAAAGAACGAGATCGCGAATACAAGCGGCTGAAATGAGTTTCCTCCGCAGGGTGTCTGGGCTTTCCCTTAAAGATAAGGTGAGAAGCTCAGTCATCCAGGACGGGCTCAGAGCCACTACTCCTCCACATCGAGAGGAGTCAGATGAGGTGGCTCAGGCATCTGATCAGGATGCCTCCTGGACGCCTCCCTGGTGAGGTGTTCTGGGCACGTCTCACCGGGAGGAGGCCCCGGGGAAGACCCAGGACACGCTGGAGGGACTATGTCTCCTGGCTGGCCTGGGGACGCCTCGGGATTACCCTGGAAGAGCTAGAAGAAGTGGCCGGGGAGAGGTAAGTCTGGGCCTCTCTGCTCAAGCTGCTGCCTCCGCAACCCAACCTTGGATAAGCAGAAGAGGATGGATGGATGGATAGATGGATGGGTGAGAACAATTTGTTTGTGAATGTTACTTACTGAGGGAATGAGGCAGGCTGCTACAATATTCAGTCATTTTAACCCAGTAGGTCTAAACATTAGTTTTACTGAACCAAATGACTAAGTAGGTATTATCTTTGACAGTATCACGCCCTGAAGCTTTCCAAAACTTGTTTTTTTCCATCTTGAAAATACTGGACAACTGCTGCATTAAAATTCCAGCCTGGCCACTGTTTGTGTGCAGTTTGCAAGTTACTTTTGCAAATATATTGGATTTTTTCTCAAAGTCGGGCAGCCTTCCTGGCACATCTCAGGTACATGTGTGTCATTGGCAATGGCATTGAACCCTTAACACTGCATACCAAACTTCACATTTAATCCCATTCATTAGATAGGAGGGTATGGCAACCTTGCCAGTCCATATGACTAATAAACCTGTATAGGTCTGGGCAAAACCCAACGGCATTTAAACAAAGGTATCCATCTTTTGTCAAAACTGAAAATTTGGGAGGCCCAATGGCATTTAACCCTTTACGGTTTCCATCAAACATTACATTAAATCCCATTCATTACATTTGAAAGTAAGCCAACTTTGCCAGTCCATTTGACCCATATTCCTGCAATGGGCTGGGAAAAACCCTCCTGCAATTAAACAAAAGTATCCATCTCTTGTCAAAACTGTGAATATTAGGATGGTTCGATGGTATTTAACCCTTTACAGGTCCCGTTCAACTACACAGTGAATCTCATTCATTTCATTATTTCACTGTGCCAACATTGCCAGTACTTTTGACTCAGTTACATGTGTTGGGCTGGGCAAATCACAACTGCAAATTAACAAAGGCATCTGTCTATTCTTGAAATTGTGAAGCTCGGGGTGTCCAAATGCTTTCTAACCCTCTACAGTGCCCTTCAAACATCAAAGTAAATATCATTCATTAGATACTACAGTGTGGCACCTTTTTATTTTTGCATCCATATTGGATTTTTCTCAAAGTAGGACAGCCTTCCTGGCACATCACAGGTACATGTGTGTCAGCATAATCTGGCAGCACTAAATGATCCTGTTATGAATGATTGTGAGTGTGTGCTGACTGTTTTTGGATGGGGATTTAAAATCAGTCTGATGGGGCCACAAAGCAGCAGTTCTAAAGAATGTGTCAACTTGAAACAATTACAATCAATATATAAAAATGAATGACTCTCTGTCTGTTCCCTATATAGTCGTACACCCTTTGACTGATCTGAGACAAATTTTGCATGGTTGCTCTCTAGGACTGTATGGATTAGATAGTTACTTTGGAACCCAAGTTTTTAATCCTGGTGTTCATGGGGTTTGTTTTTATCTTTATGCTATGGTCTGCACACCACTGCCACCTGCTGGGTTAGATCAAGAGAAACATCTCAAGAGATGGAAGCAGCGCTAGCAGACAACATGACCAAAGCTTATCATGACTTAGCCAGTTAAGGACGCAAGCTGCTTCTATCTACTGTAACATACTAAAGAGTATTGTGTGCTTTGCAGGCTGCGGCTTGATCAAGAGTGGAAGTGCAGCGCAACACAAAGGGAAATCAAAGGGTTTTTGTTTATCTCCTGTGTTGCAGGTTTTCTTCATAATTTAAGTGCTACAGACTGTCCACTTTGAACTAAGATGAGAAGTCAGACATGACAGCATTCATGGTCACAACCCAGCAAGGAGTTACCACAATTCTGGAATTCAATCAGACCCAAAAAGAACAAATTCTCAACTCACGAGGTCAGAGACATTAATAGATGGGCAGTGTGGATGACGGATGGGACAGCTAGCAATGACAACAGGGTCACCGTTTAAAAACACATAAACCTTTGCTTTCTTTCTTTAACTCATTCTATAAATATACCCAAACAACACCTTGAAGTTCAGCTAAATAAAAAACACTCTACATATTGTAATATTGCCACTTGTATGTAAAGTGAACATAATTATTAATGTTTCCTCATGCTGTACAAGTCCTATCTTAAAATTATTTGAACAGTTCTATTTTTTGTTTTTGGTTTATTTCAGGCTTTTTATCATAATGGCCTGAGGCTGCAAGATGGGAACCAACTCTGGAAGTGATGTCAGTTCATCACAGGACACACTCACACACACTCATTCATACTCAGTCTAGAATCTCCAGTCATCTTCACATGCAGGTCTTTGGGAGACCCCAGCACAGTGAAGACAAGTTGATGTGGATGTGCAAACCCTGCAATGATGAGAGTCGTGAAGGCTGAACTGGGGAGCTCAGAGAAAGCAACACAAACCACAAGGGCTGGGACAGACAGTCTGAGCGTATAATCAGAAAAACGATTTCATAAAAGCATCCCATAAATACTTATTTCTGAGGGTTTTCTGAAACAGCAATGTTGTACATTACACAATCAAATAAAATAAAAGTTGCCATGACAACAAACAGATTACTACAAATCCAACTTTTCTTTACTCATTTTAAATGAGGCTCGAGGTGCCTGCTTATCCGTTTTCCCTGCAATTAAATAAAAGTGTCCGTCTTTTGTCAAAACTGTGAAAATTAGGATGGCTCAATGGTATTTAACCCTTTACAGTTCCCATTAAACTACACAGTAAATCTCATTCATTTCAATATTTCACTGTGCCAACATTGCCAGTACTTTTGACTCAGTTACATGTGTTGGGCTGGGCAAATCACAACTGCAAATTAACAAAGACGTCTGTCTTTCCTTGAAATTGTGAAGCTTGGGGTGGCCAAATGCTTTTTAACCCCTGCAGTGCCCTTCAAACATCAAAGTAAATCTCATTCATTAGATATTACAGTGTGCCATCTTTGCCAGCCTGTCTGACCCAAGTATTTGCATGGTGCCAGAACAAAACTGAACTACAGCGTCACAAAGCAATCTTTCCTTTCTTGAAATTGTTTAAATTGGGGGGACCCAACATTTAATCCTTTATAGTGCCATTTAAACATCACAGTAAATCTCATTCATTAGCCCCATTGGAACGGGCAAAACTTAGCTGTTGTTTATCAAAGGCTTTCTGTTAAATAAGTAACTGCTTTACACAAAGTATACGAATAAGTAGCTGGATGAAAGCAAATATGTATCCAGCCGAATAAGGAGCTGTGAGGAGAATGGGAAAAAGATCTATCACTCAACATATCAGAAAAGGAGTGGAAGGTAGCAATGCAGAGAATTCACTCGAGCTCCATATGCGCAAAGCATACAATTATACAACTCCAAATTATATATCGAGCACATCTGTCTCGCTTAAAATTGTCCAAAATGTTCCCAGGGCATGATCCAACCTGTGAACCCTGCAATCAAGTCCCAGCCTAACTGGGTCACATGTTTTGGACCTGCACCAAATTAAACACCATTCTAGACAAAATTTTTAAGTGCCTTTCAGACAGCCTTGGTGTCACAATCCCTCCTAATCCATTAACAGCTGTGTTTGGTGTACTTCCAGATGGGCTTAAAGTGGAGGAGGACAAACAAAGGCCGGAGTAAGGCCGGAGTTATACTTCACGCGAGGCGATGCATGCTGCAGTGGACGCTCCTGCTACACAAGCATTGTAATGTTTATACTTGCGCGTGTACTTTACGTAAATCTGGAGGAATCCACCAGGTGGCAGTGCGAGATATCATCACGGTGAGAATATTTTCGGCTTCTCAGTGTTTTGGATTGTCTAGAACACCTATTAAATTCCGATAACACCTTACCGCAATATCTCTGAAAAGGATGTTTATTGATTAAATCCATCAATCCAGGGATGTGTCTGTAATATTCCAATAACCAGTCGGAATACTTTCTCAATTGTGAATTGATTATTTGAAACTTATTGGAAATGACAGGTTTTAAGTCAAGTTACTCATACAACTCCTGAGTTGACTTAACAGCGCTGAGCCTTTCTGCAAAACAAAACACCAGGGGCCTCATGTATAACGCCGTGCGTAGAATTCGCACTATAACATGACGTAAGCACAAAAGCCAAAATGTGCTTACGCACAGAAAAATGCAGATGCAGGAATCTGTGCGTACTCCAACTTCCAAGTTCTTCCGCTACATAAATCCCGGTCAGCGTGAAAAGTAACGCTCATGCACGCGCTTTATGTAACGTCCCAACTCCTCCCAGAATTACGCCTCTTTGAATATGCAATATAAATCGCCCTTAAGCTCAGCCTTCTGTGAAAAGACAATGGGAAAAGCACGGGGGAAAATATAAGAATTTCAGCGAATACCAAGTGGAGGCAAAGAAAAACATACTATTTGTTTATTTAAACCATGGTATAAACAATAGGAAGTTGATCTAGTGACATAGTGTGTTGGAGAAACTTGAAAGCACACGTTCACAAAGTCGCACAGTGCCGGAAATAAAAAAGTTGTCAGATATCAAAGTCGCCATGAAAAGGCGAGTTGTAGCCCACTGTCTGAGTGTCATATGAAACCTTATTAGGGTACAGAGAAAAAAAGGCACACAGTGGGGAAAAAGCACGAAATGTCAACTTCAATCTCGAAATTTCCACTTTAATCACGTAGTTTATTTTGTCATTAAAGTAGAACATTATAAACTTCATCTTAAAATCGTTGTACAATTACCTTGTAATTAAAGTAGCACGTTAAATGCTTTGTTTTGTATGTGATCTTCTATGTGCTCTATGTGTGTGAAACACTACTTGCTTCTTAAACCGGCTCTCTTCCTCCGACTGGACACAGAATCCATTACATTCGTGATATTACAGCTCTCTGAAAAACTAAAATACTGAGATGTATACGTGATATCATTTTCATGATGACAGGAGTTAAAGCATGTTATTAAACATGGTGTCACGGCGCAGTGATTGTGCGCGACCTTCGATGAAATTATTTATTGCAGCAGTACTCATGGGTGCCTCTAGGCTCGTGGCGGCCCTGGGCAGAGAAAGAATCGGTGGCCCCTTCACCCGCCAATGTCAATATGGTATCTTATTCACGGTGGATGGCCACGTCCGTTGCGGACACTGCATAGCCGCCTTGTGCTCATGACACAAGCGTTTAACTTTTGTCGAAATTTGCTGCTGCGTTTTTAGCTGTGTCGTTATTTTCTCTTTCTGTTTTATATTCAATATATATTGGCGTGGCCGACCCTGCGGTCCTTGCTTTTCTTTTTCCAAGTAACCGATCGCCACACAATCAGCTCTGTAATAGACGTTATCTGTATGCTTAGAGCGCCGATTCTTCAAAACATTTAAGGAACATTGAAATATCTTCGTAGTACATGTTTAATTATTCTATCCTTCACTCCAGTCCCAGTGAAGAATATAGATTATTTAAATGAAGTTAAAGTTTTATCTGTATAATATAATAAACATATTTTGCTTCATTTCATCTTAAAAATGATATCGTCATCATATGTAAATACAAGCTTTATTAAGTGGCTCAGGTTGTGTAATATTATAACTGTAGTGCAAGTTTACAGTGGGGTAATTGTACTCATAAGTACAAACAGTTCTACAAGGAGCAATTGATTGAGTGTGTTTAAAGTTCTTGGGATGAAACTGTTTCTGAACAGCGAGGTCCGTACAGGAAAGGCTTTGAAACGTTTTGTCGTGGCCGAGACAGCGTGTGCTTGATGCTGTATACCGATAATTCTCTTCCCGATCAGCTGCTGCTGTGATGCCCCACTCAGATACAGTCATATAAATACTCCGAGTGATGCAGTAAGAGTAATATGGAAAAAGATGATCCGCTGTGGCAGCTCCTAACGGGAGCAACTGAAAGAAGAAGAAGAAGGTGCAGTGAGAGTAACAACGCTAAAGCAATTAAGGTATTTGGAATACTATGACTATTCCATCCATCCGTCCTCTTCCGCTTATCAAGTTAATTAAAATCAGATGCATTACACTAATAAACAATATGCGGTTAGTTTCAATGTATTTATAAAGCCGCGTCAGGAAAATAAAGAGTAACGACACAGGAACAGTAGCACTGCTTTGACGTTGGGTGCCGCCAGTCTGCAAAACCGAGCGAAGAACTTGCGTATGACAAGGTATGAGGTACCGTGGAAAAGTGCATGGCTTTACGCCAAGTGTAGGTTTTATACATCGCGATTTGAACGTGGAAAAGTTCTTACGCAACATTTCTGTGCGTACGCACCGTTTATACATGAGGCCCCAGGTCCCCTGCTACCCGGTCTGCCTAATTAACTGCCTGATTAATAATACAACAGTGTCCATTCCAGCAAGCAATGGGCACGAGTGAGAAACAATCCCTGGACGAGGCATCAGCTCATCGCAAGGTGAATACAAGCATACACATACACTAGCGTCATTTTAGCGGCACCAAATCCCCAAATCTGCATATCTTTGTAAGGAAACTGGAGCACAGTGTGGAATACAAGCAGGAAATATCAGCAACATAACTCCCTGCGAGACAGTAGTGCTATCGCTCCGCCATTGTGTCACCCCCATGTGTGTAATTATTCCCCCCATGTGTGTAATTAACAGTATTCATTATTTAAAAGAAATTATATGTAAAATTTAACATACACACTTTAATGCATTTCATCATGAAAGTGATACCGAGTATAAATCTAAAGATTCTAAATGTGCAGAGAGTTGGAACATCATACATTTAATGTGTTCTGTGTGGCGATCTATTGCTGTTTGCCGCTGCTGTCAGGTCCAAGAAGCTCGTAGCGATTAAAAACTGGGATAACATTTACGATTTAATGTTTACGTTTAATGATAAAGTAAACTACGAGGTTAAAGTGGGCATTTCGAGATTAAAGCCGACATTTCCACTTTAATCACAAAATACACCTTTTCACCGTGTCCTTTATTTTTTTCTCAGTGGCTCAAATACAGCGCTATACATTATGTTGCTGTTGTGAAGTTGAAAAAAAAAAAAAAAAAAAAAGACAGCACAAAAGCTGGTTTGTGAGACTTTTAAAATGTATCATGTCATTACGATCGGGAATATGCGATGCTTGAATATAAAAGCACCAAGAATGCATCTGTATGTCGCCATTGTGCTTCACCACATCGAACCATTCATCAAATTGCGAAGCACGCATGTCGATCCCCGTAGGATCTGCATTGAGGCATTCAGTCACATGTAGATAGTAAACAGAGACTCTGACGTCACGTTCCGACTTTTAGCACACTGCGCTCCCCGACTTTTTGCTGGTACTGCAACTCGCGCACGCATCGCGTTAATTTCTGAGGACCTGCTCAGAGGACACATGAAATGAACGCTGGGAACACGTGGCCATAGACATATATAGATAGACGCCGCATTCGCTGTGTTTCCCAGTTGACACGATACGTCAGCGCGTCAGCCCTATTTCGAGTGGCAAAAGTACCATTTAAACTAATACAGGTAGACGTGGAAACCGGGTTTTCTAATGAAAAAACAATAACGTTTAAAACAGTATCGTTTACATACAACAGATTTTGGCAAATCGTTTAAATGCAATTATTTATATCCATTTATGCACTAATAATGGCAATTATTAAATAATAATTATTATTATTATTAAATAATTCCTCCCATATAAGTAACATTTCTCGGGCTTCCTTCTTCCATCTCCGAAACACTTCTAGTATTGGTTAATGCCGGAGTCACCTCACGTATAGATTAATGTAATGCTATTCTATCTGGCATCCCATAAAAACGTATCCATCGCTTACAACTTCAAAATTCTGCTGCCAGGATAATAACCTGCTGTTCTAAATCCACTGAACATACTACACCTAGTCTCTCTCAACTTCACTGGCTCCCTGTTAACTACAGAATACAATACAAAATAGCGCTGTATAGTAATAGTAGCACTGCTTTGATGTTGGGTGCCAACAGTTTGCAAAGCCGAGCAGAAAAGTGCATATGCAAGGTGGAGGCTATCGTGAAAGTGTGTGTGGCTTTACGCCAAGTTTAGTTTTTATGCATCTTGAAGTTTGGGAGGAAACGGGCGTATGAAACATTTGTACATGAGGCCCCAAATGATCAGAGGACTTGCCAGTTTCATCCATCCATCCATTTTCCAACCCGCTGAATCCGAACACAGTGTCACGAGGGTCTGCTGGAGCCAATCCCAGCCAACACAGGGCACAAGGCAGGAACCAATCCTGGGCAGGGTGCCAACCCACCGCAGGACACACACAAACACACCCACACACCAAGCACACACTAGGGCCAAATCAGAATCGCCAGTTTCATTAAAATGCAAAATTAATGATGATAAAAACAAAGGTTTGCATTTTGTGTTTAATTCATTGATAAGAAATGTTCACGTAATGTGAGAGTATGCAATCTACATATTTAAACTTTTTTCAATTGACATTCAGTAATTTGGTTTAACAAAAAAATTGTTTTTACACTTAATTAAAATAAGTCAGAGTAACTCACAAAAAGTTGTCATTGTAATCCCTTCCACTGTGGGTACAGTAAATAGTTTGTCTATTGTTAGAATAACAATAAATTAATTTTGAATTTCTCAATTCTTTTCTCTGGAATTTTTAAATATACAATGCTTATAAAAAGATTTTACCCCTTGGAAGTGTTCACATTAACATTTCTTGTAAATATTCTGTCTGAGTTTGGCAACAGTTTGCCTTGTTCAGGACCATCTACAACCTTGACAACAACATCTGGAAAACTTCTAACTCTTGATAATGCAACATATAACTGACCGTGGCTGAATACTCGTTCTGGCAAGTAAATGCCAACTATTTCTAAGGTATGCTCTTCTGAGTGTTTCTCTTTTAGCGTTTTTCTGACGCTAATTTTCTTTTTCTTCAATCGACCTATTTGCTCGTATTTTTCTTTGATTTTCAGCCTTTCTTTTGTTGATGTTTACTTGTTGAGCTGACCATTCTTCCAGGAGATGGTGGTTATACAGTATAGGATTTGATTGTCTGTGTCTTTTGTCCTACTTGGCGTGTCGTTTTTTTTTTTTTTTTGGGTGGCATGTTGTTAGTAGATACGTCCGTAATATTTTCTCTTATAGTAATACTGGCTTGTATGTGGCTGTAATATGCGTCACTGTATTGTGTGCCTTGCTTATCATGTGCGGCCGCGGCTAGGCCATTCACAGTGTGCCCAGCTTCCAATGTGTGTGTCCACGGTTCCGTGCGCATGCGCGGGGCATGGTGCGATGCGCGGCGCAACCCCGCGCATGCGCACTTCACCAGAAGACACACGGACACCTGGACGCACACAGGGGTTTTATTAATGAGGATAATATTGCATTACAGACTACTAAATTTAGTTTTCGTCATTAATTCTGTTATATATGTGTAATTAATTTAGACAATTTTACACAGATCTGTTTTAACTTTGACATTAAAGCGTCTCTTTCTGTTGATTAATGTCAAAAAAGCCAAATTAAATCCATTGTTAATTAACAATTAAAAATAAAATGTGACAAATTCTAAGGTGGTAAATATTTTTTTGTGTAAACGTAGTTCTTCAAACAAAGAATTTTTTGAATGTACCCTCCTTCATATATTATATTTCAAATATTTCAGTATTTGGCTGCTGTTTAGACTCAAACTACTAACTTTATGTATCTTTGCTTATTTACGCACTACTGCAAGCAGATTACTACAACAGCTTTAGCTTTTGAGAATGATGGAAAACAAGTTATTTTGCACATCATAAATATTTATCAAACATTATATATATATACACACACACAGTATATAAAGTGAACTGAAGTGAAACATGAGCCACAATGTGGTCAGTGGTTGGTTTACAAAGAAATAAAAGGTAAAAATAAACAGTGAATCAGCCTTAATAGCACAACTGCATTCAGTGAATAACAATTTGATAACTCAATATAAACACAAGAAAATACACAAATATTTTGCGATTAACAACAATGGATATATTTTTGTTCCTTGAAAGAGAGCCCAGTACAAAATAAGGAACAACACCTGTTAACTTTTACAGTAAATGTGTTTTTAAAGCCATTGTAATCCTCAATTAATCAAAAGAGTATTTGATTAAGTGTGAACTGCCAAAGTGTTGCTTTTATAAACTTGACTTTACGCATCGTTACATTTATCTGGTTTTCTGTTTGAAGATGCCCACTTTCGCGTACTCTTATAATTTCTACAGCAGATTCGCCATCTGTTTACTAAACCCTATTTATTTCAGTTTCGGTGACACCCGTATCTGGGCCCTCAGTAATGGGCGTCCTTCACAATTTAAAATAAAGCCTAGTTTGTCAGAGAATTCACATTTGGTTAAACGGCACCTCAGAAATTCCCCATTATAGGCGATGCCGGTCCGCGTGCCATGCAGTGGACTCAATGGTAACTAATACGCTTCCTCGAAGGTCCAGGGGTTCAAATCCTGACCCACAGATCATCTGTGTGGACCATGTATGCCGCCCACCAGCCCTTTTCTACGTGTTTCTTGTTTTTTTCCATCATTACAAAGACGTACTGCATGTGTTACTTTCTCTGGCCCCTCTACACGTACCTCCGTGAGTGGGTGTGGGCGGCTGCTGCACGTATGTTGCCCAGAGTTACGTTACCCCCTGCTGTACGTGAACCCTGAACATAAAGGCTGCAAAAGAAATGAAGTACAAAAACAAATCCCTACGCGCCCTTCTGTGAAAATGTTCGGCTTTTACTCCTCTAGTGATCATGAACGTTCGTAATCGCTGTGTCTGCCTTGACTGACGCAAATCGACAGAAAGCACACAGGCCACCTCCTCAGCGCAGGAGCTTAGGAAAATAGCAGGGACTGGGACAGGCGCCACCGCCCATTTCTTTCACTAGAATCCGGAGGCCGTGAACAACAAAACATGAATTGACTATACACACACACGCGTAACAATATGGTAATTCTCAGTAAACATGAATAAATTACAAGCATATGTACAAACGTTTACGTAATGCACAATAGCAAAAGGGCTGCATTTATGCGATCGGGACATGCGGACCTTTTCGCGACGGTCGCTCCTCTCCACATGGAAATCCTGCACCAGATTTAACGTTGGCCTCGGTCCATTCGAATCGTCGCTTCTACATGAGTGTTTCTAAATATTCCAGTTCAAGGATCTCAGTGCTGTCTGCAAGAAACAAAAGGCACCCCAGGCTGCGCCAGCCCAGCTAAGCCCAGCTTCTTTTCTTTCACTTTCGCTATTGTAATGAAGTCACGCAAGAGCACACGCTGTGGAAAACTTATACCATTCCATACCATTTTCTAAATTCCGTTAATCCTGAGCAGTGTGGCTGAAGCCTAGCTCATCATGTATAGGGGGCAAGGCAGGAACAGTCACGGGACAGGACGCTGGAAGCAGACAACACCAGACACACATCATGGCCACTTAAATGTCGCCTGTCCACTAAACTTAAATGGTCTTGGAATGTGGAAGGAAAAGAGCACCTGTTGGTAACTTGGCACGCGCAGGGAGGGCATGTAAAGTCCACGCGGTGAGAATTCAGGACGGGAACCCTGGTCTCCTTCCTGCTGCCACCGTTCAGCCCGTGTCATTTATAGTAAAGTCGACATCACCGGTGAGGTAAGGAAAGTTAGCTGTGCAGTTGTAAGTCGGAGCTGTCTGACATCCCACCAGAAAGCGAGCGCCTCCCAAGTTCTGAACCTCCGCCCCCTGCACCCCACCCTGTCTCTCTCTCTCTCACTGTCGTTTCTCACATTCACCCCTTCGTTTTCCTCCCACATCCCCATCAGAGTGTAACTGCAGCCCACTACACCGATCTACTGAAATGAAATTTCTTTCCTACAGAATGTTCATTGTTTAATAAAGAGTCATAATGAAACATGTGCTCAGAAGTAGATTTACCCACCACCAAACCAGTCATGCTGAACGATGCTACAGGCAGCATAACGTTCTCCACAGCGTCTCCAGACCCTTTCACGTCTGTCACATGTGCTCAGGGTGAACCTGCTCTCATCTGTGAAAAGCACAGGGTGCCAGTGTTGGACCTACCGATTCTGGTATTCTCAAATGCCAATCGAGCTCCATGGCACCAGGCAGAGAGCACAGGACCCTCTAGAGGACATTGGGCTGTCAGGCCACCCTCATGAAGTCTTTCTGATTGTTTGGTCAGAGACGTTCACACCAGTGGCCTACTGGTGGTCATTTTGTACGCTCTGGTAGTGCTCATCCTGTTCCTCCCTGCCCAAAGGAGCAGATACCGGTCTTGCTGATGGGTTAAGGACCTTCTATGGCCCTGTCCAGCTCTCCTAGAGTAACTGCCTATCTCCTGGAATCTCCTCCATGCCCTTGAAACTGTGCTGGGAGACACAGCAAACCTTCTGGCAATGACATGTATTGATGTGCCATCCTGCAGAAGTTGGACTACCTGTGCCATCAAACTCTGTAGGGTCCAGGTATCGCCTCATACTACCAGTAGTGACACTGACCATAGCTAAATGCAAAACGACTGAAAAAACAGATCAGGAGGGGAAAATGTCAGTGGCATCCACCTGTTTAACCATTCCTGTTTTGGGGGTCGTCTTATTGTTGCCCCTCTAGTGCACCCGTTGTTAATTTCATTAATACCAAAGCAGCTGAAACTAATTGACAACCCTCTCTGTTAGTTAACTGACCAGATCAATAGCCCAGAAGTTTCATTGACTTGATGGTATACTCTGATTAAATGTATATGACCGGCGATTGTATTGTGCAGTAAGAGTAAATGCTTGACAACGATTCCTACAAATCGCACATAACCACGGCCTAAAAGCAATGATTCAAGTTTAGTTCAGTCTCTGCATTTTATTTCCAACCGTCCTGCACAGAGTTCACCATCATTTAAAAAGGAGAAAATAATTAAAACCCAAGAGAAAAGTAGCTGTCAACCAACCATCACTCCTTTATAATAAAGAAAAAGAACACATTATTCCAATAAAAAAACTTACATATAGTTATTCAAATATAGTTTGTAGTTCTAGGGTTTTGTACTGTGTTAGCCATTATGAATGTAGAGGAAAGCCAAGCAAAATGACACCTAAACTAAAAAGATTACAATATGCAAGCTTTCGAGGCAACTCAAGACCCTTCTTCAGGCAAGATGTAATACAGAAACTGGAGTTCCCTGTGTTTATATACACTCTAGGACAAGAAACAACATTGGTAAAAATTTAAATGAGAAATCTTAAATGTAAAAAATTAATAGATTAATTCAGGCTGGGGTTAATTTAACAAGAGAGAGAAGAACAATGTATGCTCAAGATCTTTGGATAAGATAACTGTCCAACAAAGTCTTTTGAAATTTGTAATGAGTTTTTCAAACAATGTGGATCTGTAGACAGGTTGTCTGTGTCAGTCAGAGAGATGTAAACAATCTTCATTATCTGGCCATAAGACCCATGTCTCTATTCAAACCATGTTGTAATGTATTAAATTTTAGCATGAGTTTGACCTCCTATTCTTTTCTCTCTTGCTGTGTTTTGAAGTTGCCCATAAGCATTGTGACCCTCTCACAGTGTCCATGGCTGTTGAAGTGGGCCGCTACAGGAACATCTGTGTTGCCACGTTTAATGTGGAACCTGTGTAAATTCATTCTCTGGTGGAGTGTTTGTCCAGTTACTCCCACATAGAGTGCAGTGTCAGGACATTTCATGCAGAGAATTAGGTAGACCACATTAGATGATCTGCAGGAAAATGATTCCTTTATGTGATGTTGAAGTCGACAGTGTGGTATAACCATACAGTCTGTATTATAAATGTAGGCACACGTTTTGCATCTTCTCTGTAGGCAGGGAGATGTTCCATTTTCTATTGGATCACTTAGGGAGCTTCGGAAAATTAGTTGCTGAAGGTTTGGTGGTTGTCTGTATGCCAGGAGGGGAGGTTCAGGAAATACATTTTTCAGTGTTTGGTTATTGTTTAGCATTGGCTGAAGTTCTTTTATAATTTTTCAAAGTGTTTCAAGATGTGGGTTGTAGGTGACATGGAAACAAACTCCAGGCAGGGTGCCAGCCCACCACAGGGCACACACACCAAGCACAATTTAGGATCGCCAATGCACCTAACCTGCATGTCTTTGGACTGTGGGAGGAAACCCACGCAGACACGGGGAGAACATGCAAACTCCACGCAGGAAGGACCTGGGAAGTGAACCCGGGTCTCCTAACTGCGAGGCAGCAGAGCTACCACTGTACCACCGTGCCACCCCGAATAAGAACTAAACCAAACAAAAACAGTGCTTGTAAGCCCAATGTAATTTTCAACCCTGTGTAGTAAAATAGAAGGGTCAATGGTGTCAAACACTGTGCTTAAATCTAACAACAAAATTACAGTGGAATTTCCTTCATTGGAATATACTATAATGTCATTTGCAACATGTGTTATTTCTGCACAAGTGCTATTTCTGCACTTGAACCAGTGCAGAAGCCATTTAGAATATTTCAAGCACATTGTGATGTGTAATGTGTGCCTGAAGTTGATTGGCAGCTTTTTTCACAAGTATTTTAGAGAGAAAGGGTAAATTTGAAATGAGTCTATAATTATTACGAGTATGTGGGTCCAGGTCTGACTTTTTAAATAATGGTGTGACAACTGACACTTTGTTCATTGGGAGGTGCTCCAGTCGGCAATGAACTATAGATAATGCTGAGAGGGTGTGTTTTCAGAACATCCATTGAGCGTTTAGCTGGGTCAGGGTCAAGGAACCAGTACTGAAATCTGAAATTGATGATTGTCAATTTCATCATTAAAGAAGTTAATAAAGTCTGTACTGCTAATATCTGTAAGAATTTTTCAGTGTAGTTCAGAATTACAACAACAACATTTATTTATATAGCACATTTTCATACAAAAAAATGTAGCTCAAAGTGCTTTACATAGTGAAGAATAGAAAAATAAGAGACACAGTAAGAAAATAAAATAAGTCAACATTAATTAACATA
>JANRMT010062852.1:39183660-39238192 GCA_026402145.1 Polypterus bichir lapradei | reverse complement strand
ATAGCACATTTTCATACGAAAAAATGTAGCTCAAAGTGCTTTACATAGTGAAGAATAGAAAAATAAGAGACACAGTAAGAAAATAAAATAAGTCAACATTAATTAACATAGAATAAGTGTAAGGTCCAATGGCCAGGGGGGACAGAAAAAAAAAAAAAAAAAAACTCCAGACAGCCGGAGAAAAAAAATAAAATCTGCAGGGATTCCAGGCCATGAGACCGCCCAGTCCCACCATTTGTTAGATTATCTGCTGTTCTAAACAACATACAAGGATTATTATTGTTCTTGTCTATTAATCTAGTATAGTAGTCAAAGCTAGCCATAAAGATAGCTTTCATTATACTGTAACTTTTTCACACATTCTGTCCATTGAGTTTAGAAGATCCACTACTTTGTTGCTCTCCAGTTATGCTCCAGTTTTTAACAGTCTAATTTAAGAGCTGGAGCTCTCATTAAACCAAGATGAGTTTCTACGTACTTTAATCACTTCAGTTTTAGTGGTAGCTAGTGTATCCAAAGCCTCTCTCAAAGTCACAGTATAAATGATATTAGCTGATCTAAGTTGTTTTTCACATTTATACCTGAGTTTCTCAAAATATTCACAAACTGTGACGCAGAGGTATCGCACAGTCCTTGTTTTAATCTGTGAATGTATTGGTAAGGGCAAAACTAATTCAAACATAACTAAGTACTGATCACAAATAACTTTATTCAATGGAGCAATACTGTATTGTCATGATTATGAGTTGGGCTGTTGGCAAGCTGACACAATTCTATGAAATTTAACAAATAAGTTAAACATTTTCTAAGAGTGTCAGTTTCTGCATCAATGTCTGTATTAAAGTCCCCATCAACACTACAAGATCATAATTTAGAGCTAAATCAGATAAAAGGCTGCCAAATTCAGTCATGAAGAATGAATACAGCCCTGGTGGTCTGTATACTAGCACTGCAATTGTCTTGGAATCTTTTTTAATATTTAAAGTGAGTACCTAAAAGGATATAAATCTACTCTCTATATATAAAATCCTAAGCCTAAAAGTGCAACGATTTTGTGCAACGATTTTACTGCTTGTGACTTTTTATGTCATGTTTTTTGTCACACTTTAAATCAGGCTTATTTTAAAACCTACATATATATGTTTGGTATCATTCTTTTCAGAATTTATCGAACTTTAATGTGATGGTGTTAGATTTTCAGATTCTTATTCCGTTTTTAAATTATAAACTAAAAACTATCAAGAACTCACGTCCCACAAGACAAGACTTTGTGCCAAGAGATTTAACCACAAAGAGTAGGACAGCTGCTGTACAGGCTTTGAAATGTTCGAAGTGCCGCAGATCACGCAGAATGGCAGCAGCAGCGAACCAGCATCTGATTGAGCAAAGCGGAGGTTAAAAAAAAAAAACTGTATTTGTTTGCCATTGTATCACCGTTTAAGAGGGGGTTTCTGAGGAGCGACCATGTCTCCTTGGGGTGCGTTCAGCCCCCCCTATTCACAACACGAGTGGCAGAGACACGAAGTGGTTGGCACGTAGTGCAGGCAGTGGGGGTTGGTGAGTGAAGCCAGCATGGGGCGAACCCCCTAGTTTGCATATATTATCCAAAGCATATTGAATTTCATCACACAATTATTCCAAGGCCACCTCCTCAACCAGCATCTCTTGATTTATGAAGAAGTGTACAACCATTTGGCGATGTCTCCTCTAAGGGAATCATGCCAGGATTCAGTGAAAAGACACACATCAGATTTTGTACTTAATGTACACAAGTAACAAAACTACAGTTCTTTATAAGTCTTGTAAAACAATTGATGAAACCTACGACCACTAGGCTATTGTGATGACAATGCTGCATCTAATGTAAAATCGCAACTTTCATTACTAAATACTAGATGGCAACTGTTAAATCATTTAGTTTTGTCTACATTGGAGATATTTTATCTAGAAGAATATCCACCTTATTTCAGGGTTACACATTTATTTTGTAATAAATTTTCAAGGCCCAGAAGGAGTTGCCTTCACAAAATAGGCAATCCAATTGCAAACAAGACCCAAAGATGCAAATCTAAAAAGTGAAGTGAAAAACAGTATAAAGGTCAAGAAATCCTGTAATGCAACTCTCAGCAATAATCGAAGAGGCCTCACCAACATCTAGCATATACCATGTACCAGCGGGAAGTGTGTGTTCCCTCAGCCATTACAGGACTTGGGGTGGTCACTTCACAGTGACAGAGAGATGGCCCTGTTGCTTGGGGCACCACTCACAAGCACAAGGAAAATGATAGAAGCAGGGAACATAGAAATTAAAATAAGGCAAAGTATTGATTAAGTAAACATAATAGTTGAAATTATAAATATAAAGAACACTATTAACATAAACAAAAGAATTAAACATGAACACAAAAGAAAACTTAAAGCAATCTGAAGTCAGGGGAGGAATACTGACCAAATCATTACACTAACTCCATTACAGACAGTCTTCTACTCTTCCAGTCCAGCACCAGGTTCTCCTTCAGAGTAAAATGGTTCGGCTCAAGTTAGAAGCTGCTGGCAACTATCTGAAGCAACACAACACAAAGAGACAAAGAGCAGCATGTAGCTGACTACAAACCTCTCAGAAAGCATCAAGTTGATGTAGAAGGTAAACAAAAACCTATTGTGACACTAGAGGGCACTGTCGCTCCTCTAAACCCCACAGACAAATGTCCAGACACCAGGTAAAAGTTTCAGAAAAAAAATGTATTTCTTCTTTCTGATATTGTGCCACAGTAGACACCACTATAAACAAATCCCAGCAGCTCAGTCACTCTACCACCCAACTCCGACTCAGCTTCCTGGGTTTCCCATTGTCCTTTAAATAGTCCATGACCCGGAAATGCTCCTGTCCTTCAGTCCATGTGATTCACTAGCACTTTCGGGTCAGTTGAAGATTCATATTTTTCTTCAGCCTGGAAGTACTTCTGTTCTTCTGTCCCCGTGACTTGGGAGTACTTCCGGGTTGTAGGGAAAATAGAAATCCCTGTGTCTCCCTGCAGCGTCACCCGATGGCACCCACGGCACCCAGCAGGGCTGTGAAGTCGAACTCCATCTCCCACGATGCCCTGTGGGAATCCGGGGCACTTCCATGCTGCAGGGAGGACTCCATCAAGTGGCCTGGATGTGTTGGCCGGGATAAGCTGCCGGCCATCTCTCACACTATAAAAGATGTTCTAGATCTTTCCAAGTTCTGCTTTCCTTTTTAGGCCTTTAAAAAGGTGTAATGTAAAAAAAAGCAGTTCCTTGAAATGAATAATCACAGTCCTGGGGCCTCATGTATAAAACTTGCTTACACTAGAAAACGTGTGTAAGGCAATTCTTACACAAAAGTCGGGATTTATAAAATATGATCTTGACGTGGGATTGGCTTAAAATAATGGAAGATTTAGATCATCCGTAAGTGAACAGAAAATCTCGTTTAAATGTACATTTCAGTCACATTCTGATGTACAACCATCTTTCCATTCTCAAAACTTAATGGAATGGGGATTGTGTGATTTCTGCATGGTGGTCTCTAGAATGTAGATTGCAACTCAAACAACTCCAAGAGGACGGCTCAAGAAGATCTAAATCGGCTTAGTTAACCGATTTGAAAGTTACATCATATTCTGTTTATTTGCCTCATTGATAAGACCGATACCACTGTTACGGCCTACCAAAAGTCTAGGGATACATAAATAGGCTGTACACAAATGAGAGAGAGAGAGAGAGAGAGAGAGAAAAACACCGAAAAAATATATGCATTTATTACTTAACTGGCTAACTTAGATATTTCTCTAATAAACCAAAAAAACCAAAAGCCAGATCATCCAACCTTAACTCTCCATACCTTGATCTATCCTTCACCCCTCTCTCAGTCCTAAACCCCAAAGAAGCTTCATTTATAAACCTACACCCCACCCATAACCCAGGTGAGTTTAATAAGCAACTTAAGTGGGTAATTAGGGCAGGACCCAATTAAGGTAAACCCCAAATTAAAATATAAAAGCAAAAGTGGGTCGTAACATACCCCCACCCTTAAAAAAAACAAAAAAAAAACCCAACTTTAATCAAAGTTCTACACATTAATACGAGAAAGAGCATCAGCAATTATATTTTCTTTACCCTTTTTATGCTTAATAATTAAGTTATAATTTTGAGCAATCAAAGACCAACGCATTAATCTCTGATTAGAATTAAACATATCATTTAAAAAGGTAATGGTATTGTGATCTGTAAATACCATTACAGGGAGTACAGATGAACCAACATAAACCTCAAAATGTTGCAAGGCCAACAACAAAGCCAAAGTCTCTTTCTCTATAGTTGAATACTGGCGTTGGTGTTTGTTGAACTTTTTGGAGAAATAGCATATAGGATGTTCCACTCCATTCTCATCTTTCTGTAAAAGAACAGCTCCAGCTCCATAATCACTTGCATCTATATCCAGCTTAAATGGCAACGTAAAGTTAGGAGCAGCCAAAACAGGAGCAATTATTAAAGATTTTACATTTTCAAAAGCAGTTTGACAGTCATTACTCCATTCAAAAGTCCTTTTTACACTCAATAAATCAGTCAATGGTGTCACCACACTAGAAAAGTTTTTACAAAAACTACGATAGTATCCAACCATACCTAGGAAATGCCTCAGTTCTTTCTTTGATTTAGGCACTGGAAACTCTTTAATAGCAGTAATTTTGGCATCAAGAGGTTGTACCTTTCCATGGCCCACCTGCTTTCCAAGATACGTCACTGTCGCTTGCCCAAATTCACATTTAGCCAAGTTCAAAGTGAGGTGAGCCTTTTCAAGACGATCAAAAACAGCATAATTGCCTGAAGATGTTCTGTCCAGCTTTTGGAATAAACCACTAGATCATCCAAATAGGCCTCACAATTTTGTAATCCTGCTAGTACAATTGTCATTAGTCGCTGAAATGTGGCAGGCGCATTCCTCATTCCAAATGCCATCACTTTATATTGAAGAAAACAATCCGGTGTAACAAATGCAGAAATTTCAGAAGCATGTGGAGTCAGAGGCACCTGCCAATACCCTTTTAACAGATCAAATTTACTCACATAGCGAGCTGAGCCAACTCTGTCAATACAATCGTCCATTCTTGGAAGAGGGAAAGAATCAGGTCTAGTAACTGCATTTACCTTTCGATAATCAGTACAAAACCGATAAGTCCCATCGGTCTTAGGTACTAAAATGCATGGTGAACTCCATGGACTACTACTGTGAATAGCAAGACCATTTTCTAACAAATATTCAACTTCTTTACCCATAAGTATACGTTTAACAGGATTAACCCTATAAGCATGCTGTTTAATTGGCTGTGCATTGTATACCTCAATATCATGATAACACATTTGTACAAGTAGGCACATCAGAAAATAGCCCAGAATGAGTAGTTATGAGACTTACAATATTAGCACACTCAGAGTCAGGCAAATAAGATAAAAATTCTTGAAGATTGCATAATATTTTAGAATTTGATAACTTGCTGCTCACAACATGTGCATAGCACATAGATAACCCATCCTCAGATATAATAGGCACAGCTAACGCCACTGAGGTTTCAAGACCACCCAACTTAACCCCCTGTTTATCCTTTAAACTATCTTCCACCCGACTTTGATACAGTTTTAACATATTAACATGACAATCTAGTTTTACATTTACGATCAGGAGTATGGATGAGATAATCCCGGTCACTCACTTTTCTATCAATTACGTAAGGACCAGAAAAACGAGCTTGCAAAGCAGAACCAGGGACAGGCAATAAAACTAATACTTTATCCCCTGGCTGAAAACTTCAACTCACAGATTTATCAAAATAGTGCTTCATTTTTCTTTGAGAGGACTCCAAAGGTTTTTTTAGCTATTTCACAAGCATAACTCAGTTTGTGACGAAAATCAAACATAATCTAATAAGTTTTTAGTAGTAGCTGAAGTTTCAGACGTCCATTTCTCTTTAAGCAACTTTATGGGTCCCCGTACAGTATGACCAAATACAAGCTCTGAAGGACTAAATCCTAAAGAATCTTGAGCTACCTCTCTTATAGCAAATACAAAAGGGATACCCTCATCCCAGTCTCTCTCAAACTGATAATTACGCAACATAGACTTCAGGGTCTGATGAAACCGTTCTAAAACCCCTTGTGATTCTGGATGATAAGCACTTGATATTTTATGCTTTACTGCTAACTGCTGTAAAACTTGGGCAAACAATTGACACATAAAATTAGACTCTTGATCTGACTGCATAACTTTAGGTAAACCAAATATAGAAAAAAATTTCACCAAAGCCTTTACAATAACAGAGGCAGTAATTTTTTTTTACAGGAATAGCCTCAGGATATCTTGTGGCCCTGCACATAATAGTTAATAAATACTGATTTCCAGATTTTGTTCTAGGCAATGGACCAACACAATCAATAATAATATGTTCAAAAGGTTCCCCTATTACTGGGATTGGATACAATGGAGCTGAGGGAATCTTTTGATTTGGTTTTCCAACCATTTGACAAACAGAGCATGTTTCACAATAACGCTTATCAGACCATACTCCTGGCCAGTAAAAATGCCTAAGTATTCGGTCACATGTTTTTTTTATTCCCAAATGACCAGCTAAACAATGATCATGGGCAACGGATAACACATTTAACCGATATGAAACAGGAACAACAATTTGATATTTTACATCCCACTCAGGAGTTGATGAAGATGGACATTTACGCATTAAAACTCCATTTTCAACAAAATAAGCAATAGGCAGTTCACTCAATTTTTCCTTAGAGACAACATTAGAGAAAAATGATGAAAGTTCAGAGTCACTCTGTTGCTCCATAATAAATTGCTCTCGTGAAATGGACCAAGGCAATAAATCTTCAATTACAATCTCCTTTGGTTTTAATTGTCTTAAATTTTCCACATCCTCAGGTGGTGTCAACAACTGGAAGTCAGATACTCTCCCATCAATATCATTAAGAAAAGTTTGATAAATTCACATCCAATTCCTCAGAACTATCTACTCCAAGTCTTTTGGATTGTGCACGAGTTACAACACATGCAGAAAACACTTGGGGAAACTGGCATGCCAGTTCATCAGGACAAGGTGGTATAGGATTTTCCAAAACCTCTGGAACAGGTGACACATTACCTCCAGCCAAATCATTACCCAATATGAACGTAACCCCTGCCACAGGAAAACTAGGGCACACTCCAACAGTAAAGCCTGACACTAAGTCAGATTTCAAAATCACTGTATGAAGTGGAACATTCACATAGCCCATTTCAAAACCTCACACTAATACATTCGATCCTTTTGATGTCTTCTCAGACAGAGGTAAAACTCCTTCCAACAAAAATGATTGACAGGCACCGGTATCCCTTAAAATTTTAACAGGCTTTTGAACATCAGGATGGTCAGGTATCATTACCAAGCCATTTGTAATAAAAGGCTCATAACCCTTACTAACCAACAAGCCCTCAGACTTTTCTTCAAGTTCTACCAGAGCCACACTTTTCGGATCTTGATATTTCTTTTTCAAAATCACACAATTAGAAATTATATGACCCGGTTTTCTACAATAAAAACAAACACGCTTTTGTTCTACTACTGCATTACTAGAAGTCACAGATTTATCCTGTAATAAATTCTGATGAGAGGACCCATTCAAACCTCTACCCAAACCTCTGATTTTTATTATTTCCTGACCAAAATTTTTTTGTGGAGTAAATAGTTTTATGGGCAAGAACAAATTCATCAGCTAATACAGCTGCTTCAGAGACTTTCAAAGCTTTTTGCTCATTTAAATAGGTCACAATTTGTTCAGGAAGGCAATTTTTAAAATCCTCAAGCGAGACTAAATCTGAGCTGTTCAAATTGTTTAACACTTTGTGATGCACACCATCTATCAAAAAGATTCTCCTTTTCTCGAGCAAACTCCACAAAAGTCTGGTTAACTTGTTTCTTATGATTTCTAAACTTTTGTCGATAGGCCTCTGGAACCAGCTCATAAGCCCTCAACACAGAATTCTTCACCACCTCATAATTTAGACTCTGTTCAGCAGAAAGAGCAGAACACACTTGTGCTTTTCAACTTAATTTGCATTGCAACAATAATGTCTAGACATCTTTTGGCCAATGTAATACAGTTACAACACGTTCAAATACAGTAAAATACTTATCAACTTCAGTTTCTTTAAAAGGAGGAACTAAACGAATGTTTGCCAATATCAAAATTAGAAGGATTAGGTCGAGAATGGTCAGTATTTAAGGCCTCAACTTCAAGTTCACGAAGTCGAGTGATTCGTCTAGTTTCAAATTCCATCCTTCTCATCCCCATTTCCATAGCCACCTTTCTTTCACGCTCTCCAACTTTCAGTTCTTCCAATCTAAGCTCCTGTAATTTAAATTCTTGACGTTTCAACTCAAGATCAAGTTCTTTCAAACGAACTATAGTAGCTGTATTTTCAACAGGATCATCAAAACAGTGCTCAGCTACCTCACCTGGCTGTATACTTCCTACATCAATAGGAGTTACAACAGCAGCTTCTGACAACAATATGGGTTCTGCCTCAGCACAAGTATCAGGCAATGCAACATCACCTTCCTTAATACTTTCTGAAACCTCCCTGTCACGTAATACCCTCAATGTTATTAAATTCCGCTTAAGTTCAGACTTAATTTCACTCTTACTAGCATAACGAGATAATGAAATATCAAAAAAGTCAGCAATAAGCAAAAGATCTGCCTTTCTACAACTATCAAGCTTAAACAGTGGGATCACTAATAAACTTATGCAAATCAAAATCCATAATAACACTAAAACCTGCTACAATATACAAAAATGGACACTTCAAAGTTAAAGTAATCACTTCCAATTAACCAACTAATTAAGTCCACAACTTTATTACCAAACAATTGCTGATGTACTCAATATACTACCACTTAAAAAGGCTCTCAAAAAAAAAAATCTCTTTTTGAACATACTAAAGCACCTAGAGAAAAATAAACTCAACTCCAAAGTCAACACAGTACCACCAAGACCACTCTGGTCAAAACAGAGCCAATTAATACTCTAAGTGCACAAAAATACTCAAAAGGATCCCGGACAAGCCCCCAATATGTTACGGCCTACCAAAAGTCTAGGGATACATAAATAGGCCGTACACAAATGAGAGAGAGAGAGGGAGGGAGACAAAACACCAAAAAAAATATGCATTTGTTACTTAACTGCCTAACTTACAGATATTTCTTTAATAAACAACCCAAAAAACCAAAAGCCAGATCATCCAACCTTAACTCTCCATACCTTGATCTATCCTTCACCACTCTCTCTCTGTCCTAAAACCCAAAGAAGCTTAATTTATAAACCTACACCCCACCCATAACCCAGGTGAGTTTAATAAGCAACTTAAGTGGGTAATTAGGGCAGGACCCAATTAAGGTAAACCCCAAATTAAAATATAAAAGCAAAAGTAGGTCGCAACAACCACATTTTTGTTTTTTAAATATTTTGTCTCAGTGGTATATACGTGTGATGTGGAAGGCCGACTTGGTTAGACCACTGTTTGTACAGACAGGCATTAACCACAGCCACATGCACTGCTGTTTCAATCATTTGTTCTGACGATCTGTTTGCCAACAGGAGTGCCTTTCGAGTGAGTAAAGAGGAAAATACTGTGGACAAAATATTCAAGTTGAAATTTCTTTAAAGGTGAAAATGAAACTGAGAACTACCCTGAAATTAAAGAGTAAATCTCTACCTGGCAGCACAGATTATAGTATTCATTGATCCATCCATCCCGTAGACCCTTTTACCCAGGGCAGGGTGCAGTTAGAGCCTATCCCAGTAAGCAATGGGCACAGAAGACATACAAACACATATAAGAATGATAAATCACCTAGCCTGCATGTCTTTGTACTGTGGGAGTACTCGGGAGCAAACCCACGCGGACATCAGATGAAAACTCAATGGAGGGAGCACCTCGGGAAGCAATTCACGGACTTCTTAACTTCTCAAGACAGCAAATATGGGCTAACTCCCTGAAATTATGAGAGAAAAAGTTTCTTAAATTAGCCATTGCTCCACAGTTGACACAAAACTATCACAAACCAAAATTTGACAAGTTAACTACAGAACCCTAAAGTAAATGTGTACAAAAGCAGGAATATCAAAACTGCATTCTGTATATTAATACAGATAAATGTTTGCTTTTCAGAAGTGAAATGTAATGAATTTCTTTGCAGTAAAGACTTTGATCAGATCACTAAAATCCACATTTCCCAACCACATCACTCTTGATTGAGTCAAATGATTCAATCTTTCCTGTCCCATTGTGGATCTGAGTCTATTCTTTACTAGCGTGAGTTTGCAGAAAGATTGTTCACCAGTTGCAGTTGTGACAAGAAATGTCCTCTGTTGCCTGAAAGCAACATGTACATTTGGAAGGATGTCCTGCAAGTCTGTTAAATGCCTTTAGCGCTAATGAATTCTCCAAATTGTTCAGTCTGCTAATCACTGTGCCATCATGCCTCAAACAACAAAAGACGCAAATGGAACAATAACCACAAACAAAGTACAACAAATGTCCATAACTAAACTCAGCCTTGACTGCTGTGGAGTTCAACGCAGGCAGCAGACCAGGCTTTTAACCAACTGAAACCAGGCCTGACCAATCTTGGATGGGGAACAGCACGTACATTGTGGTCCGAAGCCTCAAAGAATGAGAGGAAAGACCTGGTGATATCTGAGGTCAAGAAGATGGAGGAGGAGGGCTACAAAATAAGAGCTGTAAGTCAGCAACAACAAAGGAGATGGACCTTGGAAACTGTGATCAACAGGACAGTCACATGGACAGATATGTAGAGGATGCCCCAAGCAAGGCTGAGCTTCCTGATCAGGGCCACTTATGACACCTTTACGAGTCCTCAGAAACTGCACCTCTGGTATGGCTTGGAAGAGATGTGCCAGCTCAGCAACTTGTGAAACCCAAGTTTGCAACATATCCTCTCTGGCTGTACAGTAGCGTTACCACGGTATAAATAGTGTCAAGACGGACCCTACATAAGCTAGCTGAAATCCTGGAGGCCAACAGGTCAGAAGCAAGCAGGGCCAGCCCAGTAACTTTACATTGGCTGATCCACTTTGTCAGACAAGGGTGCAAGGCTCAGAACAGCAGCACAAGGATGTCATCCCTCCTGTCACCTGGAGGAGAGTAAACCATGAGGGATGACCTCAACCAGCAGTTGAAGTTCCCACAAGAGATCACCCCAACCTCTTCGTGGCCATACATCATGCTCTGGTCCACTGCTACTAGGATAATTATTGTGGCTGAATTGACTGTTCCATGGGAATATGGGATAGAGGTCACCTTTGACAGAAGGAGGGAAAAGTATGCAGAATTGTTAGTTGCGTGCACGCAAGCACAGTAGAGAGCTTTCATCTTTCCAGTAGTAGTAGATTGTAGAAGCTTCACTGGAACACCCTCTCAGAGGTTCCTGAAGTCCCTTAGGATTACAGACTCAAAGCTGTGAAAGGCCCTCAAAGATCTGGAAGAGGAGGCAGAAAAAGGGAGCTTCTGGCTCTGGCTGAGAAGAAAGGATAAAGCGTGGGGAAAACAAAGATCCTATAGCTGGCTGTAGGGACGTAATTCAGATTGCTCCACCACCTCAAAATGTTCCAGGATTAAAGGAGTGAAACAACAGTGAAGGGTGGCTTCCTGGCTGATGAGCCTGCAGCCAGTTTGGTGGCACTGTCGGAGGTGCATCAGGCCGAAATGTCTAGTAGGTGGTTACACTTGTACTCTTATTTACAAAGTCTAAGTGAAAAGATCCAGAGCTGAAATAAAGAACACACACACACACACACAAATGAATTTTAGTTTAAAAACCGTGTAAAAACATAGAAATTTCAAATTAACATGAAGGATCTCAATTGTATGCTGTATGTCCAATGCTGTTATTGAGCTATGACTTTTGACAATGGAGAACAGGAATACAAAAACTTCAGTCAGCAGCATCCCTGGAAAAAATAAACCTCTGGTGTGGTCGATGCTTAGTTATAATAGAGAAAGTCAAAGATAAAGTCAGACACAGTCAGAGTCCTGTTGCATGAAAACTTTACATGATGAAAACATGAATATATGTGTAAATAAAAAACAGGAAAATACATAGGCCAAAAAAATCAGATTTATAAATCCTGGCGTACGCACATCTCTATGCAATTTTTTTCTTTATAAATCACAATCATCTTGTAAATGTGTGTCCCTTATTGATCCTCAAGCCCCGCCCGGTTCCACCCTGAAACAACCACATATGAACCATGCTAGTCAACCTCATACATATGCGAACACGATGCTAAAGACCTTCATTTACTGGTGGCCACATGATACATCCAGTAGTGGTAGATAGAAGGTGTCATCCCTAAAATAGAGGCACGCAAAGAGGCCTAAGCACTGGTGTCAGCAACAAGCACAAATATGCTGAATGGCAACACGTTAGTGATGCTGTAAATGCTGTGAGCTCAAATAGGCTGTGGCAACAAAACAGATTGCTAGTCACCAGCAGAGTGAGCTTGTAATGGGAGGAAGAAAAAAAATATATGTACGCTGTCTGATTTCAATCTGGGAATGACATCTGTAATTGGAGATGCCTTTTTATGCAACATTATGCCATGTTTGTCAGTTTTATCTTGGCATCACAGATGACTTGCAGTTAACAAAAGCATCTCCATTCTTGGTAGGTGCTCTTATTGCAGCATGAATGCATTAAAGTGTTCCGATTAAATTAGGAAAATGGACACTGATGCAAATTGCCTTTTTACTTTGGTAAAAGTCTAAATAGGCGAAAATCAAAACTGTTCTTCAGTGCATCATATTCACCACATCTGAGCTTTAATATTGCAATCACTAGAATTATCCAACAGGAGCTGCCTTTTTTTCCACTAGTTGGGACAGGTTTGAGTCTGAACAATTTGTGCACCTAAATAAGCAAATACAATAAATCCCTTTAAAATTTCCCTTTTATGAATAAGAACTGGGGAGCCTTACACCAATAAAAGAATATAAGAACCATGAACAAATCATTACACTTCACTTCTAATTCAGTAAGAAGAATACATTACAATCAAATCATCAAATCCACAGTCATAAAGAAAGAAAATAACGGTGAACTTCACATGCACAAAAAAAACCACAACCCATTAGACATGACAGATTTATTAAAAACTACCCCACCTTCTAATCAACCTCTACCAAAAATAAAAGGAACACACCACACTCTCTCATACACAGCTTTACTTAATTCTTACACAATGGGCATGTTTTTCAGCAATCTCCACCTGAGGGGGGTGTACCCCAAAATAAAGCCTAATTATTAAAAAAATAAAGGTAGGACAGTCCATTTCTTACTAAAACCTGATAGATAACTCGTTGTTTGTGTCAAATTTAAACATTTCTTTACTTAGAAACTGCTGCTAAACTAGGAAAAACAGGCGCTCACAGTAATATTTTCACATTTTTGTTGTCCGATACAGTAGATCTCATGAACAAGTAATGCCAGGGAAGTTTTTTTCACATCAGAAGTGTTCCCAGACATGTCAACTGTGCCAGTCTAAAGTTTCATGTTGATCACACAAAGGAATAAATTGTTACAGCATTTGGCACCATAGGTGCCCCTGATCTATCCAAAACCTCTCCAAACAGGGATCCAGGTTCAGAACAATTTTACTTCATTAAAACAGTGAACCATATAAAAACTGTGAGACTCATCCCCTAATACATTCTTACACCCAAGTACCCCCCTATCCCACCTACACATTTACATGAAACACTTTATATTGTTTGCTTCTGCTTCAAATAGTGTATTTTTAATTACGCACATCCTCAGCTGTGTCTGATTATGTCCACATTTGGCCATCTATATCTACATCTACATTAGGTAAAAGGGAGCCCCCGTTTTGTTGATAGAACATTAGAACACTCTAGACGAGAACAGGCCATTCAGCCCAACCAAGCTCGCCAGTCCTATCCACTTGTTTCCTTCAAGAAAACATCAAATTGAGTTTTGAAAGTCCCTAACGTCTTACTGTCTACCACACTATTTGGTAGCTTATTCTAAAGTGTCTATCATTCTTTGTGTAAAGAAAAACTTCCTAATGTTTGTGCAAAATTTACCCTTAAGTTTCCAACTGTGTCCCCATGTTGTTGATGAACTCATTTTAAAATAACAGTCTCGATCCACTGGACTAATTCCCATCATTATTTTAAACACTTCAATCATGTCACCTCTTAATCTTCTTTTGCTTAAACTCTAAAGGCTCAGCTCTTTTAATCTTTCCTCATAACTCATCCCCTGTAGCCCTGAAATCAGCCTAGTCGCTCTTCTTGGGACCTTTTCTCACACTGCTATGTCCTTTTTGTAGCCTGGAGACCAAAACTGCACACAGTACTCCAGATGAGGCCTCACCAGTGTGTTATAAAGTTTGATCAGAACCTCCTGTGACTTGTACTCCACACATCGTGCTATGTAACCTGACATCCTGTTAGCCTTCTTAATGGCTTCTGAACACTGTCGGGAAGTCGATAGCTTAGAGTCCACTATGACTCCTAAATCCTTCTCATAAGTTGTACTCTCGATTTTCCGACCGCCCATTGTGTATTCAAACCTAACATTTTTACTTCCTATGTGTAATACTTTACATTTACTGACATTACATTTCATCTGCCACAAATCTGCCCAAGCCTGTATGCTATCCAAGTCCTTCTGTAATGATATAACTGATTCCAAATTATCTGCTAATCCACCTATCTTGTTATCATCTGCAAACTTAACCAGCTTGTTACTTGTATTCCTATCTAAATCATTTATATATATTAAAAATAGCAGTGGCCCTAACACTGACCCCTGCTGGTCACCACTCTGAACATCGGCCAATTCTGATGAGGTTCTTCACACCATCACCCTCTGCTTCCTGTGTCTGAGCCAATTCTGCACCCATCTAAAAACATCAACCTGAACTCCCACTTCTTTTAATTTGATGCCCAACCTCTCATGTGGCACCTTATCAAATGCTTTCTGAAAGTCCAGATAAATAATAACATAAGCTCCACTTTGGTTGTATCCTTTTGTTGCCTCCTCATAGAATTCCAACATGTTAGTAAAACATGACCTCCCTCTTCTGACCCCATGCTGACAGTTCCTAATAACTCCTGTCCTTGCCAGGTGTTGCTCAATCTTATCCTTAATAATTCCTTCCTTTAATTTTCCTGTGATGCATGTTAAGCTTACTGGCCTATAGTTGCTTGGATCTGCCCTGTCACCCTTTTTATATAATGAGATGATATTTGTCATTTTCCAGTCCTTCAGAATCTCTCCAGTGCGCAGTGACTTCCTAAAAATATGTGTGAAGGGTTTATATATGTACTCACTAGCCTCCTTAAGAACACAAGGATAAATATTATCTGGTCCTGGTGATTTGTTTGATTTCAGCCTATTTAATCTGAGCAGCACTTCTCCCTCTTCAATTTCCAAATCCCTCAGTACCTCCTTAGTAGTTGCGTTTACCTCTGGGAGGTTATCCACTTGCTCACTTGTAAACACCTCAGGAAAATGTAAGTTTAGGGCATCCGCTATTTCACTGTCTGTATCTTTTAATTCCTCTTTACTATTTCTGATGAACTTGACCTCCTCCTTGACTGTTCTTTTACTACTAAAATACTGAAAGAATCTCTTGGGGTCTTCTTTTGCCTTATCTGCTATATTCCTCTCCAACTGTCTTTTAGCCTCCCTGATATCCTTCTTAATGGTTGCTCTCATATTCTCATACGCTCTACGATTCACTTTGCAGTCATTAGTCTTATATGCCTTATACAGCAGTTTTTTCCTTTGCAACTTCTTTTTTAAATCTTTATTAATCCATCGTGGAGTTTTTTTTTTGTTTCCTATTAATTCCAAATTTAGGTATGTATCTGTCCTGCATTACATGTAAAACATTTTTAAACCTGTTCCACTGCTCCTCGACTGTCTCCACACTTAAAAGCTTATCCCAGTCTATCTTCTCAAAATTAGCCCTACCAAAGTTCAACTTAACAATTTTAGTCTTTGCATCTGCACTCTTACAAAATACTGAGAACTGTATTACATTATGGTCACTTGACCCTAGTGGTTCAATCACCTCTACACCCTCATTTCTATCCTGATTATTACAAAAATGATACTATCATTACGACTGAAGGAACCTGCACTAATGGAAGATTAGGAGGCATCAGTGACCTTTTACTCTTCCCAATGCCAGCAGCAACACTGAGTTCCTCTTATTTCTATAATTGCTGTAGGAATTACAGCTTCTTGGATGCTTGCACTAATGCACAGTTCCATTTCACTTTGTATTCCCATCTCTCTACTCACCCTGGGTTGATCAGTCTGAGTATCAACTTCACGGACAGGAGGTTTTGGCAGGGACATGTAAACATGACATCCTGTATGGTTATAGGAACTACAGCTACTCGGTTCCCTTCACACGTCTGGGACAAATTTACTCAGCGTTCCAGTTGCTTTGTCCACCCTGACTTGACCTCGACTGTCTGAGTAGTAGCCTCTAAGAAATGAGGTTCTGGCCTGGGAAAACTTCCCCAACATACCAGAAATGCAATGCTGGAACAAGAGCTACTCGGTTCCTTTCACTGTCAACAGGGATCCCTCCACAATGTGCTCCTCTATGCTGTACTATACAGGCATCACTCTCCTGTATAGCCAAATCCGCACTTGTCAGCAGATCTAACCCTGGACTCTGTCGCCATATCTGTACTGTGTCTGTCAGTGGTCTCACTGTTTCTTCGAGACCCTTTCACCGCTGTGTCTAGGGTATTCAGAACTGACAGGAGTGCTTGCACCAGCTGTAACAGTTCATCTCAGTTTGTACAAATCAACTTGTTGTTCAGGTTGGTTTCTCTGCTGTCATTCTGAACTTTGGGTGTTTCTATCCACCCACAAAGAGTTGGTTAACATACACTCCTTTTGCGCATGCTGAGTCAGGGAAACAGAGGCAAGATAGAAATTGGAGCTTGGATGATCAGCTATCTGGCCAGTCAGCCCCGCCACTAGTGTTTTAATGGATAGACATTTTGTTCTTAACTCGCTGTTAACTCTGTGAATAGGAAAAGAGTCACTCACCTCCAGTATTTCAAGATCGGATCCTTCAGCAGTGGTGTCCTCCAAATTGCAGTCTTTGGAAGCCTTGTGGCTTTCTGGCCTAGAAACTAAAAAACAGAATAGAAGGCCCGCAGCCTTGCCATCTTTGTGGTTAGCAGACTTTTGAGTTCTTTCCCCTGCAGTTTCAGCCCCTCATGGGCAAATACATTTGTTCTGCACAACTCAAGGCAGTATCTTCATAGAGACCTAGTAACGCATCCTCATCAAAGTGTTCAATCTGCTGTGGTGGGCATGAAGAGCAGTCAGCCATTTTCATATTCCTCTGCAAAATTGTCCAGACATCTAGGTGTCTAAGGGACATGCACTGCCTCCCAGACTGACTTTTTTATACCCATTTCTTTAGGGTTTTGATGACCTCTTACTTGTATTACTGTACATTTCTTTTGACTGAACCCCAGGACATATTTATTTTTTCTACTGGTACCTGCCAACCAATGACCAGGATATCCTGCTGACTATTCCAGTCATGACCACCAGGAGATGTAGCAGTGCCCCAAACCCCAAGGCATAACTACACAGCATGGTCCAGGGTTCAAATATAAGGTGTTTATTCAGCACAATACCACTACGGGGTTCCAATTTCCTCCTTTTCAGGATGAACAACAAAGTAATCATTTTTCTTTCTCCTTACTCATCTCAAACATACTCTCATCTACTCTTCCTGACTCTGACAGTTCATGCAGACCCAGGAGTACTTCCAGTGTGCCACAGCTTTGCAAACTGAAAGCAATTATGGGTCAGGCAGAAGCCCTTCAAAGAAAGTATACCTGCAACTCCCACTGGCGGCACCCAAGAATACCAACAGGGTTGTTGAATCGGACTGCAATTCCTGGTCTTCTCTATGGGTATTCATATGTGTGTTCCACCAGTGGGATGCTACCATTGTGTGTAATGGGGGCGTGGGGGTATACACCATTGGAAAGCAGACACCCTCTGACCTTCTATGCAGGCCACCCGTCGGGGAAATGAATCCACACCCATCCTTGCCAGGATGCCAGTCCATCTCTGTCCTTCTATTACAGCCTCCCTTCCTGGCAAGGAACCACCTCCCATCCTGCCCAGTATGCTGGTCCATCCAGCATGACATTTACAGTTGTTGTAAGAGTTTTCTTATTCAGAGGAAATAAGGATAAAGGTGCCCTGTAATTCAACTGCATCTTCACTTTTGTGAAATTGTTGTTTGCTGCGTCATTTTGTCCGAATTGCCTTTTATGAATAAAAGGTGATTTTTTAGCAACATTCTCAGCAGAGTTTTAAAATATGTGCAGTTAATTCTGAGATCCTAAAATACTGTCATGAGGGTTTTTTGTCATTTTGAAAGGCAGTCCCGCCAAATCTAATAAAACTGAATCAGTTCAACATGTTGAATTCTTCATAAAGGTCCACTGATTAAAGACTGCACAACCAGAGAAAGATTATCAAATTCATATCAAATTAAATGCAGAAATGCAAATCTGATAATCATATAATTGCAAAGTGTGTCATATTATGTGGTGAACCCCAGATACTGTATTAGGGTTATTCAGGTTCTTTAAAGGAAGAGATAAGGGCACCGACTGGTATCATATTTTTATTTCACAAAACACCTTAAGAGCTGGCAGTACAACGTCTAGAAACACTCAAAAAATAACGTTCCAAAAGGGGATTTATAACCCAGGGAGGCACTCTTTGAATAAATAAGTATGTAAACATTTTGTAAAAAATGATGAGCTCATCTGCCTGCTTAGTCGTTTATTACCCTCACACAGGACATGCCCCTTAAGCTATGCAAAGAGTTTTATTTTCTTTACAACCACCTAACCGTACCCATTAAAGTCCTATATTTTCGACTGATAATGCTGTATAGTAACAAAGCAGTTTCAAAATCTCCTTCATAAGGATTCAGCTGTATGGGTAGCTGACATATATTTTAAACAGGCCTATAAACATACATATTCAGTGTCCTGAGTTCAAATTTATTGCATGAGCAGCACTGGGCAGGCAAGATAGGAAATAGCCTTTGACAGGGCACTAGTCCACCTCACAGCACACTACTGTATGAATGCTCACACTCATTTAAAACGGGCCAGTTTATAAACGTCAATTCACATAAACTGTACCTCTTTGCAATACTAGAGGAAAACGGGAGTGCGAGGAGACAAACCTGCACAGATACGGGCAACTCATGCTAAGCTGACATCAGTGGTGACCACACAAAGATTTAAATTCAGGGCACTGAGGCAGTAAGGCGAACTGCAGCTTACAAATAATACTAATAAAAAACACACATACAGGCATACATTTTACTTTTAACGTGGCACAAGATCAGCTTTTTATGGGTTTAAACTTTTCTTTGCCATGGCTCATTCTAGCTGCAACAACTGAAGCAAAATACCTGCTGCTTCTGCTATTCCCTACCTGTGAGTGAGTGGCGCTGTGGTCTTTATCACATAATTATAAACTGGTATCTCACAGTTTTAGTAGATCACAGTAAAAATGAAAAAAGGTTAGACAATGTCAGCAGATTTTCAGGGTCCTTGTTGTCACATTCATAGAGAACAGTGGAATTCTTACTTGAATGTGCTAATCAACATGTAACTAGCTACCACTTTCCAGCACCTTAATGAACCAAACTTCACTTTAATTAACATTAAAACACAGATGAGCTCAAGATGAAACTGACATGATTATGTTCCTCCCTATCATCACACCGCCTATAAATTTTATGTACACTATAGACATACTTGTCCTCGCCAACATTTTGAGTGAAAATGAGATGACAACTGGTGAGTGTACAGTACACCCAGTGCCTTGAACCAGCCTGCAGCGTTAAACCTCACAAATCAGCATTTGGGGGAGTGGGGTTTCCCCTTCAACATTTGGCAGAGACGGAGACACGTGTCTCACAGGGTAGAATTTCAGAACATGCTACGTGCAGCCAATTTTTGGATTTCTGTATATGGAAATTCTAAGCACCTGCTGTTGACTGATCACTGTTTAATCAATAATTGGAATCTACCCGATTTAAATAAACATCTGCAGAAATGTGCAACTTTGAGAGGGGTTGGGATGGTGCTCACTACCAAAAAGGTAGATATGAAATAAAGGTTATCTGTAAATACGAAAAAGTAAGAAAAAGAATTAAAATGTCAACATTTTAACAGCAATTAAATGCACTAGCCATTCCCCTGTCATCACCACTAAAACTTTTTATGTAAGTTTTGTATAAGTTTCCCTCTCACTGGCTACATATTTAGTTCGCCAGGAGGCTTTAAACTGTTGTTCCACGATGTTACCACACTTGCAGTTTCATTGTATCTCCTAATCATGCAGGACACCAAAGGTCAGACATTTCCTTTAAAATCACTCTGTTGGTATGTTATGTTCTGTCCAAAGCTCAACATTCTCTTCCTTCTGAGCCTTAAACTTCACATCTGAACTTACTGCATCACAGTGCTCACCAGCTGTGGCAGACGGGATGCCCCTGCAGCATATGTTCCAGGGAAGCAAGCATGGGAGACCCAATACTTCCCCCCGGACGCTAGTTGGCAGCCTCCCTGGGTTGCAGCGGTGCCTCGGACTCCCACAGGGCTTCTTGGGAGTTGGAGTTTGGTGCAGACCTGTTGGGTTCTGTAGGCGCCGCCATGGGGTGCTGCAATGGGAGCTGCTGGGCCCTTCTGGGCAGTAGTTTCACCACACCCAAAGTGCAGATGGGTGTCGGCAATCAAGCACCAAGAGCACTTCCGGGTGCTTAATAAAAGGAGCCAGTGACCACCACTCAGGAGGGAGAAGACAAAGCTGCCTAGGAGGAGTGGAGGATATACAGCATCTTTATTGGTGTTTTGGTGTGTGCTGTACCTGGGACTGCGTACTGCCTGTGGGACACGAGGAAGACGTGCGCCCACAGGTGAAGAAAATAAAAAGCTGTTTTATTTTACATGTGCCTCTTTGTCCAGTCTGTGTCGGGTTGGGTGCCTATATAGCGCCTTTCACACAGCCTTTCTTCACCTCTACCCTTTATTTTCTCAGGCACTATATCTTATAAACTATTTTTGTTAAGCCCAATTATGCTTGAATTATTACACGATATTACTGAAATATCATTTACATAAATAACAATGGGGCAACTGCAGAATAAAAAAAATTAAGAAAAGCACTAAAAAGTAAAAGATGACAGAACTTGTAATGCTCTTTAATAAGAGCAGAGGACCTGGTAAGATTTAGTGTTAAAACAAGTTAAGAGATAAACGGTTACAGATTGAGTGACCTTATTAAAGAGACTCATAAAAAAATAAAGACGAACACAGAATTGTTAAGAGATTAGAATAAAACTAAAACAAGAATACCGACATCAAGGGATTATGTATTGTTTAACTCCGAATTTGACTTTTGAACATGACCAAAGGTCACAACATAAAATATGCATTATTATGGTAAATGTTCAAAATCATATCTAAAAAATAATTGAAAAGTTATTTTTTTTCACATCTGACTGAAGGCCTAATGATATTTTACAAACATAATACTCTGTAGTTTACAATTATAATGCAGTCTCTTGTCTGCTGACATTATACCCATTGGACTGGGCCTCTGTATTACTAAAGAAACACCTTACAATTAAGCAGAAGACACATTACATTTCAAAATTCTTCTGGATTTTTTTTGTTCCGTTTTCAGAACTGTTGGATTTTCTCACTTGGTTTCAGGTGAAATGCAAAAAACAACTTGAGAAACATCTGCATGTTGCAATAAAGCAGTTCAGGTCAGATCCACATAACCACTAAACAACCTCCTTGTGCTGGTCAGAGTGGTTTGTTTCATCTCCAGGCTGCAGGATCTCAAGCTCTTCTCCGTCAACTCCGGGATCAAACAGCGGGTACAGTTTCCCAGTGACGCCTCCATTGAAGGTGTAGATGTGCCAGCGGTCCTCCACACTGTAAAATGAGAGGCGTCCCTCATCACAATCCAGGTACATGCCCACCTTCTGGGGTATCGCTCTCAGTCGCAGTGTGGTCTCAGGATCAGTCAGTGCAGTCAGCTCATCACTATACAGCCTCACAAGCCAGTATCCTGACTGAGGTTTCAGACTCACTCGTCCTTTCCTCTGTGCAGACTCACTGACGACACCCAAATACCAGTCACCCCTCTCCTTCACATCCACCTCCCAGTAGTACCGTCCTGTGGTGAAACTCTCCTTCCCCAGGACAAAGTGCCATTCACCAAACCTGAGTGGAGTGTCAGGGACGTTCTGATCTTTATGTTGATTTCGTACACAATGACCATCTGCAGACACGACAAGGCGGGGGTGTGCAGTTTCAGGGTCCAGAGTCACATGAGCTGAAGATACTGTAGAGATGGGAGTGAAAGAATCAGAGCAGTTTATAACCCACATTGAGTTTTCTAAAGGTAATAAAAAATCCACTTGTGGCAGCCAAACAATTAAAAGATGCTCTGGTCCTATATGACTATAGCAAATACTGTACTTAATTTGACAAAGTGTACAATTCCAAATATTGAGATTTTCTTTCACACACTAGAAACTGGTACATCTTGTCACAGGTTAGAAAGTGTTAACTTTGAGCTGCAGTTACCATATACTGTACGTCACACTCCTGAGCCACTTTTACTCTCAGAGGAGGGCAAATACTCACCAGGTGATTTTCGCATTCTCTCCCATTCTGAAAGAAACATAAGAAGTCAGGTGAGTAGGGTTTTGACAAAGAAGCCTGACTTTAGCCCTTTCATTGCTCACAGCATGGACCCCAAATTTGAAAATGAAATTTAAGCTTTTAATAGTAACATGGTTCTTCACCAGCTAAGGCTAAACTCATAAATTAAGTCCTAAAAAGTATGTAATAAACCCATGTCTCAATAGCTACAATTTAGAATGTCCATACTTCTGGAATATCGAAAAAAGAAGAATTTTACACTTAAAGCATGTAAATGTAAACAGCCACCATATCTAAATACTATTTAGCAATAATTTACCTCCAGAAAGTGAGATGGACTATGTTACACCACCAGAGCACAGTAAGCACAGAAGGCCCATTTGGGTTTTTTTCCTAGGCGTTTTCCTAGAAGCCCAACTGACCTAAAGAATAAAAAGGAGTACTGTACTAAGGTTCCTCCCTAATTTTTTGTGCAATCTGAATGTTTCATGAAAACCAAAGAATGGTTCTGAAAACCCTAAACACAGGAAATTCCTTTAGAAAGATTAGGACAGAAGTGTGGTTATGCAGGCTATGCTGATAGGTGGCAGCAACTTTTGCAAGATAGTCGCGTCTTGGTCTTTTCACCTTCTCAAGTGGGCAACTTGACTGAACTTGACTCTTAAAAAAAAAGAGTATATGAAGAGCCACTTCTGATTATGTGCACCTCAGGGACCGGAGGAACAAATGTTAAAAGCAAGACTTGTGAAAGGGCAATTTGGATAACAATTGAGGTAAATGGGGAGCCAAATTCTGGAACTGACACAGGGGTCTAGGGTCACTGTGAAATGGCTATTATACTTGTTCTTTTTAGATCTTATCACATAATCTCCATGTTTTACACACCTAGTGTATGAGAGAACACAATAACATGCCTCAAACTGATAAAATAATTAAAATATGTAATAACTCATCATCCAAAAGAGTCAATAATTGAAACTAAAACACTTAGTACAAGCTGGGAAAAGCCTTCTAACATTAACCATCTACCTCTGATTACAGAATTTACATGATCCAGTATAGTGTTGTGCTGGCCAAAGCTCATCTCCACAGCATTGAAATCAATTTTGGTCAGAGTGCCCGTCAACAGCTGGGTACATAAACAGGCACTCTTAAACTTGTTCATAAGATGCCACTTTAAAGGCCTCAATTAATCAAACATAGATGTTGTAGGCATTTTAATGAAAATATTAGAAACATTTTATTTATACACCATTTTTCCCATGTTCGAAGTATTTGGAAAGTGCAGAACCCTGACAAAAACTCACACAGACAAGGGGGGATCATTACAAATTTCACAAACACATTATTAGCAAGGGTGGAATTCAAAACCACATAACAAAAAAACAAAAAACACAGTTAATTATTATTCTATTGATTGGCATGATCCTGTTCCATGGCTTCTGTAGTAATGACATCAGACTCATAGTCCAAGCTTCATATCTATTCAGTTAGCCTTGGTTCAATTGCAAAGTTCTCTAAGTTAGCCATGCTAGCTTCTTAAGTCCAAAAACAGAGAGAAGGGCTCTTAATTTTATTTAGACAGTCTGTAGACTTCTCAGACCATACTAGAAATGCTCATTCTCAACTTTCTTTCAGCCCTACCATGAATAATCTATAAGATCCAGATCTGGGGTCACAATATATCATCTACTGTTTATGTAAGTCATATATGTTACTATTCTACTTCTTAGTGATCCGTTCCAACAAAACCTCCAAGTTGTCCATTTCAAAGTTCTTGGTGGTGAATTTAGACAGAAGAAAATGTTAGACTTTCTGTTCCTACAAAGGTTTGGTCATCTTTGTAATAAAATCTCACAGCCAACCAATAATTCAGTTTTGAGACCAGACATACAGCATATTGATCTATCGTACCTTGATGGTCACATATTAAACTGACAAGGTGGTTCTTTGAGTGTTATATGTGGTAATCAGCACTTAGAAAATCTAGGTATTCAAATTTTTAACTGAGTTTGTTCTCCATTCACCAGCTTCCATTGGCACTAATTAGACACAAAAATGAACATTAAACAGACGTACCTGACTTTAAGATGTAGCCTGTAGCCTCTGCAGAAACAGAAGATAGTCATGTGAAAAAAACTAAAAAAACTAAACTTATAGATGCATAACTGAACAGAATAGTACTGCAGAGCTGATGCAAAGGTTTTCTAATAAACAATTAGCATTTAAACTTGACTAATTAAAAACAAGCTAAGGGAGCTAGCCACTCAACACTGAACAAATGGCTACTGAAAATGGGGCTTTGCAGCTTTGATATGTGAATCCATCCATCCATTATCCAACCCGTTATATCCTAACTACAGGGTCACGGGGGTCAGCTGGAGCCAATCCCAGCCAACACAGGGCGCAAGGCAGGAAACAGGGCACCAGCCCACCGCAGGGCACACACACCAAGCACACACTGGGGACAATTTAGAATCGCCAATGCACCTAACCTGCATGTCTTTGGACTGTGGGACGAAACCCACGCAGACACGGGGAGAACATGCAAACTCCACGCAGGGAGGACCCGGGAAGTGAACCCGGGTCGCCATAACTGCGAGGCAGCAGTGCTACCACTGCGCTGCCCCAAAAATCAGTCACTTTCAACAATAATATCAATAAGAAACAATAGTAATGTCTTGGCTGTATTTTGTAATCAATTTCTATTAAAAACAAGACTATATATACACATGGGCTTTGACTTGGCTATTTTATATAAGCTTTTGTCTCATTTTCACAAGAAAGTTTTCTCAGAAATAAAGAAGCAGGCAATTCAAAACTGTGCTTGAAATGTTTTAACACATCATTGACAATTCACTCACTTCACACTTTTGTTATATCCACTAAAGCAAATACATGAATAAACATTTTAAAAGGGTGAGAGTATTGTTAAGAGAGTAAATAGTTTTTTAACTCCTAATTGTCCTAGGATCCATGTGGGACCTTGATATGAAAAACTAAAAATGTATATGTATAAAGTAAATTTATTCCCTGCAGCATTTATTGTGTGATTAACTTTACATTTCATCCAGACTCTCCAAACATCAATTAGCTTCAGATCTTCTACAAACGTATGTTGAAAGTTGTTGTGGAGGAGAGTTTAGTTTACCCTTTTTATTGTCCACAAGTGGAATTTTGCTTTAATCCAATCGGCAAAATACAAAAAGCATATCCAACATACATACAATACAATAAAAATTGATGTATTTATATACATAAAAAACAAAACTCTTTAAAAGTTATTTGGGCAAAATTGAATTTGGTCTATTGAAAAGTTTTATTACAGTCCGTATAAAACTATTTTTACTTTGTTTTAAATTTTATCAGTAAGTATCACCTCCTATAAGGTAAAATTTGGAAACAACTATTCAAGCAGTGTGTCTGTTATCTGTGTTAATGTTATCTGTGTTATTGACATTTTTTATAAATGTATTGCATGTTTTCAGTAACATTCAAGCTATTTTCCAATATGGTTCCTAGGTATTTAAAGCTACTAACGCTCTCAATTTGTTCTTCACTGTGGACCAGTGGCTGCACTTGTTCAGCATGCTTCCTAAAATTAATAAGCAGCTCTTTTGTCTTTGTCACATTTAATTGGAGATTCTGCTCTGGAACTACCTCAGCATCCTCTTTGCCTCTTCCTTAAAATGTGCCAGACTGCGTTGATCAGTTCTTTATCGTCTGCAAGTTCCTTTTGATGTATGATGAACAGCAGAAATATAGCTATCAACATTAACAAACTGTTCTCTGTTTAAGGAGAAAGTCCATAATCCAGAGCTGTTCAACTTTTCAGACTTGTTTTTTTTATGGTGATTCAAAAAAAAAAGACTCTTACATCCCAATATTCTCTTCATTTATTACATAAATGATAAATTACCCTGAATAAACTTACTTATTTCCTTGCGCAGATCATCATTTTCTGTAAAGTAAAATATAAAAATAATAAAAATAAAGAAAGAACTACCACATCCATATTTTATATTGTATATGCCTCTGTATTTTCATTACTATATACTGTATACTGTATTACTTACAATACAATACAGTTTATTTTTGTATAGCCCAAAATCACACAGGAAGTGCCGCAATGGGCTTTAACAGGCCCTGCCTCTTGACAGCCCCCCAGCCTTGACTCTCTAAGAAGACAAGGAAAAACTCCCAAAAAAACCTTGTAGGGAAAAATGGAAGAAACCTCGGGAAAGGCAGTTCAAAGAGAGACCCCTTTCCAGGTAGGTTGGGCGTGCAGTGGGTGTCAAAAAGAAGGGAGTCAATACAATACAATACACAGAACAGAACAAACTTGCAGTTTAATCTATTTCTATTACTTTTACATTGTCAGTTTTGAATCTTGGTCATAATGAGTTTTTAACAATATTTTAATTTTACAGTTTTGTATGTAATGTGTTTTTCTATGACAAGCACATTTTTCTGTACTATGAATACCCTGAACTTAAGGACACTAATTGGTTCCTCCATCTGTTTCTTGTAGCTAGTTATACATTCACATGATTATGAGTAGAGATGCATGCTATACCAGCACTGAAAAAATACAGAAAAATGCATTTTATAAAACTGTACAGTACCAGCATTTCAATAATTTCAGTACCAGAAATACACAATAAGCAGTAAAAGACCTTGGGCTAAGATTTTCAATCTTCCGCTCTCCTATGCGCTGTAGACACCGTGGGGGACAAAAACTCAGCCTCTCCCTTTTCGATGCACTACAGAATTCAAAGGGGAACTGCTGTTTGCAGCAGAAGATACAGAGGCACGCTGTAAACTCAGTGAAGGGCAATCCCTTAAGGCAGGGGTACGCAACATCAGTTCTGGAGAAGTACGGTGGCTGCAGGTTTTCAGTCCAACTCAATTGCTTAATTAGATATCAATCCTTGCCAGTCTCAGACCTTATTTAATTTCATGGCTTGTTAGTGTGAAATGTTAGGTTCTTATATCATAGATTTTTTACTTTCCAAGGATATCATTTAAATAATTTGAAGGCTAAAACAGATCAATTTCAGTTTCTCACATTTCTCCCTTAAGTGTTTTATTAAACCAAATAGTGTGTGATGAATCCACACAGGTGTAAATCAAAACAAGTTAGATAGAGAACTGCTGGCTCCCTTGCCATTTGCATCTTACTACTAATAAAGAGCTATTAAAACAGTAAATGCAGTTGTTTAAGACTGAAATAAGCAATTAAAGGTGGGGAATCTTAACAAGCAGGACGAATAAAATTAAACTTCAAAATGTCACTTGAGCAACAACTGCTTCATCAGCAATAATTGACCTCTCATTAAGAAACAGGACTGGAACAAAAATCTACAGCCACTACGGCCCTCCAGGACCAACACTGCCTACCCCTGCCCTAAGGGCTTGTTTATATTTACCACATGATGCCAATGCTCAGAAGATCGCAACTCAAAACGTATGTGCGGTCAGCAGCCAAAACACATTTATACTTGATGTGGCCCATTCAGTCAGCATGTTGATAATTTTGTAGCCAATAGGTGACAGATTTTTGTCAATGTCACACATCTTACACTGGCACAGCAGAAGACTCTGCTGATGAAAGAACAGTTGTGCTTGTTATTACTGGCTTTAAGAGGGGATAAAAGGAGAAGGTGGAGTGTACAAAAGCGGCAAAGGTAGGACAAGTATAATATTCCCACGACTGGGTGACCTACATGATAAACAGATTCACTCTAGACATTTTTGCAAGTCTATCTTACATGTCCGCATCACCATGTAGTTAGAAAAAATTATGTGGTGGAAACTGGTGCATCTCCATGTCTGACGTCATTTTTACTGCACAACTCAAATGGCCAATGTGTTAAGCATAGCCAAGCTGAACTAGTCACAGTCTGTGTGACGTTAGAACATTGTCTTACATTTACAGTGTAATTCTCCAGATATGCTAGTTTCTAAGTAGATTTATTTCTGCCACTGCAAAAAATGAATTGTGTTACTTTATGAAATATTGCATTATTTAGCAAAGATACTACCTGCTGTGGTTAGTATCATTATGTATGTGCCTGCTCCAGTCGTCTTTTGACAGCTAGTGAGGGAGATTACACATGCATAGCATGCATTTAAGTGGAAAGAACTAAAGAGATGTTTTACATTAAATCCTGAAGTTTATGGATCATATGGAGCTGACAATTATTGTGTATCATGTATGAGGTAAGACACAAACAATAGAAACTTGTCACATGTTTTATCTCTATTCTAACCCCAGGTTTCAGAAAGCCAGGTTTCTTTACACAGATACAGAAACAGAAGCACATTCTGGCTGTCTTTAAGCACAGCCTCCATATTTTGGGACTGACCTATAAGGCTACATTTTTTTAAAAACTGCATAAAATCATTCCTTCATTTACCACTATAATTAAAGTTCAGCATTTTGCCATTAAAATGCAATATAATGTACAATGTGATATTCTTCTTATCCATCAAAGTTGTCAGGACTATCATATCACAGCAACTCCAAAGGGCGTTGTTAAATGTTCTGATTCAATTGTGTTCAATTTGATTGATAGGCTATTGCTTGCTAAATAAGACGGGCATTTTGGCTCTCTAATGTCACCCCATTCAGCCTTCTATATCAAGTTGCTTACCAGATAGGTGAAACTGAATGTCAATACTAGAGTGCCCTCTTTCACTTGTCACCTATTGAATTGCTTGTTTGTAAATCAAAATGGCAGATAGGTTATTCAGCAATCAGCTCTCTGAATTCCCCAAGTTCAGGCTTTTCAAACAAGGTAGTGTGGGCCTTTATAATGCCTACCAATTGTGAAATATTGATGAAAAAGTCACACATTTTTTTAGTATACTAAAGACAGCAACTACAAGAGAAATAAAAGTAACAGTTTGCTTCAATACTGTAAACGTAGACAGGTTCACTGTAGATATTTCATAACAATTTGTTGTTGCTGACACCTTCAGTGATACTTTGACGGTGTTTGAAAACGTATTCCAACAGTTATGGTAATAAGAAAAACATTCAAAGTGCATTTTCTAGTAAAAATGTAACTGAATTTTGCAACTAATTCTTCTGTGGTATGTGTATAGCATAATTCATTCTCCAGCTGTAAAAATGAGAAAAAAGAGAAATGTCTTCCCTTTATTCTGATGGGTAAAATCTGAATATTGAGTAATGTATGATGAATTTATGGACAGTTAAATCAAAACAGCAGAAGATGGCCAAAAATGAGGCTGAGTTTTGAGGGTTTTAAACTTACCAGATTCAAGACGTTGTTTTTCTGATTCTATTTTTACTGAAAAAGACAAAGACAATATTTATATAAAAATAATTAATCAAAATAATAACAATACATTTGATCAGAACAGCAGACGTTTTACTAAAACAGTAGTATTAGTCACTTCTTTAATTATTTACTTTGCATTTTAACATTTTTACTATTACACTCCAAACAAGTCAGGTAATAGAAAATAAACAGAGCAGCAGGTTAAAAACACCAGGTTACAAACTGTATTTTTTACTTAAGTCTCTGAGAATCCTTCATGATCTTTATGATAGCATCAAGTTGGTTTAGTTGTTATTAATTAAAAACTGAAATTGTGTGTTAGTTCATTTTGAGTTAGCATTAGATTCACAGTAGTTCTGATACAGCAACTTTTTCACACTAAATATATCCATAGAGAAACAGAAGAGGTAACAGTTAATTTACAATTATCCCAATTCAAACCAAAAACATACCAGTGTGGAAACACAGGAGTGATTAAAGGGCATTCACCCCAAAATAGGTATATATCCCTGAAAGGCAATGTATGGAACCATGTTGTCCCTCAATTAGTGGGAGCTACTTGGGGATGGGGGGCTTGAAGACCTAACTTTTTTAGAGAAACTAAAAGCTCAGGTCCGCCTGCTCTCCTCCACCACGATAAGGAGTTTTAGTATGGTATGTTTGTAAGAAATGGAACGCCGCCCTTGGATTGGCCCAGAAGTGACTCCGGGACTGGTTTTAAAGCCACCTGAGCGGCTGAGTGGAGAGTGCCGAGTTAGGAGAAACATGGCAGGCACTTGAGTTACAGGAGAAAGAGATGCCAGGGTCTAGAAAGAGAAAAACAAAGGCGGTGGAAAAGGGAGCCCTATCATGCAGTACTGCAGTGTGCAAGTCACTTTAACAAGCAGACAGAGGTTCACAACGTGTTAGATCTAGCAGTGCAGCAAATTTATTTTTGTGCATTTTTTTCTTCCACCTTTTGAGTTCTTCCTTCTGTGTATCACTTTATCTGCAGAGCTTTTTAAAACAAAGGCACCCTTTGTTCTGTATGTGGTGACCTATCAGAAGGAAAATTCAGTGTTTTCCGATTACATTGATCCTGTTCTTTGTACACCATAAACATTTAAGAGCTTAATTTCATCAGTAAAAGTTTAATATGGAATAATAAAATTAGTTTTCACTATCCTAGAGATGTTTAAAGGGCTAAAAAATATTTCAAAGTCAACTTTCAAAGAAGACTTTACTTTTTTGTACTAAAAGCTCCTGAGCTAGCACAGCTTATCGATCCTCTTGCTGTGACACTTTAATATGCCAGCATAAGGAGAAATATAAATTAAGCCAATGTTCAGTAAGAGACTGCACATGGAAGGCTTTTGAGGAGCTTTTGCAGGCAATGTACAGACCCAGAGGCCTAGTATTTAATGCAAGAAACAAAAACTATTCATCTGGATTCTTACATAATGGAGAGGGCACAAACATGTGCTGGTCTTAAGAAAGAACTGTAGAAGATGGTGTAGGGAAGACAGCATACAGCTTCCCATTGTTAACACTTGATAACAGGGAAACAAGGAAGGTGGAACTGAAGCATAGTGCAGTGGTTCCCAAACTGTGGGAGTCTTTTCAGGTGGTACGCATCGCGGTCCCTGAAATTTAATTTATCTGTGCAAAACCCTTTATGACAAGCCTGTTGTGAGCAAAAAACAATGAAACTGTTTAAATACAATAATACGTGGATTCCCAAATTTAGTGTGGTGTGAAATTTCGTCATCTGAATAAATAAAACCTATTATTCGAATCAGTATTTCGTTCATTTAACGCTACCATAATTCCGTTTCGCGGAAGTCAACTTCTACTTCTTCACTGTTTGAGCTTTTGGTCACTAGATGAAAACACAACGCCGACACTATTTAGTCTTCGGTAACTCTGCCTCACAGAAACCGCTCACGTTTGTTGTTATACGTGCACTGCCGCTGTATCGCATCGTAGTCACTAGATCTAAGCACAAAGTCGATACCATTTCATCTTCGGTAACTGCGTCACATACAGGCCAACGGCAGGATTTAGTTTTGGGGCGGAATTTATCAATTTATGTACATGCACAAATTTTTTCATTAATTTTATGCATAATTTCTTCCAATTCTTTAACTTTTATTTAGATTTCGTGGCGGTTTAGACCCGAACTCCCCCCCCTTTCAACAAGGTGTGGGTGGTACGCAACGCAACTCACTTAACCTCAGGTAGTACTTGACGTCCAAAGGTTTGGGAACCCCTGGCAGAGTGCAGCTGCCACTCCTTCTGGAAATGGTGACTAGAAAAGGCACAAGGTATTACTAGATGTCATGAAATATCATAGCTACATGGAAACCAATCCACTAAACCTGACATTAAAAGAGAAAGTATATCAACCAATAGACGAATCCAGAAAGTAGAGAAAGTAGCAGAGAGCAGCCAGCCTCTTAAAACACATCCCTTTATTTTGTATCCCTTGTGAAATTACTGCCAGGACACCAAATGAGCCCTGGGCTACCTACACTGACTGGAGAAGGTTCCCTCTCATCAATAAATGAGAAAAACACATAACCTCTAGGATTCTCTTTATTCTTTCTGTTTATATTCTGTCTGTTTTTAGCTAGCACCTTTATTTAAACAGATTTACAAATCTTAAATGTATAATAGACTTGTTGGCATATTCCAGAGACTGAGCAACTTAACATCACAATCATCCAGTGGTGGAGCCTGAATCTTTTGGTTCTTCAGCTAATCACCTTCATACGTATGCCCTACTGCCTGCCTTCTAGTGGCTATATACCCTTGAGTCATACTGGAAGGGATTTAAATCTAAACACATTCGTCTTTCACCTTAAGTGTGGTTACATAAAAATACTTTTAAATTAGAAAAAGTTAAAAATCTCAATAATGAACTTCCAAAAAATAGCATAAAATATGTGAGAGAAGAAAAGAGAAAAATAATTTAAACAAAATACTTCAGAATTCTGAAGAAAAAAGATAAGGAAAAATGTGAGAACATACAGTTCTACAGCGTACAATATTCAAAAGAAAAATAAACAAAATGAAAGGAGATAAATTCAAACTAAATTCAACTACAGAACCACATCTAAGATAACAAGAATGATTTCAGGTTGTCACTGTGAAAACTAATAAAAGAACAGCATGGTAAGGAAACATTTTGAGATAGAACAGAGCTCCATACCTTTTTGCTTCTTGTACAAATACACAGCTAGAGGAACTGAGAACAGTGCGAGTAATAACAAAAAGATGAGAAAACCTCCAAAATGCTTCCATCCTGCAGGAACTAAAGTAAAAAATTCTTCTGCAATACAATAAAGAGAGAACAATGTTATAAGAGATTCACCTTTATACAAGCAGCTAAGGCGAGAGGAACCTCAGAACGCATCACTTGTGTTATTAAGGCAATGAAAAATGTAAACAGACAACAGGACAAATTTGAGTGAATTGCACTTTGAAATGTGCCTCAAATGAAGATAGTGCACATGCTGAAAAGTCGGTCTTAAGACAACAAAAGATGGCTATTAAAGTCTATGAGTTTATCCTTATCAGGTAGAGACGCTGGTGTCAGAAACATCACTCTCTTTAATAACAGCAGGTGAAAGTTACACTAAAATAAAATTAAAAAGGAACATAGAAGTGACATTTAATAATTAAACCTTGCCAGATTACTGACCACCAATTTGAATGTGTGACTCTAAGGTCTTCTGCTCATGCTCAATCACACAGATAATGCCTCTGTCCTCCTTAGTCACTGAGATGACACTGTTCACATCAAATAAGGACTCTGAGCTCTCCGTCACATTACTGGTAACATGTGTTCTTTTTTCCTTGTTTATCCCATTTTTCCACATTACTTCTGGTTTGGGGAACCATCCTTGTGATTCACATTTCACAACAATCTCAGGTCCTGGTGGGCTCTCTATAGACAGACTGGGCTCACCTCCGACACCTAAAGAACAGAACAGAAACAGGCTGTGCAAAAACAAAACTATTCTGCATAACATGGGCACTTTAAAAGACAAAAATGGCATTAAGGTAAAATCAGAGAAAGCTGGGACTCACTGATTTTCAAAGCCCATAACAAATTTTACATTGCAGATTTCAGCAGGTAAAATGAAATCACTGGCCAGCTAAAGAAACTGGTAGAAGGATGAAAATAGAAATGTTTCTCAGCCACCTTAGACATTTAACTGCAATCCCTTGCACTGACACTTTTGCTCTGGCTCAGTTATTTTAGGCTCTTTCTTGCTGACTAGTCCTCCCTCTAGCAGAAAAATACCGATCAGGATAGGGCTTCACCTCTTTTAAAATTCTAATTGTTCAACTTACCTATAACATTTAAGGTAATCGATCCCTCTCTGAAATAGTCTGTCGTCAACACGTTACAGGTATACACGCCCCAGTCAGAGACCACTATGTCCTGTATCTTCAAAGACACGTTTCCTTTATTCACCTCCTCCTTGAAAATTTCCACACGACCTTTGAATTTCTCATCTATCTTTACTTGTTCATTTTTAGCAAAGTATATACTCTCCTTTCCTCTTAACCATGTGATTTCTAAGTCTCTTGTATTCACTACTGGAATGACCTGGCATGGCAAAACAACAGAACCCTTAACAACACCAACAACGGGCTTGTCAGGTACTCTGATTTCAAATAAATCTGAAAAAAAGGAAAAAAAGTTTTAGTCATTAGGTGAGTGTCAGGAAACAATGTTTCATTAAGAAATCAAGACTACTGAACCTAAATGGTTAACTGAAAAATACAATAAAATTACAAGTAATTAAAAGATTAGCTTTTAGAAATGTTAACACCTGAATCAGAAACACATGCAGTCTGTATTTTTAATGCTGAACTTTACTAAAATCTAACAGGGACCCCAAAAGTAAAGACTTCATAATAATAAGTATGTCTAACGCTCTGCAACAGGACAATGGAAACAGGCAACTTATTATAAAATTCTTATTACAATCCCATACTTTACTACTTAATACTAACATAATTAATAATTACATTTTTGCATTGAAATAACTCAACTGTATAGAAGAGTTTTTATGCAAATAACAAAACATCTTGAATATAACTTTAAATCACACAATTAAGCATAACAGTCCTTCAGTATACACATATGAATGCAGCTTCTTGCCTCTTCTATAGATAACTCAGACAGAATTCAGACATTTTTAGCCATAGGTTCATTAGTGGTCACTTGAAATGAGAACATCAGTCCATGCGTTTGTAAGGCCTCAGATGGCTGAGTAGTTTAATCCTCGAAGGTTATGTGCCATGTTGCAGTGGTGCCCTGGCTAGTGATGCCCCCTCACAGCTCCAGTGTTGTGGGCTCAGGACCCAAGTAAGGTACATTCTGTGCTGAGTTTCCCAGCTGTCCTTCCTGTCTGTATACATTTTCTTAACAATTAACAAATAAAAATTAAGGTCATATGCCAGAATATTATCCTCAGTATGTGCACATATCCAACTTATAGATAACATATGAAAAGGTACATTCTGTGTTCAGTTTGCTAGCTGTCAATGTATGTTTTCTTAATGAACTTAATTTTTTTACCCATATCCCAAATATGTTCAGGATAACTTGGTTGGCAAATGTAAACTGGCCCAATACGAGTAAAAATAGATTTCCACATGGTTTCTGACATAGTAAGCAGCAGTTTCAAGAATGAACAAAGATATGAAGGTAAGGAACGTTATATGCCAGGATCTTATACACAGCATGTGTGCTGTAGCCTGGAAAAGGAAAAATGAAGGCATGTGGGAGCTGCACTGATCTGAACCCCAGCAGAACTTCATTGAAGAAAAACACCAATGGAATCATCCTCACTTTGTAACTGACAAGGCGAGAAATACAGGAATGTCAAGAGCACCAGTCCTTCACACTTCAGCCACTGCATCATGCCTATAAAATGATAAAAAGAACAAGAAAGTCAGCTATTTTTTTTAATTTCCACTTGAGAAGTGATTTAAAGCAAATAACTATGGAGAACAATATAAAAAAAATCAATATAAGAAGGCTGGATTCTGAAAGTATGAAGCACAATATTATGAAGTTAACTATCATCTAACTTTCACACTTCCTATGATAGCTGCCCTAAGTGTCCAATTACTTTGTGGGCAAATCCTGGTTTAGTAACAATTTGTAAAGATTTTGACTAAATTCTTTTCTTGTTTGACTACATCTAATATTATCTTTAATACATACTGAACCCTCCTTAACTACCTCCCCACCTCTCTCCCTTCTTTAAATTCCATATCACCATACCATAACAATATGTAACACAAGTTTGCATAACTATAAAAAAAATTAAGCTGATTGCATGCATGTTTGTTTGCCAGACTGGCTGAACCAGTTTTCATGAACGTTTGCATGTTTGTTGCTGGTGGACCAACTTAAAACATAAGCTATATGGCATATCAAGAAGAGATGTTATAATGAACAGGAGCAACGCAAAAACCAGTGCAGACATACCATTCCCAACAGGCAGCAGGAGTGGACTGGGGCTGAATAGAGGACACGGTTATCACGGTGCACAAAGTTTTGTATCTGTGGAACTGTAGGTACAGATTTTAAGAGTGTGTCTTTTTATCTAATTGCGGGCTTAGTTATGTTGAATTTCCAAAAGTTTTTCAATCTTTGTTTTTACCTAGACCCTTTTTCACCTCCCAAAAAACTTCTGAAACTCTAACACAGCTTTTTTAGTGAGTTTTGCAGTTATGGAATCGTATTTGAAACAAAGTTTAGCATCAATTTTGTAAACCTCTAAGGAAACTCAGCTGTGTTGCTCTACTATCTATTATTCTGTGATTTTATATTATAAGTGAGTTTAGAAAATGAATGGATGGAAATAATACACCACAATGGAGTGGGATTCAGATCGCTACACAAGGACAGTGGCAGCCTGCTCCATGTTGGTTAAACATGCAGGTACAAATTTTATTGCATTAGAGCTTAAACAAACTAATGACAGTGCATTTTTTACCAAAGCCAAACCTTACATTTTTTAAAAACTCAATGCTATTGTACACATGTATATCATTACTAATCATATCATTTCATTACTCAATACTGAGATAAACCAGGATGAAACACAATAAAACACGATTTAGTGGTACACGCTGAGTCCCTGGTAGAAAGAGAATGGCTGAGGGCAATGTTAGTAGCTTTTACTGTTTCTGGATGGTAGAAATTTATATAATATATAGTTGCCCCTTAAGGTTCGTGAATTTAACATTCATGGTTTCTATTATTCACAAGTTGGCCATGAACAATAAAAATATTTTTGGGTTTGAAGAAAGATTGCAGGAACTCGCAGTCAACGCATAAGCCAAAAATATATAAACAATTTGCATCACATAAAATCATGTAATATATCAATATTAGTGTTACTTAACACTAGAATTCCTGAAGCCTACATAAAACTTCTAATCCCGGCCCACCTTAAATCCCTTCGCACCTCTCCAGCGTCTTTTGTTTTGTAAATGTGTCGATTAGCACAAGCAGCAAGCAGCCTGCTATCCCATCTCCCAATCGGCTCTCCCAGCTCAAGCCTTGTTTATCTGGGAGTGAGGTACCTGGAGCTGTGTAGAGTAAATAATATATCGTTATTTGGAACACGTGCATTTCATGGGTGTTCTGTGTCTACAAAGATCTGTGTAAGTGTAGGATGACAGGAAATGCAAGAAATGTTGAACACATACCTAAACGACAAACGTTTTTAATATTTTAGTAATAACGACAAACTTTTGACATGGAGTGTATAATGTGTGATGACTGAAGTTCAAATATCAAATAAGCACTTTCACAAAAGGTACAAGTATAACAAAACAAGTGTGCTTTTATTCAAGAATAAATATATCCTGATATATACTGATATATACTGATGCTCTGTGTAAGAAAGGACAGAGCCGACTATACTTTCTTAGAAAACTGGCGTCCTTCAACATCTGCAATAAGATGCTGCAGATGTTCTATCAGACGGTTGTGGCGAGCGCCCTCTTCTACGGTGGTGTGCTGGGCAGGCAGCATAAAGAAGAGGGACACCTCACGCCCGGACAAACTAGTGAGGAAGGCAGGCTCTATTGTAGGCACGGAGCTGGACAGTTTGACATCCATGGCAGAGCGACGGGCACTAAGCAGGCTCCTGTCAATCATGGATAATCCACTGAACAGGATCATCTCCAGACAGAAGAGCGGCTTCAGCGACAGACTGCTGTCACCGTCCTGCTCCACTGGCAGACTGAGGAGATCGTTCCTCCCCCACACTATGCGACTCTTCAATTCCACCCGGGTAAAACGTTAACCTTATACAAAGTTACTGTCTGTTATACCTGCATTTTTATCACTCTTTAATTTAATATTGTTCTTTATGTATACTGCTGCTGGAGTATGTGAATTTCCCCTTGGGATTAATAAAGTATCTATCTATCTAAGAATATAACCGAAGAAAAAGAAATCAGGTTAGTGTACTTCAGTGTCATGACTGCTTTGGTGGTACAGCGGTAAAAACTGCTGACTCCTTTTCAAACGGTCGCTGGCTCAAGCCTCCACGCATCTCAAAATAAACGTTTTGAGCTCTTATTGTTGCTTGAGCTGCAAGAGCTTTTTGCCCTTCCTGCGTTGGTGGGGGGATGGGATAGCAGGCTGCTTGCTGCTTGTGCTAATCAACACATTTACAAAACAAAAGACGCTGAATGCAGAGGGCAAAGGGATTTAAGGTGGGCCGGGATTACGAGTCTTTTCATAGGCTTCAGGAATTCTAGTGTTAGTATTCATTAGTACTGAAAGTTATTTTTGGTAAAAAAACTCTGAGATTTACGCCAGTTACCTTCCGCCTTCACTGCTCCCTTAGTTATTCAACATAGCTATTTATATTGATTTGCATATTCAAATATGCAAAATTCTGTGAGGAGTTGGGGTGGGGCTGTAGGCATGTGCATGTATGTTATAATTTATGTTGATAGGGATTTATAAAGAGGAAGTGTGTGGAACTTTGCTAATGCATAATTTGTATGCATCTGAATTTTTTGTGTGTATACACATTTCTGTTTTTGTCCATATGCCACTTTTTACTGTATATTCTACGCACAGCATTATACATGAGGCCCCCGGCCTGGCACTCAATTTTCTTTTGTCTCTCCTCAAGAATGAACCTGTTTGGTGAAGGAATCCATCTGTTCTTTTTAATCTGAAGAAGGGAATTAATGCAGGATGCCTGCTAATATCACTGCTGCTTGCTGTGTTTGTATGTACTGAAGTGACATCACTAGTTTGGATAAATGCTTTGAGAACATTCCTGAGCCTCATGCATAAATGGTGCATACACACAAAAATGTTTCCGTGCTCACTTCAAGATGTATAAATACTTTGAGTAAAGCCATGCACAATTTTAACGGCAGGCATACACCATATGTATGCAAGTTTCTGCTCGATTTTGCAAACAGGTAGCACCCACCATCAACGCAGTGCTGTTTTTAATGTTCCTTTCTTTTTTAGATTTCCATCCATAACTCAGGATTTATCAAATACACTGAGATTAATTGCATATCGTTTACATTTGGAAAACCGGACATTGCTGCGAATTGTGCTTTCATATTTGCCAGTTCAACCACAGTGTAAAGAAATCTTATCTATCTGGATGACAAGCGAATAATACCATCCTATACAGCTGGCATGGCACAACTCAGTGATGTTTGTGAAATACCTGGGGCTTCATGTATAAACGGTGCGTATGCACAGAAATGTTGCGTAAGAACGTGTCCATGTTCAAATCGTGATGTATAAAACCTAAACTTGGCGTAAAGCCATGCACATTTCCATGGTACTTCATACCCTGTCGTACACAAGTTCTCCGCTCGGTTTTGTAGACTGGCGGCACCCAGCGTCAAAGCAGTGCTACTGTTCCTGTGTGGTTATCCTTTCTTTTCCTGACGCGGCTTTATAAATACACTGAAATTAACTGCATATTGTCTATTAGTTTAAGGCATCTGATTGTAATTAACCAGTAACAATATAATGGTCCACGGAATGGTCAAACTATTCTAAGTACCATAGCTGCTTTAGTGGTGTTACTCTCACTGCACCTTCTTCTTCTTCTTTCAGCTGCTCCCGTTAGGGGTTGAAACAGCGGATCATCTTTTCCATATTACTCTCACTGCACCACCTGGAGCAGCTGATCGGAAAGAGAATTATCGGTATACAGCATCAAGCACACGCTGCCTCAGCCATGCTTCCTATTTGAACTGCTTCTCATATGACAAACGCTTCAAACCTTTCCTGTACGGATCTCGCAGTTCAGAAAGAGTTTCATCCCAAGAACTCTAAACACACTCAATCAGTCCATCAACTGCTCCTTGTAGTACTGTTAGTACTTATTAGTGCAGTTACCTCACTGTAAACTTGCAGTACAGTTATAATTTTGCGCAACCTGAGCCACTTAATAAAGAGTGTATTTACATATGATGACGATATAATTTTTAAGATGAAATGCAGAAAAATATGTTTATTATATTATACAGATAAAACTTTAACTTCATTTAAATAATCTATATTGTTAATAATTAAAGGACACGGTGTCGCTGCGCTAGCAAGGATCTGGCGCTCCGCTCACATATTGTTCCTGCTGCACACTGTATGCTTCACTGGGACTGGCATGAAGGATAGAATAATTAAACATGTACTACGAAGATATTTCAATGTTCCTTAAAAGTTTTGAAGAATCGCCATTATAAGCTTACAGATGGCTTAACGTCTATTACAGAGCTGATTGTGTGGTGATCGGTTACTTGGAGAAAGAAAAGGAAGGAATTGGAAGTTAGTAAGTTTGAACGAGACAGTACATCAGGGGCAGCCATAGGCATGTGCAAACTGTGCACCTGTACAGGGCCGCCAAATCCCAGGGGCCTCCACGCCAATATATATTGAATATAAAACAGAAAGAGAAAATAACGACACGGCTAAAAACGCAGCAGCAAATTTTGACAAAACTTAAACGCTTGTGTCATGAGCATGAGGAGGTTATGCAGTGTCCACAACGGACGATACCATATTGACATTGGCGGGCGAAGGGTCCACCAATTCTTTCTCTGCCCGGGCTGCCACGAGCCTAGAGCCACCCATAAGTACTGCTGTAATAAATTATTTCATCGAAGGTCGTGCACAATCACTGCGCCACCATGTTTAATAATGTGCTTGAACTCCTATCATCATGAAAATGATATCACGTATACATCTCAGTATTTTAGTTATTCAGAGAGCTGTAATATCATGAATGTAATGGATTCTGTGTCCAGTTGGAGGAAGAGAAAGCCGGTTTAATAAGCACGTAGTGATTCACACACATAAAGCACATAGAAGAAAACATACAAAACAAAGCATTTAACGTGCTACTTTACTTACGATGTGATATGAGAAACTAGTCAATTAAATGATTTTAAGATGAAGTTTATGATGTTCTACTTTAATGCAAAATAAACTACGTGATTAAAGTGGAAATTTCAAGATTAAAGTTTACATTTCATGCTTTTCCCCCACTGTGTGTCTTTTTTTTTTCTCTGTACCCTAATAAGCTTTCATATGACACTCAGACGGTGGGCTACGACTCGCCTTTTCCCGGTGACTTTGATATCTGACAACTTCTTTTTTATTTTAGCACTGTGCGACTTTGTGAACTTGAGCTTTCGAGTTTCTCCGACACGCTATGTCACTCGATCAGCTTCCTTTTGTTGTTTATACCACTGTTTAAACCAACAAATAGTACGTTTTTCCTTTGCCTCCACTTGGTATTCGCTGAAATTCTTCCATTTTCCCTCTTGCTTTTGTCATTGTCTTTTCACAGAACGCTGAGCTTAAGGGCGATTTATATTGATTTGCATATTCAAAGAGGCGTAATTCTGGGAGGAGTTGGGGCGTTACATAAAGCGCGTGCACGAGCGTTACTTTTCACGCTGACCGGGATTAGCAGAAGAACGCGGAAGTTGGTGAACGCACAGATTCCTGCATCTGGATTTTTCTGTGCGTAAGCACATTTCGGCTTTTGTGCTTACGCTGTGTTATAGTGCGCACGCCGTTATTCATGAGGCCCCTGGTGAGTCAGCAAGTTCACGTTGAAAAGCTCCTGTGGCTAAAAACCTGAGGGTGGAAAGAACTTGCAAAGGAGCAGGTAGAGCACAATTCCTCAAAGTCTGCCTTTGTAAAGCTGGCACCAGATCAGCACACAGCGCCAAGAGGATAGCTCTTGGAAATCGAAATCGACTTAGAATCCAGTCAATATCATCTATGAAAATGTGCTCTCTTATAATTCTTCCATTTCAGATGTCTTCTAACAACACTAAAGCAGCTACGGTACATGTAATAGTTTGGCCTTTCCGTGCACCATTATATTGTTAGAGAATGATTACAATCAGGTGATTTAAATTTGTAAATGATATGCAATTAATTTCGGTGTATTTGATAAAGCTGTCACCATAGATGCAAATATGCAAAAGAAAGTGAAACGACACAGAAACAGTAGCATTGCTTTGATGTTGGGTGCCAACAGTTTGCAAAACCAAACAGAAAAGTGCATATGCAAGGTGGTGGTGGTGGGGGGGGAGGTTATTGTGATAGTGTGTGTGGCTTTACGCCAAGTTTAGTTTTTAAGCATCTCGAAGTGTCGAGGAAACAGGCGTACGCAACATTTTTGTGCATACATACCATTTGTACATGAGGCCCCAAATGATCAGATGACTTGCCAGTTTCATTTAAAAACAAAGGTTTGTGTTTTGTGTTTAATTCATTGATAAGAAATGTTCACGTAATGTGAGAGTATGCAGTCTACATATTTAAACTTTATTCAATGAACATTCAATAATTTGGTTTAACAAAATAATTTGTTTTTACACTTAACAGTTAAAATAAGTCAGAGTAACTCAAAAACATTTGTCATTGTAATCCCTTCCACTGTGGGTAGAGTAAATGGTTTATCTATTGTTAGGATAACAATAGATTAATTTTGAATTTCTCAATTCTTTTCTCTGGAATTTTTAAATATACAATGCTTATAAAAAGGGTTTACCCCTTGGAAGTGTTCACATTTTATTATCATACAATATTGCATTACAGATGACTAAATTTAGTTTTCTTCATTATCTCTGTTATATATGTGTAATTAATTTAGACAATTTTGCAGAGATCTGTTTTAACTTTGCCACTAAAGCGTCTCTTTCTGTTGATCAATTTCAAAAAAGCCAAATTAAATCCATTGTTAATTAGTATTTAAAAATAAAATGTGACAAATTCTAAGGTGGTAAATACTTTTTTGTGTAAATGTAGTTCTTCAAACAAATAATTTTTGAATGTACCCTCCTACCTCCATATTTCAGTATTTGGCTGCTGTTTAGACTCAAACTACTAACTTTACGTATTTTTGCTTATTTACGCACCACTGCAAGCAGATTACTACAACAGCTTTAGCTTTTGACAATGATGGAAAACAAGTTATTTTGCACATCACAAAAAGTATTTAGCAAACATTATACATACACACACAGAGAGTATATAAAATGACCTGAAGTGAAACATGAGCCACAATGTGGTCAGTGGTTGGTTTACAAAGAAATAAAAGGTAAAAAGAAACAGTAAATCAGCCTTAATAGCACAACTGCATTCAGTGAATAACAAATTGATAACTCAATATAAACACAAGAAAATACACAAATATTTTGTGATTAACAGGAATGGATACATTTTTTGTTCCTTGAAAGAGAGTCCAGTACAAAATAACGAACAACACCTGTTAACTTTTACAGTAAATGTGTTTTCAAAACCTTTTTAATCCTCAATTAATCAAAGGAGTACTTGATTTAGTGTGATCTGCCAAAGTGTTGCTTTTATAAACTTAACTTTAAGCATCATTACATTTATCTGGTTTTCTGTTTGAAGATGCCCACTTTCGCGTGCTCTTATAACTTCTACAGCAGATTCGCCATCTGTTTACTAAACCCTATTTATTTCAGTTTCGGTGACACCCGTATCTGGGCCCTCAGCAATAGGCGTCCTTCACAATTTAAAATGAAGTATATAGTTTGTCAGAGAATTCACATTTGGTTAAACGGCACCTCAGGAATTCCCCATTATTGGCGATGCCGGTCTGCGTGCCATGCAGTGGACTCAATGGTAACTAATACGCTTCCACGAAGGTCCAGGGGTTCAAATCAGACCATCTGCGTGTACCGTGTATGCCGCCCACCAGCCCTTTTCTACGTGTTTCTTGTTTTTTTCCATCATTACAAAGACATACTGCATGTGTTACTTTCTCTGGCCCCACTACACGTACCCCCGTGAGTGGGTGTGGGCGGCTGCTGCACGTATGTTGCCCAGAGTTACGTTACCCCTGCTGTACGTGAACCCTGAACATGAAGGCTGCAAGATAAATGAAGTACAAAAACAAATCCATACGCGCCCTTCTGTGGAAATGCTCGGCTTTTACTCCTCTAGTGATCATGAACGTTCGTAATCGCTGTGTCTGCCTTGACTGACGCAAATCGACAGAAAGCACACAGGCCACCTCCTCAGCGCAGGAGCTTAGGAAAATAGCAGGGACTGGGACAGGCGCCACCGCCCATTTCTTTCACTAGAATCCGGAGGCCGTGAGCAACAAAACATGAATTGACTATACACACATAAGCGTAACAATATGGTAATTCTCAGTAAACGTGAATAAATTATAAACATATGTACAAACGTTTACGTAATGCACAATAGCAAAAGGGCTGCATTTATGCGATCGGGACATACGGACCTTTTCGCGACGGTCGCTCCTCTCCACATGGAAATCCTGCACCAGATTTAACGTTGGCCTCGGTCCATTCGAATCGCCGCCTCTACGTCAGTATTACTAAATATTCCAGTTCAAGGATCTCAGTGCTGTCTGCAAGAAACAAAAGGCACCCCAGGCTGCGCCAGCCCAGCTCACCCCAGCTTCTTTTCTTTCACTTTCGCTATTGTAATGAAGTCACGCAAGAGCACAAGCTGGGGAAAACATGAAGCAAAAAGAATCGGAATTTCCTAATCGGAGTTACTTATACCATTACATACCACTTTCTAAATTCTGTTAATCCTGAGCAGTGTGGCTGAAGCCTATCTCATCATGTATAGGGGGCAAGGCAGGAACAGTCACGGGACAGGACGCCGGAAGCAGACAACACCAGACACACATCATGGCCACTTAAATGTCGCCCGTCCACAAAACTTGAATGGTTTTGGACTGTGGAAGGAAAAGGGCACCTGTTGGTAACTTGGCTCGCGCAGGTTGGGCATGCAAAGTTCACACAGTGAGAATTTAGGGCGGGAACCCTACTGTCCTTCCTGCTGCCACCGCGCAGCCGGTGTCATTTACAGTAAAGTCGTAATCACCGGTGAGGTAAGGAAAGTTAGCAGTGCAGTTGTAAGTCGGAGCTGTCTGACATCCCACCAGAAAGCGAGCGCCTCCCAAGTTCTGAACTTCCGCCCCCTGCACCCCACCCCGTCTCTCTCTCTCTCTCTCTCTCTCTTTCTCTCACTGTCGTTTCTCACATTCACCCCTTCGTTTTCCTCCCACATCCCCATCAGAGTGTAACTGCAGCCCACGACACCGATCTACTGAAATGTATTTTCTTTCCTACAAAATGTTCATTGCTTAATAAAGAGTCATAATGAAACATATGCTCAGAAGTAGATTTACCCACCACCAAACCAGTCATGCTGAACGATGTTACAGGCAGCATAACGTTCTCCACAGCCTCTCCAGACCCTTTCACGTCTGTCACATGTGCTCAGGGTGAACCTGCTCTCATCTGTGAAAAGCACAGGGTGCCAGTGGTGGACCTGCCAATTCTGGTATTCTCAAATGCCAATCGAGCTCCATGGCACCAGGCAGAGAGCACAGGACCCTCTAGAGGACATCGGGCCGTCAGGCCACCCTCATGAAGTCTGTTTCTGATTGTTTGGTCAGAGACGTTCACACCAGTGGCCTGCTGGAGGTCATTTTGTAGGGCTCTGGTAGTGCTCATCCTGTTCCTCCTTGCCCAAAGGAGCTGATACCGGTCCTGCTGATGGGTTAAGGACCTTCTACGGCCCTGGCCAGCTCTCCTAGAGTAACTGCCTATCTCCTGGAATCTCCTCCATGCCTTGAAGACTGTGCTGGGAGACACAGCAAACATTCTGGCAATGGCACATATTGATATGCCATACTGGAGAAGTTGGACTACCTGTGCCACCTCTGTAGGGTCCAGGTATCACCTCATGCTACCAGTAGTGACACTGACCATAGCCAAATGCAAAATGAGTGAAAAAACAGATCAGGAGGGGAAAATGTCAGTGGCCTCCACCTGTTAAACCATTCGTGTTTTGGGGGTCGTCTCATTGTTGCCCCTCTAGTGCACCGGTTGTTAATTTCATTAACACCAATGCAGTTGAAACTGATTAACAACCCCCTCTGCTACTTAACTGACCAGATCAATAGCCCAGACGTTTCGTTGACTTGATGCTATACTCTGATTAAAAAAAGTTCCCTTAATTTTTTTTGAGCAGTATATAAAAAAAATCTCCTTGTAACCCCCCCTTGCCCTGAATCCAAAACTCACATTGTAAAGTTTAAAGTCTGACATACATTAATTCTAGTATGATTTTAAGCTCGATTTGCAGTAGCCGACGGGTTTTCTGAGATGATCCGAATTTCAGCATCTTTGGCCATCGTTTTACGTGCAGAATGAGTGGGGCCCTGGTTCCCGATGACATCTTACCATGGGGTTCACTGGAAGAATTTCTTTCTTGTCAGAAATTTCAGTCAATTGCCTTGTAGTGTAAGCAGTCTCACTAATCAACTCTCTGATGTCCAGTAATTCACTATGCAGCGGCCGCAGTGAGTAGGCACGAGACTATAATATAATTTAACAACCACATGCATGCTAAGACAATTACTTCAAAGGGTCGGCCAGAAGACAATGAATTTGTCTTCAAAGTGATTAATGATAACAGCAGTTGAGAAATGATTGGTATTACATTTAACTTACTGTATGTTGTAATGTAGTGACTGGACATTGCACATTGGGTATTTCTGTTGTCCCGCTCACCATTTCGATTTAAAAACGCAATATAGCAACACACATAAAACTAAATGACAAATGGCAGAAGTGTCTTAGAAAACATTTACAGGAAGAACCAGAAATAAATACACACAACGGTAAATTATTTAGACTACGTATCTCCAATTCTCTCTCTAATATTGACAGACCGTATTGTCCGCGCCTCCCCAATCTTCCGCGTGCCCAGTTACGCCTTTTTCTGTACTTTGTAGATTCAGAGCACAGTGCAGTTACAGTCAGTGACATGATTTTTCTCTTTGTTGATTTTTGACAAGTCTGTGGTCATGTAGCTTTTTGTTAATTGGGCAAAGCTTTACTGTAAGTTGTCAGTTGGGTAAAACTGTCCGTCGGGGCAATCTGCACCTATAGCTTGAGCACCCACATTGTGGCATGTCAATCGGACCAAACGTGCTACTACAGTTTCAGCACATACTGTATATGACCGGCGATTGTATTGTGCAGTAAGAGTAAATGCTTGACAACGATTCCTACAAATCGCACATATCCACGGCCTTAAAGCAATGATTCAAGTTTAGTTCAGTCTCTGCATTTTATTCCCAACCATCCTGCACAGAGTACACCATCATTTATCCATTCCGCTATATCCTAACTACAGGGTCACGGGGGTCTGCTGGAGCCAATCCCAGCCAACATAGGGCATAAGGCAGGAAACAAACCCCAGGCAGGGTGCCAGCCCACACACACCAAGCACAATTTAGAATCGGCAATGCGCCTAACCTGCATGTCTTTGGACTGTGGGAGGAAACCGGAGCACCCGGAGAAAACCCACGCAGACACGGAGAAAACATGCAAAATCCACGCAGGGAGGACCCAGGAAGCTAACCCAGATCTCCTAACTGCAAGGCAGCAGCGCTACCACTGCGCCAAAGTGCCACCCATGCTCAAAGTCTCTATAACCAATCTCATTTAGCAACATTCCAAAATGTTCCTTCCATTGGTTCATGATCTCTTCCTTCTATGTCAGTCTTTCCTTTCCATTATCACTCTTTATAGGCTCCAAGTAAATTGTCTTCCCATTCTCCATTCCATATAGCTTTCTCATGTCGGCAAAAAACTTCCTTGTGTCATTTTTTTTAATACTCTTTTCCATGTTTCTTGCCAGTTTTTCCTATTATTATTCTCAATCTTTTACTACAGCATCTTCCAGCTCTTTCCTCTTCCTCTTAATCTTTCCATCCAGCTTCTGTCTAGCTCATGTATAAACGGTGCGTACGCACAAAAAATGTTGCATACTCCCGTTTCCAAGCTCAGATCGCGATGTATAAAACATAAACTTGGCTTAAAGCCACACATATTTTCATGGTAGCTCAAACCCTGGTGTACACAAGTTCTCCGCTCGGTTTTGCAAACTGGCAGCACCTATCGTCAAAGCAGTGCTTTTGTTCCAGTGTGGTTTATCTTTCTTTTTTAGATCCACATCCCTGATGCGGCTTTATCATATACACTGAAATTAACCACATATTGTTTATTAGTTTAAGACATCTGATTGTAAGTAACCTGTAACAATATAATGATCCACAGAATGGTCAAACTATTCTAAATACAATAGCTGCTTTAGCATTGTTACTCTCACTGCACCTTCTTCTTCTTCTGCAGCTGCTCCCGTTAAGGGTTGCCACAGCGGATCATCTTTTTCCATATTACTCTCACTGCACCACTCGGAGTATTCATATCACTGTATCTGAGTGTGGAATCAAAGATCTACAGCAGCTGATCGTAAGGAGAAATATCAGTATACAGCATCAAGCACATGCTGCCTCAGCCATGCTGTCTATTGAACTGCTCTCATACGGCAAACGCTTCAAAACCTTTCCTGTAGGGGCCTCGCGGTTCAGAAACAGTTTCATCCCAAGAACTCTAAACGCACTCAATCAGTCCATCAAGTGCTCCTTGTAGAACTGTTTGTACTTATAAGTACAATCACCTCACTGTAAACTTGCAGTACAGTTATAATATTGCACAACCTGAGCCACTTTATAAAGCTTGTATTTACATATGATGAAGATATCATTTTTAAGATGAAATGCAGCAAAATATGTTTATTATACAGATAAAACTTTAACGTCATTTAAATAATCTATATTGTTAATAATTAAACATGTGAAGACACAGTGTTGCAGCACTAGCGAGGAGCTGGCGCTTGTGACGATGTGGGTTTGCTGCATGCTCCCATCATCCATCCGGGAGCCCTTGAACCCTGCACCATCGGTAATGTTAATTAGAGCAAGGGGATGGTGCAAAAGTGCAAAGTGCTTTTATTAAAATCAACAACAAAACAACAGTATCCAAATAAATAGCGCAGTGTTTCAAATCTTCAATAAATAAATAATCCAATAAAAACAGAGGTGAAAAGTGGAGGGTTAAAAAACTTCAATAAATGGAGAAAACAACCCATTAAAATGTGGTTAAAACAATGCTAGAAGCAGGCTCCTTTAAAAACAACACAGCCCGGCGACTCTCCTGTTTCCTCTATACGGGCTTCTCAATAGGAGAGTCGCCCTTCCTGCAGCTGACCTCACTACTGTCCGGTTGCCTTCCGTTCCCTGGCTCCGTATGGCTTCTTTACCGGACCGAGACTTGGGTTCCTCAACGGCCAGGTTGCTCACCCTAAGGCTCACCTTCCCAAGACTCCACGACTCCCGCTGCAATCTCGGCCTTACACGGCCAGCCATCCTCCTTCTCTGGTCACTCCAGTTCCTTGATTACTCAGCTGGAGCGTTCGCTTCCTTCTGCCCCACCTAGTGTCAGCCAAATACCCCCATTAGGGCTCGCTGTCTAGCTGCCTGCCTGCGAGCCTTCGCTTGCTCACTCGCTCTCGCTCTCTCTCACACCGGCTTTCTCTGCACTGGTTAATGGTTGTATTTCTATATAGACTCACAATGATCCCATATTAAACACTGAAAAAATATGATACATAATATAAAAAAATACATTATCCAATTTCTCTAAAATCTTGGATTAATTTAAAAAATGAATGAATTAATGAATCATCCTATAAATAAAATGACAATGTCATAAATTATTTTTCAGCATTTTATTTTAGTTACATTTAATTACTGCCAAAGGCAATGTAAGCAACTTAACCAAATATGGTGTTTACTTGCAGAAGTTCAATCTAGTGTTAAAAAGGATATAACTCTATAATTGTTTATTGCTTTAATTTTACTAATAGAAACAACAAGGGTCTATAATTCTGAATGCTTTTTGACGATTGAATAAGCTGACAGTCATTTAACTGTTCAATTCTGTTAAAATGTTTTACTGTATTGCAATGTCATATTCCTCAGGTGGCCAAGAACTGTTTTGGACAAAATTAAATAAATGAACAGATAAATAAACAAATAAATACACAGATAAATAAACAAATACATACACAAATAAATAAAAGTACCATGAAATATGACAATAAATTCATAAATAAATGGAATGTGAGTAGTAATAATTAAATATGTAACAAAACATATTTTATTTGCTTATTTCTTTATGTATTTATTTAGTTATTTCTTCACTTATTTATTTCAGTGACTCTACATGCTGCATGAAATAAGCCCTTAAATGAAAACTATCACTTTCACTCATCAAAGCTGAGAGGGTGGGTTCTAGTGATATTCACAAGCCCAAAACCATTAAGTTATATATTTTACATAATATAAATAAATTTTAATTCCACAATAACTTATTTTAAAAAGAACTTTCAGTTTTCGGTAAAAAATATTTACAGTGAAAAGCGTATTATACAAAGAATGAAGTCCAGAGTCAAAACGATTCTTGTGAGAGTATTGCAAAAACAACAAACAATAGAATAAAATAAAGACAATGTGAAAAAAAAAACCAAAGGCTCTTACCCAGATATTTATTCACTTCATAAAGTAGCCTTTAAAAACAAAAAATAGCAACACCAAAAACTGGACTCTACTCCAGCCCATACCATAAATACAATTCCATGTAAAAGAATGTCAGGGGCCTTTGTCAGTTCACCAGAGCCTCAAACTGCTCCTTACCAACATCAAACTACTCAGCCAGCAGCCCCCTCTAAGTCTGATGAGCCTCTCGCACACTAACTCTTAGCAAAGGGAAAGTGTGGCAGATGGGTTGGCTAGACCAGAGCAGAGAGAGGCAAAAGTAGAAGTGGGTATGTGCAGGCACAGAGAAAATTTAGCCAAGATTGAATGGATCCACAGAAGACCTGTGCAGCATAGAGGAACAGCTAATGAAGAAGGTAAGGGGTCCAGCCACAGAAGAAACCAAGAGCCATAAGAATGTTAGGTCCTTGTCAATTATGTTAAATTATATTTCTTAGGGTGCCAACATGGTCTGCACATAGCGCTCCGTAACCTATAAATCCACCACTGGCCGGGACGGGAATCCTGTGAGAATTTTCACTCTTGTGTGGGTAAGAATTGATAACCAGCATTGAGAAATGTGAGATAACAGTTTGCCTACAATGTGCAATAAAGCACCAGTTACAACTATCATTGATTTGAATGTGAACAAAAACTATTAAGTTATATATTTTACATAATATAAATAAATGAAAATAAATCAGGGTCCTGTAAAATTCAAAGACTACTGAGAAAACGGAAATGAGAGATGAGCAAAGGACAATAAAAACTGGCCAGTAGAGCACTCTAAAAAATGGGGAAGTCAGGCATTTGGAGCCAATTCAGACCGAAAGGAGCTGAACTGTCTGAGCTGTGCTTCATGCTCCCCAGCCAAACTAAATCGCACCTCAGAGAGATGCAAAATGTGTGCCCTGCTGGCACTGGGCAAGAACAAACATCAAATTGTGTTCGAAATTATGTGTGAAGATGTTTGTCCCTCAGAATTTGCAGCTGGTGAATGCTTTGAGCAGCTTGCTCAATACTTTGTTGACATAGCATACGGCAGATTTGTTTTCAGTAAAAATGTTCTGTTAACCGATTTTAAATTATGTTTATTATTTATTTATTTGTGGAGACTGGACCGAGTTAATCAGAAAGCAGTGCAGTGGATGGAGCGGACACAGCACAGTATCTGTTTGTAGCGAATGGGATTAAAAACTGCCCCGTGAACTGCTCTAATGTGGGTGTAACAGACGTCCACTCTTGGGGGGACTGGACAGAGTTTTTTAGGAGATAGTGCAGTGGACAGAGTGGTCAGAGTATGTGAGAATCGGTTTAAAAACAGTTGAACACAATGCCCTATTGTGCATAAAATTATGGGCAGATTAAGACCCCAAAGGTCTCCAGGGTGTCGAAGCTGGATAGAGGATTGCTGTAAATGCTTGTATTGTCACATAAAACTTTGACTTTCCTGAAATTAGGCTTTTTTGTCCCAAGTCACCCTAATGGTAGATCTAACCAAGGATATAACACATGTACAAGCTGGAGCTGCACTGGTTGCTCTGTCACCTTATTTAAATGTCTTATCTGATCCGCTTAACTGAAATCACTTTGCATCCCAAAAGTAACCATTGTAGCCACTTCCACTCAGCTTGGTGTCAACGTTCTTGTAAAGGAATCACATTTAAACCAAATTGCATTTGCATTTGGTCTGTCATGTCATTATAAATGTGTCAGTCACTAAAAACAGACAAATGTCACAACTGAGTTTTTTTTCCCACTTAAGACCAGAGTCAGAATTGCATAAGAATTTCAAAACTTCGACTCTGACAAGCAACAGTTGATCCCATGACCCTGATTCCATGATTCATATGTGAATTAAGTCAGCAGACCACAGGCAGGAGGAAGAAAGTTCAATTTAGCTGACATTATGCAAAATAAAATGAGGTTATGAGTGACCTGTTGTGGGTTGTGTGCTTCTTTCAAAAGCAGAAGGCATATCTCGGTCAGTACTTGCTGCACTGTCACTAGAGGAACCCCAGTCTGTAAAAAATAACCTTGATAAACCTCTTTAAAATTTAATCTGAAAAAATAAATATGACTATTTAAAAAAAAAAACACTATTTTTACTAAGGTGGCCTGATACTTTAAAACTGCTTTTAAAGGTGTCACAAACTCGACAAAGAGCCATAGCAAGGTTTGGGGCAGCCACCCATATATTGTTTCCTGGCTGCAAAATTGAATAAAGTGATAGCACTGATGTGCACAACTCAGAGTCCAAAACAGAACTGAGGGGATAGGGGAAAGGTGGTGGCTTTTAAAGGCCAGTATAGGAAATGACATCAGAGGAGCCGGAACCGGAAGGGTCTTCACCCATAGGCTCAGACCCAGAAGTGACGTCAAAGGGGTCGGAACCAGAATTGATGTCATCAGGGCCAGGCGGAATTTCCCGTGAAAGGTCTGCAGAAAAGAGTGAAAAAGAGGCAGTGCACTCTACCCCATCCTTGTCTGGCTCAGAATTACCCTCATTCAAGCCCTTTAGCTGCCTCCCATGCGCACGTGTGTGACAAAGGTAATCAGATAAAGCATTTCCAAAAAATATTTTTTTTTTGAGGAATGTCATGCCTACATTTCTATTTGAGAAGGTGGGTGGACTTGAGTGTGTTTACTGAAACACAATCTTGATGTTGCCTGATTCTTGTTGAGTTATCAAATTTACATTAACAGACAACTAAACTTTAGGCACTGGCCTATAAAATAGTTTTCCCCCACATGTATGTAGTATTTGGAGTAACAAAGTCATATATCACAAAATAAATCAATCTTTTTTTTCATTGTAAGTTTTTTTTTTTTTGTTTAAAGAAAAAAGTCAAATTTACACAACAAATGACTTCATAGTCAAACTAGAAAAAAAAAACAGCAGAAAGTTAAAAAAGAAAGCTGCAACAAAAAAAGTGAAAACCTAACAGAACAGAATTAAGCTACCACCCGAGAAAAGGGAAGCGAGCCAAAAGCATAGTCAAAAATTGTCTAAAAAAGAGAATTTTTTTTTGCCCCAATATGAATGCTTATTCTAAAATATTATTTAAATTTTGACATATTTTAAAAAAAAGTTTTGAACAGATCATCTAAACAAGATTTTTTCATTTTCAGATAATATAGAACATCATTTACTCAGTGACTTATAAAAGGTGGGTTGGGATTCTTCCAGTTAAGCATGATAAGTCTACATCCCAGTAGTGTGGTATAGGTTTTTCAAGGTTTTTCAAGGAAGTATCAGGCATGCTAATTGATAATATTCTTGACATAGTAAATTCGTCATTAGATACGGGGGTCTTCCCAGACTGTCTTAAGACTGCTGTAGTTAAACC
>JANRMT010062852.1:39150882-39176266 GCA_026402145.1 Polypterus bichir lapradei | reverse complement strand
ATAGATAGATAGATAGATAGATAGATAGATAGATAGATAGATAGATACTTTATTAATCCCAAGGGGAAATTCGCATACTCCAACAGCAGCATACTGATAAAAAAGCAACATTAAATTAAAGAGTGATAAAAATGCAAGTAAAACAGACAATAACTTGTTAACGTTTACCCCCGGGTGGAATTGAAGAGTTGCATAGTGTGGGGGAGGAACGATCTCCTCAGTCTGTCAGTGGAGCAGGACGGTGACAGCAGTCTGTTGCTGAAGCTGCTCCTTTGTCTGGAGATGATCCTGTTCAGTGAATGCAATGGATTCTCAGTGATTGACAGGAGCCTGCTCAGTGCCCGTCAAACTGTCCAGCTCCGTGCCTACAATAGAGCCTGCCTTCCTCACCAGTTTCTCCAGGCGTGAGGTGTCCCTCTTCTTTATGTTGCCTCCCCAGCACACCACCGTGTAGAAGAGGGCGCTCGCCACAACCGTCTGATAGAACATCTGCAGCATCTTATTGCAGATGTTTGAAGGACGCCAGCCTTCTAAGGAAGTATAATTGTTCTGCTTCTTTAACATTGTAAATATTTGCTTAACTTCTTCCATGTGAGCACCAAGTACTCTTATTTTATCCTCAATTTTGCTCATATTTTCTGTATTTTTGAATACATTTTTGCTAGATTTTCTTTTATATTTACAAAGTTATTATTTAAATGTACGCCCTGATCTTCTATATCCTGGTTCAGCTTATCTATTCTGCTGTGTGTTCCCACAGTATCCTTCTTTATATCCTTTATATCATTCTTTACATCAATAATCAATACATTCAACTCAGACAGCTTGACTTCATTTCAATATTCTTCGTTCACTGAAGGTGGAGTTTTGTATTTTGTTGGAGTTGATGCTGTTGACTCACAGGGGGCATTGATGGTAGTTTACAGCGAGTAAAAAGAGGCCCTGCTCATTTCAGATATGCCACTTGAAAGCTTTGAATATTAATTGCTCATCTCACTCCCCATTTCATCCCCACATTCACTGTTGGGTGGAGCAGATGCTGCAGCATGAGGTCCTGGCTGATTCATTCCTTGTTGTGTCTTCTCCATCTCAGTCTCTGGCAGGCCATATCGTGAACTTGAGACCGGCTTTGACTTTGATTACTTTAGCTTCATTTGCCTTCTCCTTCTGACTGCTTGGTTTCCTGTTCATGTTTTTAATATACTTGTATTTGATTCCTCTCAGGTTAAATAAATACAGGATATCTTGAATGAATGAATAAATAAATAAATAAATAAATAAATAAATAAATAAATAAAATTGTGTCAGTGGAGCACTGCCTCAGGCCTTCATCTCTTGCAACAGGCAAGACTAACTCCCAATCTTTTTTCAAAGTTTTCAAACAGTACCTGTATTATACTGGTGAGACAATAACAATATGAGAATGACAATGATCAGATACAGAGATTTTTAAAGCTTTGAGATTCCACTTACACCAAAAGAATACGTGGTAGTGTTTAATGTCATCCCTTGATGGGTCATTATGCTGCTTAGGGGTAATCATAAAACATATAAACATTTGACTCTTCATTTAAAATTTAATACCAATAACGGCAGACTGCACGATAACGTGCAGTGAATACACTTGACTTGAGCGTTTCTAGTTTTCATCTTCTTTCTCTGTACGTTTATCATTCATGTGCTCAGAGGTTGATACGCTTGCTGCTTCCTGAGCAGCTCTTCTTTTCTCCACCCTAGCGGCTCACTTCTTCTCTTCTTTCATCAGCATCTTTTCATGTTAAACCTGATCAAGTCAGTATTTGTGTTGCAATTACTTAGTACGTTTTCCATAATTTTCCACTTAAGCTGGCACTTAAGTCTTCAATCTGCCTCAAGAATGATTTAAGATATGAAGAGGTAGGGGAAGTGACGGTGAAGGTGGTTGGGATGAGAACGGCACCCGTACGCATGCGCCACACGGCTGCCCTGCTGGCCACTGCCAACAGTTGATTCTACAATGAAATAAAATAAAAACAAAAAGAGGAATAACCTTAGAGGTCAATCATCATCCCAAAAGAGGACAGTAGACGTCACGTAGTATATGTGCACCAAATTTCAGTTTGCGAGCTACAGGTGATTTAAAATCCCGGACAGACAAATGGACAGCTATGGTAGCGTATTATATAAGAAGATATTTTTGGGTGGTATTCGTATTTTGGAACAGTAATATAATAATAATAATAATGTACAGAACATATGTTTAACAAAATATATTCCACCTCCAAAGATCTATCGAGACTCTAAATTTCACAATATTAATTGGCAACAAGTAAGTCAGCAGACTTTATTAAATAAGATCTCCATCCCAGTACCTGGGACAGAATTTATTCTACCTCCTTGTCTTTCAATATGGTTGCTTGGTGGTTTTGATCTGTGGCATTCTTTCAGGTTCTTCTATGATGTTCCATTTTAGCTTCACCCGCTCAACTGCTTAGGCATTTCAGTGTGGATAGCTGAACAATAAGCCCTAAGAATGAAGACTCATTTCATCTGACTTGCTGTGTAGACTTGTCATTTTGTAGTTTTGTAGCAGCCTGTGTCAGCACACCAGAGGGCGCTCATTGTCTGCTACTTCTGTGCCAGGATGGCAGCAGGTCATGTGTGTGTATGTGAGTTTGACTGGTGACAACGTGTGTCTTAAAAGGTATGGAGAGTCTGGAGTAAAATCCTGTGTGAATGTAGTTAACTTGAAACTGTGTACTGCATTTAAATTACACACACAAACAACACTCTTTAGCAAACCTAAAAGTCACTACAATAAAAACTCAAGTTCTGGTAAAGATCAAAAAGGCCTTGTGTGCAATTTCCTGTTCTTTTATCAGTAGTTAAGAACTTTGAAATCTGAGAATAGTGTGAAGCTTACATTACGTGATGTATACCACAGTTATGGGTGTGTATGTCCCACTAGAAACTAGACTGTGCACTTTCTTTGCTGAGAGAAGGGTAAGGGGAGCACAATCTACAAGGCATACCATCAGTTTGTTTTGGGGAATTGTTTGAATTGCTTTGTCTGGCATGTTTAGGTGTTTTCACAGATGTGCAGGGACCTTTTAAACATTTGTTCCTGAAAGACTTTGTCCCATTGTAAAAACACAGCATCTCCTAGTCTGGATGGTAACTCCACATAATGATAATATGCAATGCGAAAACTGTTTGACTTAAAGACGTACATCTCAATGAGGTTAACAATTCAACACATCTGAATGGCCTTTTAATAATTCACAGGTACAGGTTGAAAAAATGGTTTTGATTATTTTATGCGATTTTTATATATTTTTGGATGTGGAATTCAAAAATAAAAAATGCTTCTTCCATCACTTAACATTTTTTCTGAAAGCAACTTTTTAACTGTCAAATATAGATTTTTATTGTTTTTCACACTAGAATTAAATGTCAATTTGTTATTTTAACGATAATTGGTTTGAATTTAATATTTGCTAATATTAAAATCCATCTTACAGCAAAACCCTTATTTTTTTAACGGTCATTAACTATAATGAGGCCTGTTAGTTGATATGTGAGGATCTGAATTTTCGGCATAACTTACTGGTCAGCAGTCAGGGCACACAAAACTGCCATGTCTTCTGTGTGAGTGGGACAGCAGAGCCAAGAATTGACATTGAGTTCAGAAGGGAATGAATGGCCAGCTAGAAAACAAAGTGCAGCTTGGTGCTGAAAACGTCATCAGACCAAGATTGGTGGATCCAGATGAAGTTCTGCTACCACCACTTCATATTAAGTTTGGTTTAATGAAGCAGTTTGTCAAAGCCCGGCCAAAAGATGGAGCCTCTTTGACACATTTATGTTGAAAGTTTCTGGGTTTGTCTGATGCTAAATTGAAACAGGGCATATTAGCTGGACATGATATTAGAAAACTATTTCTGATGCAGAATTTGATGGTGCAATGAATGAGAAGCTTGGGAATTATTTAATTAAGTATTTTTTAGTAATAATAAACATCCAAATTATAAAGAAAGTCTTAATTATTGACCTGTTTTTGCTGCTAAGTAACTTCTTTTGAATTCATTTTATTTGACTTGCTCTTGAAGACTCAGACCCCTTTTCCTTAATTAGCAGCCAAACAACAATAAGATACAAAATGAGCCAAAACAGGACCAGCAAACTGTACAATACAATATCTGAAAATAAAGAAAGGTGAAGGTCTTAGGAATGCTGATCTGCTCTTAAAAAAGAGAAAGTCCACAATTTCAGAAATGTCTGCTATTGAACAATGAGAGCAGCAACAAGCCATGGAATTAAAGAACAGGTTTAATTAACGGCAAGAATCTGTACCTCATTAAGCAACTGGTTGGAGTGAAATTGGTTGGAGTTTGAGGCCCTGACTTAGTTGGTCTTCTGCTGGCTCGCTCAATTTACATTTTACTTCTGTTTGGGTGTCATTTAAGGAAAGAAATGAAACAATTCAGAGCAATGATGAAGAAATTCAGGGAAACATTTCTTAAGAACCAAGTTAATTAATTCAAAAGAAGTTAATTAGCAGCAAAAATAGATCACTAATTAAGAAAAGGGTTAGAATGAAAACCTGCAGCCACTGCAGCCCTCCAGGACTGAAGTTGGGCACCCCTGGCATCTATACTAATAAAAGGCAAAGCCCTCACTGACTGACTGACTGACTGACTGACTGACTCATCACTAATTCTCCAACTTCCCGTGTAGGTAGAAAGCTGAAATTTGGCAGGCTCATTCCTTACAGCTTACTTACAAAAGTTAGGCAGGTTTCATTTCAAAATTCTACACGTAACGGTCATAACTGGAACCTACTTTCGATCATATATACAGCCATAGCCTGCAGCTCAGTCGCCATGTGAGGGGGAGTTGCGACGCGCATCATCACGCCTCCCACGTAATTGAGTGCCTGTCCATATAAGGTAAATATTCGCAGGTGAAGGACTGTGCTTATGCAAACGAAGATGAGATGGTCTAGTGTTTGGCACGAACTCAGCGAAGTGCGAGAGAAACTTTTAAGTGCCGGGTCTTAGCTAACATTAAATAAAGCCGTGGACATCGCAAGATCACACAAGAGAGTGGCTCACATGAACTGACTGTGAACACAGTACGTAGAGAACAAGGAAGAGCTCCAAAGAGCGTTGAACAAAAAATGCATTACACAATTGAGAAGGCAGCAAAAGAATATGAAGCGAGTGACGCATACAAGCATATTCATAAGTGCAGCTACTGTGGAAACAAAGCACGGTGTAAACCTAAAGTTTAAATTAAGTTCATAGACAGGCTGCCGCTGGCGTTTGTTATGCCTACGACGAATACGATATTCGCGAGATACAAATTTAAAGAGAAGACACGAGGTATAAATGAGACTTTGGATCACTTTCTAACGGAGTTAAAATTGCTATAACGGAGTTAAACTTGCGGGTGAAGGACTGTGCTTATGCAAACGAATAGGAAAGCAAGGTGTAAAGCTTAACTTTAAGTTCATAGACAGGCTGCCGCTGGCGCTTGTCATGCCTAAGACGAATACGATATTCGCGAGATACAAGTTTACTGAGAGGACGCAGGGTATAAACGAGACTTTTGATCACTTTGTAACGGAGTTAAAATTGCTGGTGAAGCACTGTGCATATGCAAACGAAGATGAGATGGTCAGGGATAGAATAGTGTTTGGCACAAGCTCAGCAAAAGTGCCACAGAAACTTTTAAATGCCGGGTCTGAGCTAACATTAAATAATTGCTGGTGAAGGACTGTGCTTATGCAAACGAATAGAAAGCAAATGTTACGTTATTTTTAAAATGTTTCCTTTTCTTTTTCATAACTTCTTTAACACACTACTTCTCCGCTGCGAAGCGCGGGTATTTTGCTAGTACATGAATAAATTCTGCTAATCTGTTAAATTATAATTAAATGTCTTTTCAATTTTATACTTAAATGTGACAATTATATTTTTATTGTGTTTTTTTGAATGCAAATAAAAATACTTAAAAATGAACAATTAAAGCTGTTTTTATTAGGTTAATTTTACAGACCTGTGCATAATTAAAGATATATGGTTTGCTAATTCATGTGATGTTTCTGTTATTTACTATTATCCTTTTTCAATGCCGGAGTGAGACCACCATGGACCCTTGGGTGTCAAAGCTCAAAAGCCACCCTCACCTCACTGCCCCACGAGGCACATGCATATTTTCACACATTATGAACATCACATATATCAAGAATAAATCAGGCACAGAGACTGAAGTAGAAACAAAATCCCAAAAGTCATAGCGGGTCAACTTGACCGTCCTTTTTTGTTCAATTGTGTATTTCAGTGAGGGCAACATCACGTCTGCCAGAAATCAACGATCTTCTCATAATGCAGTTAACAAACATCTTACATTTTTAAAAAGATAACGCCACTTTGTGGCAAAAAGGTGATATGTAATTGAGTGTTTGTGGGTTAGCATATTTGCACCAAATTTCATCAATTGTGGGGAGTTGTTGATTCAGACTGCACATTGTCAAAAGAAACAGCATCATTAGTCTTGACTGCTGTATTTATGACTTGTTCAAATCATCCATCCATTCATTATCTAAACCTGCTTATCCAGAGCAGGGTCATGGACAGGCTTATGTCCTACCAAATAATGGGCACAAGGCAAGAACAACCACTGGACAGGGCAGCAGTCCATCATTGGGTGAAAACACACACACACACACACAATGGTCAGTTTAGCATCGCCAATCCACCTAACCTGCACATTTTTGGACTCTGTGAGGACACCCGTGTAGACATTTTTTTGTTTGTTTTTTTCTTTTGCTGTAAGTATAGTTTACACCAAAACAGCATCTTCTCTTTTACTTGTTTCTAATTTACATATCTTTTTGCTGCACCACTGCACACTTGTTTTGACTGATCATTCAAACTACTGGTTGATAGGACCAGACACTTTTTATTTGCTTGAGATCACAATGTTCCATCGAGCTTACCTAGCATTCCAGGTTTTTCTACACGTTTCCATTGTCCAGGAAGAGGGGCTTACAGAATATATTTATTAACTTGATTTGTATCACAGGGCAACACAGGGGTTGAAGCTGCTGCCTCATAGGTCCAGGAGTCAAAGTCCGCTTTGGTTGCTGTCGCTGTCCTCACTTTGTCCGTGATGGTTATACTCCAAAGCCCTCCTACATACCGAGATGAATCTGTGAAACTTGTGTGTCTTTGTGTTCTTAAATGAATCAGTGCCCAGTTCCTTGCTAGCTTCCCCGTTTATTATTGTTCATTTGGCCGTCACCTTTACTCAAGGTGACTTATACAAGTAGGTCACATCACAAACATTTATGAAAATTTTTTACAATTATAGTAGCATTGGTAGGTGAAGAGGTCAGCTAGAGGCCTGGGCCGGACTGACACCCCTGTGCTTTGAGATCCCCCTCAGTAGCAGCTACACTTGTGTGCCGTATGTTTATGGCTTGAACTTCAGCTCCCCCCTATCTTTTAATTGAATGTAATTGTATGACCTCTCCAGCTCCCATACAATACCTCCACAGTAGAGAAGAATCAGTAAGAAAAGAATTCATATTGAGGAAAAAATATAGCATCTTTATTTAATAAAGTGTATAAAGTACATATAACAAAAGTATTAAAAATATAAGTGTGTCTTCTAAGTTAGCAAAAGTTATACTTAGTAGTAAATGTCTAGTTTTACAGAATGAAGGGATTTTAATGGTCAGGGGCATTTCCTTGGTTTGGCTCAATACACCAGGGACCTCATGTATAAACGGCGCGTACGCACAGAAATGTTGCGTAAGAACGTTTCCACGTTCAAATTGCGTTGTATAAAATCTAAACTTGGCATAAAGCCACGCACTTTTCCACGGTACCTCATACCTTGTCGTACGCAAGTTCTCTGCTCGGTTTTGCAGACTGGCGGCACCCAGCGTCAAAGCAGTGCTACTGTTCCTGTGTGGTTATCCTTTCCTTTCCTGACGCGGCTTTATAAATACACTGAAATTAATCGCATATTGTTTTTTAGTGTAATGCATCTGATTGTAATTAACCTGTAACAATATAATGGTCTAGGGAATAGCCATAGTATTCCAAATACCATAACTGCTTTAGCGTTGTTACTCTCACTGCACCTTCTTTTTCTTCTTCTTTTTTCAGCTGCTCCCGTTAGGAGTTGCCACAGCGGATCATCTTTTTTCCATATTACTCTCACTGCACCACTCAGAGTATTTATATCACTGTATCTGAGTGTGAATCACAGCAGCAGCTGATCGGAAAGAGAATTATCGATATACAGCTTCAAGCACACGCTGCCTCAGCCACGGCAAAACGTTTCAAAGGCTTTCCTGTACGGACCTCGCAGTTCAGAAACAGTTTCATCACAAAAACTATAAACGCATTCAATCAATTGTTCCTTGTAGAACTGTTTGTACTTATAAGTACAATTACCCCACTGTAAACTTGCACTACAGTTATAATATTGCAGAACCTGAGCCACTTTATAAAGCGCGTATTTACATATGACGATATCATTTTTAAGATGAAATTAAGCAAAATATGTTTATTATATTATACAGATAAAACTTTAACTTCATTTAAATAATCTAGATTCTTCACTGGGACTGGAGTGAATGATAGAATAATTAAACATGTACTACGAAGATATTTCAATGTTCCTTAAACGTTTTGAAGAATCGGCGCTCTAAGCATACAGATAACGTCTATTACAGAGCTGATTGTGTGGCGATCGGTTACTTGGAGAAAGAAAAGCAACGACTGCAGGGGCAGCCACGCCAATATATATTGAATATAAAACAGAAAGAGAAAATAACGACACAGCTAAAAACGCAGTGGCAAATTTCAACAAAAGTTAAACTCATGTCATGAGCACGAGGCGGCTATGGAGTGTCCGCAACGGACGTAGCCATCCACCGTGCATAAGATACCATATTGTCATTGGCAGGCGAAGGGGCCAACGATTCTTTCTCTGCCCAGGGCTGCTACAAGCTTAGAGCCACCCATGAGTACTGCTGCAATAAATGATTTCATCGAAGATCGCGCACAATCACTGCACCGTGAAGCCCATGTTTAATAACGTGCTGTAACTCCTATCATCATGAAAATATCATTTATACATCTCAGTATTTTAGTTATTCAGAGAGCTGTAATATCATGAATGTAATGGATTCTGTGTCCAGTCGGAGGAAGAGAGCCGGTTTAAGAAACACGTAGTGATTCACACACATAGAAGATCATATACAAAACAAAGTATTTAACGTGCTACTTTAATTACGATGTGATTTGAGAAACTGGTTACTTAAACGATTTTAAGATGAAGTTTATGGTTCTACTTTAATAACAAAATAAACTACGTGATTAAAGTGGAAATTTTGAGATTGAAGTTGACATTTCGTGCTTTTTCCCCACTGTGTGCCTTTTTTTTCTCTGTACCCTAATAAGCTTTCATATGACACTCAGACAGTGGGCTACGACTTGCCTTTTCACAGCAACTTTGATATCTGACTTCTTTTTTATTTTGGCACTGTGCGACTTTGTGAACGTGAGCCTTCAAGTTTCTCCAACACGCTGTGTCACTCGATCAACTTCCTTTAGTTGATTATACCACGGTTTAAATAAACAAATAGTATGTTTTTCCTTTGCCTCCACTTGGTATTCGCTGAAATTCTTATATTTTCCCCCGTGCTTTTCCCATTGTCTTTTCACAGAAGGCTGAGATTAAGGGCGATTTATATTGATTTGCATATTCATAGAGGCGTAATTCTGGGAGGAGTTAGGGCGGGACAGAAGGCACGTGCACAAGCGTTACTTTTCACGCTGACCGGGATTTATGTAGCGGAAGAACGTGGAAGTTGGAGTACGCACAGATTCCTGCATCTGGATTTTTCTTTGTGTAAGCACATTTCGGCTTTTGTGCTTACGTCATGTTATAGTGCGAATTCTACGCACGGCGTTATGCATGAGGCCCCAGGCGTCTATATTAGCATTGGATTAACCTTTCTGACCACTGAACAACATTTGTGCATTGGGCTTCACAACATGGAACGTGATTTTGTGACACATCCCAAAAGCAATTCCAGAGAAAATGGACTTCTAGAAAATGAGATGTCCCATTTGTACAGTCTGGCCTGTACACTCTATTAAACTGTGTCCGTTTCTGCTTCACCTTAGAATTAAGCTCCTTGTGGAAAGTCCTCAGTCTTGTTACACCTTACTGGTGGTGCCTGCATTAGGAGGCCTTCATGAAGCCCAAAGAGAGGTTCCTAAATGCTGAAGCATGGATGTTCCCCGTTTCTGCTGTGATACGCAGTCTACTTGTTAGCTGGAGCAGGATAATTCTTGCTGTGTCCACTCAGATAACCCTGAAATTCAGCAGCTATAACAATGGCCAACATAAACTCATTGTGCAAATTATTAGGAACTGCTGTACAATTGCTTATCCAGGCAATTATAAAATCAGCCAATCATGTGGCAGCAGTACAATGCATAAAATCATGCAGATACAAGTTAGTAGCTTCAGTTACACCGGAATGGGAAAAATATGTGAATTTAGTGATTTTGACCATGGCATGAATGTTGGTGCCACACAGGCTGGTTTGACTATTTCTGTGACTGCTCACCTCCTGGGAATTATATACACAACAGTCTCTACAGAGTTTACTCAGAATGGTGTTAACCAATGAGTGGCAGCTCAGCAAACAGAAACAGAAACATCTTGTTGCTGAGAAAGGTAAAAGTAGAACAGCCAAACTGGTTTGAGCGGACAGAAAGGCTACAGTAACTCAGGTAACCACTCTGTACAACAGTAGTGAGCAGAAAAGCATCTGATATTGAACCACACACTGAACATTGGAGCAGATGGGCTACAACAGCAAAAGACCACGTTGGGTTCCACTCCTGTCAGCCAAGAACTGAAAGCTGAAGCTCCAGTGGGCACATACTCATCAAAACTGAACAGCTGAAGACTGGAAAAAACGTAGCCAGGTGTGAAGAATCTCGTTTCTGCTGAGGCATACAGATGGTTGGGCCAGATTTTGGTGCCAACAGCATAAATCCATAAAACCAACCTACCTTATGGCAACAGTCCAGTCTGGTTGAGCTGGTGTAATAGTGTAGGGAATTTTTTCTGGGCACACTTTGGGCCAGTTAATACCAATCATTAATCACTTTAATGCCACAGCCTATTTGAGTGCTATTGTTAACCTCATGCATCCCCTCATGACCACAGTTCACCCAACTTCTAATGGCTACTTTCAGCATTAAAATGCACCATGTCACAAAACTAAAGTCATCTCACATTGGTTTCATGAACATGACAACAAGTTCAATGTTCTTCAGTGGGATTCCAAGTCACCAGATCTACACCATTGGGATGAGAGATTTGCAGCATGAATGTGCAGCTGACAAATCTGCAGAAATTGGGTGATACAATCATGTCAACATGGAGCAGAATCTGAAAGAAATGTTTCCAACATCTTGCAGAATCCATGCCATAAAGAACTGAGACTGCTCTGAGAGCAAAAGAAAGATTTTCCTTAATGAGTGTATACTCTCTTACTTGCTTCCTAATGTATTGCTATTTTTCATACATTGATTTTTTAATTCCCAGGCCCAGATGAAAGTGATCAGTTCTGTGAAGGTCTGATATCAGTAGTTGATTAATAGAATGGCTATTAATTAAAAAAAAGAAAAAAAATGAAATGAAAACGCAGCACATTAGGATCGAGGCAGGAGAGCCATGATCTAGTTGGCATTTCTTTAAAGCCTTCCCATCTCAGGTACTCTTTGTAGAAATGCTAATCTTCTCAAAATTCACAATTCCATGTGTGGCTACTAAAAAGGGAAGGCAGGCTCTTAAGACAGCAGAGATCATGGATTTTGGGGTTGTCTGCTTAATCTATAATGTAACAGTCTACCACTGGCTGTTACAATAATTTCAGGACTGTCATATGTGACTTTCCTCTTAGTTATTTTGGTGTCTCCTCAGACACCCCTATGGGAAATATGGATCATCTTATAACATGTACCAGTTTTACTAGGACATTAGAGTAAGGTCCAAATCCTACTTATTTTAGACAAGGCCTCTGTTACTGGGAACTGGGAGAGCCCTAGAAGGTATCCCTATTCCAAAGACTAGCTAGTTTGGCTTTTATGGGATAGATGAACAGAGCCCTACTGCTGACACCACAGCGGGTACGGCTTTTCAATGGACTGCTGCATAGGATTCATTTTGACACTAAGAAAAAATGAATTAAGTCTGACTATGATTTTTCTTTCCATTTGTTAAAGCTTCTCCACAGTTAGCTGTGTTTTCTGCTAAATATTTGAGCTTAACAGGTAAGTTACATATTTTTCAAGTCAAAGTTATTTCTTCACAATCATGGTATATAATAATTTGCCACATAAAATTTTGTTCTGAAGTGAAGCATTTTTTTATAAATTTTAAAATGTATTTGTACAGCGTATAATAGGACCAATGGATACACAGTCCAAGTGAATGAAAATGCCTTAAAAATTACCAAATATCTCCACTTTGAGGCAGCAAAGGTTTCAGTTTAAGAAAATATGCCTTCCACGCTTATGAGGCACCTTTGTAATAATGAAAGGAAACAAGAAAAAGTATTTTCTTATCACAAATTCTTGGAACTATTTTTCATTTCCTATTCACTTGTCTGCTCACATCCCGCCATGGGTCGAGTTATAACAACCCAAGAAGACCTCAGCACTAAGATCTTTATTCTGCTTATAATCCGACTCTAGCCTCTGCAATTCTGTTTTTTCAAATTATGTTCTGTCATGGCTTGTAATAACAGAAAGCAGTACACTCACATTATATGACTGTTTTACCTAAATGGTGCTTACTTTTCACCCAATACATTCTGTGCTGTTATTTTACATCACCTACAGAGTAAGATCAATGCCAAGTGGTAGTGTAGATAAAGAGTACATAAGTGATTCATTGTACTTTCTATAAATAACAATCAATCCGTAAATACATATAGGGAGTACGTCTAAAACTCATGCAGATCCTGGTGTTGTGAGGCAGGAATGACAGCTCTGCATTACCTGCAGAATCCAGAATAAAAGGCGCTCCAAAAGCAGAGGGCAAGGACTGGAAGGCAAAGGCGTAAACCACAGACACAGCACTAGCTGAGCCTGTAAACTATCACTTCTTTGCATGTCATACCATACCTTGCATGACAGATTACTAGTACAGTATGCATGTTTTGTAGAAAAATGCAGACTGAGATTGTGCCAGTGATGTGTAGCCAACGATGAGCAGCCAGGGGAAATGGTGGCATACGGGTGCATATGGGTTGTCTCCAACCCTGGGTGAGCAGAGTGAGGCGGGAGCTTGTGTCGCTACACGGTGAAAGCAGCCAATAAAATAATGAAATATAAATAATTTCAATACTGTATAGTAAAAATATAAGCAACTGTAAAATATGTCTTTTTCAGTTATTATTGCCTAGTTGTCTAAAATACACAGACAGCAATTCAAATATGAGCATTAGCATTCAATAATGTCAATAGCAGCGCTTTGTGTTGACTTTCTGAGGTGATTTCAAACCCCTGGCACTGAATGATGCCATGAAAGAAGATGAACTGCAGAGTAAAATGAGTGAACGTCAAAACAATGTTTTATTTTGTGTGTTTTTCCTTCTTAAAACAAAAACTGCTATGTTGTTTTGCAATATATGTGCAATCTCAAGAGTAGCACATAGATCAGCGAAATTCAGCTAAGCGTTTTTCACAGGGAATATTCATTGTTTGCTGGTGACCTTGTTCCCTGAATGTTTTCCCGGAAGTTAATTTTTTCCAAGTGCTACACAATGCTTTATGAGGCCAGAGTGATATCACAGAACTGTGACAACCATGCGCAGAACTTGCCGTAAGATTGAGGCAGACATGGCTGTCACTGGCTAGCAAGCACACGAGGAAAAAAAAAAAAGCCATATTGCGGTTGACAGTACTGAGCGATATTTTGTCCCGTCTCTAACCACATTTGTTTAAACTCCAAGCCCATGTATTCAACTGCCATATGTGGGTCATCAGTGAACTTAAAAAGGTTAAAATGGGTCCTGAAGCCACAAAGGTTGAAAAACACTACTGAATTTAGATCCTGAATGCATTAAAAAAATACATAGAAAAATATAGATAAAACATAGATAAAAATAACTTGCAGGATTTGAAGGATACATTTGTGACCATAATGAGAATATGGTGACCATAATGATCCCTGCTGGCAGCGTAAAACCACATGGCTAATTTTGCATGCTGGCTACATCCTAAAACAAGCCTTAAAAGTGAGCTCCTGCTTCTCTCATCACCAAACACATGACACTACAATAGATTTATTACTATTTGCAAGTCGTTTCTTTCTTCTTAATTAAAGCATCTGCCAGGATAAATTGGAAATAAAACAGACATTCCAGCTCTACCCAGAACTATGTCAAAACAATGGAATGAGCAAGACTAACGCCAATGCTTTGTGGCACGCTCATTGTGTGCCCCAAGTGTGGAACTTTGAGAAAGCAATAATCTGTATTTTATTTACTTATTGCTGATTTGTGCCAAGTGGTTGTTTGTTGCATTTATTTTGTGATATTCATTCCATCTGCATCTTTTACTGTTTGAGACACAGGGATACAGTAGTTAGTACTGCTGCCTTACAGCTCATATCACATATCTGGCCACCATAGTTGGCCCACCATAGTTTGCAGACCACCATTATAATCCACTAAAACTAGTTCAGTCCCTCCTTCCCCAATGACTTCAATGCATTTCGCAGAGTTTGGTGAAGTTCACAAACATTTCTTTGATTTCATTGAACGCACAGCGAATAGAAATCCATGGGGTTTGCTCATCACTAGTCAAGACACTGATCAATGTTATACAATATTTTTTGCTTGAAAAAATGCACACATTTGGTAAGATGTAAGGCTTTTTCGTTCCCCTATGGACCTATGTATCCATTAACATCACTCTAAGCTGCAAGAACAAACAAGAAATATTTAAAATGTATAAAAAAAAACGCTTCACTTTACAGCACAATTTTATGTGGCAAATAAATATATATCATAATTGTGAAGAAATAACTTTGACTTGAAAAATACTTAACTTATCCTTTTAAGTAAATATTATATTAATATCATGACTGCATTGTTTCAGAAATGAATGCTTTCACATTGCTAAGCAAAAAAAAATGCAGATTACTGTTTTCATAGTTTTTTCAGACTTAAGGAAAACTGTCCACCAAGGTACAACTAGATAAATAAGTCAGACTCAAGGTATTTTGTTAGAAACACTGTCCTTCCCAAAACATGATTCATGAATGGCAAATGATAAGGAAAGGCGGTGTCCCCCTTGCAGTGGAGCTCAAGGACTGAGATTTGTGGGGTTATGGTCTAACTCGAGAAGATGCAATAACTCATAGCTAAAGCAATCTTCTAGCTCAAAGACCTTGGGTCACCTTTAAGAAGGGAGCACTAACAATCACCTTGGTACGGATAGCCATATTTTCTATCCCCGACCCCTATCCTGATGAATGATGCCCAGCCGATAGTCACGAACTCATGCAGAGCCCCATGTTCTCCACTTCAATTCAGCTGGGCTCAATGTGGGCATTCACTGTGCTTCTAAACCTTTTGCTCCATGAATCATGAGGTATGGCTTGCTGTATGGTCCACAGAATCACAGATCTCTTCAACAATCTGGTTAAATTCTTCTGGTGCGTCTGCATAAACATGGTGCGAAGCATATTTTATAGTCTGTTATAATAAAAAAAGAAAAAAATTATCCACAGCAGAGGCAAACTGTCAGCTTGTATAAGCAGAAATTAATTCAAAATGTTTCACATATTGTCTTCCACAGGAACATCTTCAAAAGACAATTTACAAAGCAAATATGAGAACAGGATAGCTAGTAGTTGCAGAAGTTAAAATGACATCTGTCCATCTATTTTTTAGATTCACCTGGGCTTATGCCTATTGTAGCAGTGCTGGGTGCAAGGCAGGAACATCCCCCATTGCAGAACACGATTATATAAGGCCGAATATCCTAACTTTCATGCAGGGTTGGGCTCTACTGGAATAAAAGTACCAGTGTTACGTATTCAGAATACAAAAATGAGTATTCAGAATTCAGCTTGTGGTATGTTTCTAAAGATGTATTCAAGAACACAGTTACTTTATGAAATTTAACACTGAATACTTTTAAACTACAACTCTTAAAACAATCATGTACAGTCGGCCCTCCATATCTGTGGATTCAATTAAACGCGGATTGAAAATATTAACAAAAAACAAAATTCCAGAAAGTTTTAAAGTAAAATTTGAAATTTGCCATCGGCCAAGCTCTACAATGAATCCACGCAATTGAAGTGATAAGCATAGCCTACTGTAGCCTCCCTGCACTCATTGTTTGATCATATTTGTTCGCCTTGTTTCTTATTCGTTTGCCATTTGTGTCGTGTAGCTAGTTAATCTAAAAGTTTAAGCATTGGGCAATGGAGTTCTAAATGATTTCTATTATGAAGCATAGCGCTTAATCGCTCTCACTCTCTTCGTGCTAGAAGTAGTTGCACTGTTGATGCATAACAATTTGCGACACACTGCGGATTCTGGTGGTTTCTGTTTGCTTTTTAGGTGAGCTAGAGTCTTTTATTAATCTTGTTCTGTATACCCAGTTTTCAAAAAAGTGTTTGTTGTTACTTTATATTTGTTTATGTCTTAACAAGTAGAAGTTAAGTAATTATCTGATGTTTTAAGCAGCAGCCCTATGGATGTGAAGTAAATGTAAAATGGTTTGCGACACGCTGCTGATTCTGGCTACTTCTGCTTGCATTTCAGCCATCTGAGCCTAATTGCAACTTGAAATGGGCAATAAAGTTAAAAGGGGATTTGAACAGTGATCTGTGGTTGACTTCAATTGACCAGATAAGATATAGTTACACAACGCAGAGCACATCATCTGGTGATTACATGCGCATGCGTGTAAAACAAGGGTCCCCAACTCGGGTCCTGGAGGGCCCCAATGTCTGCAGGTTTTTATTCTAACCCTTTTCTTAATTAGTGCACTGTTTTTGTTGCTAATTAACTTCTTTTGAATCAGTTTCAATTGACTTGTTTTTTTTAAATCTTTTCCCCTGAATTTCTTCATTGTTTCTCTAAATTGCTTCATTTCTTTCCTTAAACAGAAATGAAAAGTGAACTGAGTGAGCCAACTAAGACCAGCTAAGTCAGGGCCTCAAACACCAACCAATTTCACACCAACCGGTTGCTTAATTAGGTGCGGATTCTTGTCGTTAATTAAACCCGTTCTTTAATTCCATGGCTTGTTGCTGCTCTCATTATGCAATGGCATACATTTCTGAAATTGTTGATTTTCTCTTTTCTAAGAACACTGTTAAAATGTTTTGGGGACCTGAGCAGATCAATATCCTTGAGACCTTAATCTTTATTTTCAGATATTGTATGATGGACACACTTTGTTGGTCATGTTTTGGCTCATTATGTATCTCAATATTGTTTGGCAACTAATTAAGGAAAAAGAAACAATTAAGGGGTCTAATTCTTCAAGAGCAAGTTGATTAAAATTAATTCAAAGGAAGTTAATTAGGAGCAAAAACAGGTCACTAATTAAGAAAATGGGTTAGAATGAAAACCTGCAACCACTGGGGCCCTCCAGGACTGGAGTTGGGGATCCCTGGTGTAAAAGAAGTGTTACATGTGCACCCTTTATTTCTGTGAAAAAATGGCTCCCATAAAGCAATCCCTTAAAGCAGGCGTAAGCAACGTCGGTCCTGGAGGTCAACAGTGGCTTCTAGTTTTTGTTCCAGCCCAGTTGCTTAATTAGAACCCAATCCTTGCTAATTACAGATCTTATTTAATTTTATGGTTTCTTAGTGTTTTCATTCTGCTGTGTTAGGTCATTCTTATATCATTTCCAATGATATAAATACAAATAATTTGAAGCCAAAAACAGATGAGTAATTGTCAGTCCTTCACTTTTTTCTCTTCAGTTTCCTTTAAAAACATTTATGAAACCAGATAGTCCACGAGAATACACATAGGTGTTAATGGAAACAAGCTAGATGGAATAATTGACTACTTTGACATTTGCATGTTACTGCTAGTAAGGAGTCATTCAAAACAACGAATGCAGCAGTTTAAGACTAAAAATAAGCAATTAAGGATGGGAAATCTTAATGAGCAGAATGAAGCTGAAAAATGTTGCTAGAGTAACAAGTACTTCAACAGCAATAATTGATTTTGAACTCAGAAATTGGGTTGTAAATAAAACCTGCAGCCACTGCGGGCCTCCAGGCCCAAAGTTACCCACCCCTGCCTTAAAGGAAGCGTAAAGTGCCATCTGTCGATGAGAAAATAAAAATCTTACATCTTTTGAAAAGTGGAGTTTTGCTTGATTTGACTGTGCATATGTGCATACAGTATATGCAAATACTAATATTTTAGTGAACATATTTCATTTAATTGACAGGTTAATTAAGTGCAAGTATGCCACATGAAAAATGTATACTCTTAACTTTGTTTTTTTTTAAATAACTAGGCTGACCCGCCTTTTAAGGCGACCGACTTTTAAGTTGACCACTTCTTAAGGCAATTCAATATGTAGATCAATTTGATATTTTATACAAACTCATTAATTTGGTTATATTGCATTTGAGCGGTATTACTTTAATACTCGTAGTTTCTGTTATTTTTGTGATGAAATTTAAACTTTTTTTCTGTATTGAGGTCGCCCTTTTGAACCCCCCTGATATTTACTACACGGTGAGGCATTTGTACTCCATCAACATTAATTATTTCCAGAGACATAATTTTGTCTATTTTTCCAGCGCATCGCGCACAAAAGCAAGGGAACGATGGGAGCACCAGAACTCTGCTCACATCATGTCACTTCGTACCGCAAGCTGCAAGTAGTAAGTCTGTGATAAGCGGAATACCGCTACACTTTCCACTCACGGGACGGAAGGACAATCCCGACCGCTTTTATATAGTAAGAAAGAAGAAGAAGATATCGCACAGTCTGAAGTAGAAAATCATTTTTTACCTGGAAAAAACGTTTCCCAAAAAAGTTGCTTTCCCTTGTTTTTGATTAACGGTAAACACAGAGCTTCTGTTTTATGTGAGATTGAAGTGCATTTCAGGTCACAATTTAATTTAAATACATTTAACTTGTTGTAGCATTTTTATGAACTATGTAATTCATCAGTTTCTAAAAGTATTCAGAAAGTACTCAAAGTATTTAGAATTAATTACACATTTTGAGTATTCAACCAGAATGCAAATCTGAATATGATAAGGACTGTATATTCAGTATTCAGTAACTGAATGCTTTTTAGAGTATTCTGCCCAACACTACATTCAAGTCTTTGTAAAGCAAGATGAACACTAGATTACCAAAAATAAAACAAAATATGATACAACTTTGGAGTAATATTTCTAATTGTGAATATAATGGCACAGTGGTTAAAGGTTACTGGGTTAAAATCCCACACCTGTGCCCGTATTTATCAAATGTCTCAGATTAGGAAAATGGTCCTAACTCGCCCAAAAATATCAGAGTGGCTCAAAATTCATCCTCCTCTTAGAAGTAGGAGTAAAGGCATTTTGTCATCTTTCCTAATTTAGGAAACTACTCCTATAATCACTAGAATTTAGGAGAGTGTGTGAGCTGTTCTACATCACTAGGAGCTGCCAGAGGGTGGTGTTCAGTTGGAGATTGGTATGCACATCCCAGAAAGGCAGAATGTTTTGCAAATGATGGACAACAACAAACTATAAAAATATATCGATTTGACAGAGGTGGGAAAAGAGTCACAACAAATCTTGTGTGGCCCTTGATCGCTCCATCTACATGAAGAAGTCATGCACAATAAGCTGAAATGAATGTGTTGGTAAGTTTACATGTTTCACAGGGAATATGCAGCTTAGCAATAGTGATGATTTGGGTATATCATAAACAAACATTTCTCAAACGTTGCATGAAACTTTGAACACCCTTACATGTAATAGAGAGATTCATAAATTCACACCATTTCACATGAGGCAATATTAAAGCAGCAGCATTTATGCCAATCAGCATGCACATAATGATCATTGCCCCCAAGTGTTGATTCATCTCTCATATATGAATCACAAGCAGTATCACATTATCAACACATTAAAACATGGTCATGGATGCAAACTGTGCTCTAGCAGCCAGCATATTACCCTGAAGATAGAAGGGGCTGGATGGATGACTGACAGGGAAATATTACACAGGTACGCTGAGCTCTGCATTCCATGAACCCTTGGAGCATTCGCGTCACACTTTACAAGCCAAGAAGGTTGGGCAGTGAATCACAGAGAGAGACATGGCACACAACTCAGAAAAATGATTCTAGAATTTCAGAAACAGCCCAAGAATAAGCATGGCAATAGTTCCAAGAAATGTCACTTTTTAAGGAACTTCTGAAGTGATTCTTATGAAATTATGGCTGTGGAATAAATGTAGCCATTATTGGTCTTAACTCTCATTCTGTGTGTGTTTTGGTGTTTCCATCGCAATGTTTGCTACAGTATTATTGTTGATGTTGTTGCGAAGTGGCAACAATTATGTGTGGCTTAGTGCAATATCCTATCGAGTTTTGTTTCTTTAGTCTTCGTCATCTTCTCCTACGACTTTAAATATAATTATTATTACTATTATTATCATCTTGGTGGTGAGGCCTTAGCGACAGTATCAGAAATCTACAAATAATCATCATGAGTGCCAATTTGCAGATCAGGGTTTTGTAATACCGTGACAGTATTCATTCTCAAATGTGCCCTCCTACACCTTACTGGAAGTATATGAAGGAACACTTCAAAAGAACTTCTCAGGAGGTGAAGATTTAACTTTATGGTCATGAATAAAGTATCTTTCGATCTATCTATCTATCTAATACTCATTCTATCTGGATGAGGACCCTGACAGAGGAACATTTATTCTAGAAAGAGCAGAAGAGAAACAGAAAAGGGAGCTGCAAATAAATTGCACCAGCTCACTCACCACGCTGTTGACATAACTTCCCGGTCGTAGGTCCCTCACACGGTCACCTGTGCTGCCATCGACCCAAGACTGGGCCCCATAAATCAAAGTGATTGGAACCTCACGTGCTATCAAGTGAATTCGGGCCAGCATGGGGCGCTTGGCCCAGCCCAAGGACTCTGACATGGCTCTAAACGCAATTTCGCCACTGTGAAACAAAAGAAACCAAAATTATTCAAAAGTGAGTTTTTCAGCATCAAATGGGAAAAAACATGCAGGCCAAAAAGCATAAACATGGATCTAAATGTGAGTCCTCAGCAGAGGCAGTAATGCTGTTACTTGTCAAAAATGGCTCCTAAAAGTGGAGTGCCTTATAGTTCCACTGTCAGAAATAGTGTCTAGCAAACATATAACACAAACTAAAGCACTGATCCAGTATCCTAGAAGGCTTACCTAGGGGTCTGTGCATTGCAGTGGTAGATGTATTCCGTCATGGTATCATCATCAAACAGTTCCTCAAACTTTCGCTTGAAATCCGGCCGAAACCGCTGCACCAGACCAGGGCCTGAGTTAACACAAAGAGTTGGTAACTCAGTTGTTTTCTTGCGATACATCCCTGATAAATTTGATCACCTTGGCCGCCTTACTTACAACAGCTAAGGTGTTTATGCTCAGGCAATGTCGGGTACTTTGGCTAGTAACAGTGCTAAAGGACTGGATGCCATAAACACAGATACACTTACCCCAGGGGCCCGCGACTCGTAGCACTGCTAGAGGATTGAAATAAGACAAAACAGTAGCCACTGCCTTGACCCAGCGCGGTGGCCCATTCCGTTTGACAGGATTCCCATTGTCTTGACTTTCTTGGGATTGTGGACGCTCCGGGAAACCCCAAGGATCAACCAGGATCAAGTGGCGTACCCTGAGACAAAAAAAGGTAGTTTGCAAATGAGCATCAGACATTTGTGACTAATGGAGTTTGAATAAAAAAAATTGTGGCAGTTCAAATGTGGTTCACTGCCTGAAATGAGGCAGGGCACTTAGACAGTCTGAATTTAATGAAGATATAACATATCTAATCCTTACTTAACCTTGACATTTTACTATCCCAACTTTCAGCTATTGGTATTTCTGGTGCTGCTCTTTCTTGGTTCACATCATACCTCAGTGATCGCCAACATTATGTCTTCATTAGGGAACACAAATCTGCCACTACTTCACTCACACACGGTATCCCTCAAGGGTCAGTTCTCGGTCCAATTCTCTTTAACATCTATATGCTCCCATTAGGTGAGATTATTCGTCGGTATGGTCTAAGCTTCCACTGCTATGCCAATGACACACAACTTTATATAAGTGTTGATGCAACTGCAACATCTTCACTTGTTGCAATGACCGATTGCATTCGGGAAATCAATCATTGGATGACAGATCCTGATAAAACAGAAATCTTATTAGTTGGCACCAAATCTGTCCTCTCTACCCTTTGTGGGCTAAAAATTGACGTCAATGGGATCCTGGTTGAACCCTCAGCATCAGTCCGTAATTTGGGTGTCATTTTTGATCAGCTTCTTACTTTTCAACCATACATTAGCTCAATAGTACAGATAGCTTTTTTCATCTTCGCAATATTGCTCATCTGCATCCTTTCCTCAGTGTGAAGGATACTGAAACACTCATTCACATGTTCATCACTACCTGTCTGGACTATTGCAATGCATTGTTTTATGGCCTCCCGACTAAATATATCGAGATTACAATATGTGGAGAATTCTTCTGCTCGTCTACTTACACACACTAAAAATTCTGCTCACATCACTCCTGTCCATTATTATTGACATCGATTACCAGTCTTTTCAAGAATCAAATATAAAATTATTTTTCTCACATTTAAAGGCCTTCATGGTTTAGACCCTCATTATCTGTCTGAGCTGCTGCTTCCTTACACTCCTGCTCATGCAATAAGATCATCAGATGCTAAGTTACTCACTGTACCTAAATACAGGTTAATAACTATGGGTGGCAGAGCTTTCAGTGTGATAGCCCCTAAAATTTGGAATGCTCTTCCTCTCAGCCTACGCAAGGAAAATCTATTATTCATTTCAAACTCCTGTTAAAACACATCTCTTCAATAAGTATTATTCATTTTTTTGTATGTAATTTATTCTTGTTAATGTGTTTTTTGAATTATAAAGTGTCCTTGAGTGTATGAAAAGCACTACATAAATAAAACGTATTATTATTACTATTATTATTACTAATCAATTTCAGGGTCCCAGCAGCATAGGTCAAAAGGCACAACTCAGCCCTGGATGAAGCACCAGTTTACCGCAACGTATGAAGACATGTTTCTGTTAAATTGTACATGTAGAAATTAGAAATGGTATTCAGCACGAAAATAGAAATAATCTCAATGTTCTACCACACCTGTACGTCTAATTTATAACTCACATTTACATCCAAAGCATCTTACAACTCCCAAATGATTTGTGCAAATGCATCCACAGGCACTGCGACACATAACCCTGGGCTAATTAAATGTAAACTGAGCCATCTGCATTGTTATCAGTCCTACACTTCAAGTGTGACAAACAAGAGAAGACCATTAAGCTCAAGAATACATTACGTTACAATAAAACATTAAGCTTGCTAATGCATTTTTCATGGTGCTGGAGTGTGGCAACATACTGCATGTTGGTTGGCCATGCAAGTAAAAATTTCACTGTGTTCTGTACATGGTAGTACTATTACTAGCTAATGTCTCACCCAGATAACGTCCAAAAGTTGTCAAGGTTTTCACTTTCACTACATGACTCCATAGTTTGCTTCAGGTTCCCATGACCTTCTGCGTGAAAAAGCGCTAAACTAAACTAGACAGGATTAATTCCATTAGCTTGTCATTGAACTTAATTCTCAAATGTCCTTAGGTCTTCCCTGCACAAGTTCTTGTGCTGCTACGTCTTTTTTGTAATATGGTGACCAGAAGTGCACCCAGTACCCCAGATATGGTCTCAATAGTCTATTACTATAGATAGACTCTGCATAACTTGCCTTGATTTATACTCAGTAGTTTTTACATCAATAGATATTGATTTATACTCAGTAGTTTTTACATCAATAGGCGTGTTCCCATAGCATGAACTTTGTTTTCTAGAAACAATTAGTTCCTGTATGACGTATGTCATGGGCCACTGGTGGTTCCTGGCCACTTTTGTGTGTTGAATTCCCACCACACAACAGTAACCGTAACCTTTATGCAAAATATAAAGAGGTGCAAAGTAAGGCACATTTGGGACTTCACAGGTGACACCCGCACCTTATTGCTTCAAACCGTTTGTGACTTCATGGGGGAGATTATTGCTTTGATGCAGTCCATAGTACAGCACACATGACAGAAGGCTATGAAGAGTGATGTTCAGCATGATCTGGAATTCGGGAGTTCATGGGGGACCCTGACAACTTACTGCTTAGAACAAATCACAACTTCATTGGGGAGATTATTGCTTCCATGTGGTGCATGGTACAGCATGTCAGAGAGGCAGCAATGAATACTGAGTTGGTACAAAGTGCAGCGCTAGTTCAAACTGCTGACAGATCTGTCAGATTGCACCAGCGCTTGAGCAACCGTCTAAAGCAGATCCTAGTTGGAAAAAAAACTACACACCCTGGAGCAGGAGCTAATAAAAGTACTAGAAACTATCCATCAGGAACTACAGATGGCTCAAGTTCCTGTAATGAGAATGCTGCAAAAGCTGCTGAGTTTCTAAAAAGTCCCTGGTTCCTGAAAAAAGTGAATGCGGTTGGAAACCACCTAATATAAACCCATAGATCATTTTCAGAAGTTGCTTCTTGTAGGTCAGCATTACTGTAGTTTGAGTGTTCACCCAGTATTGAAGATCATCTCCATCCTATTGAATTGTTATCCTTCATCCTTGGTATCATCTGTGAATTTACTAATTCAATGTCTATGCGTTTAACATAATGTAAAAAGTGTTCAGAGGCAGCTGATAAAACCATTCCTGTCTTATAAGTGTGTTATACAGTGGGAGTATATCTAGAGTGACAATACTGTTGTGAGCTAATTGATGGTAATAACAATTGACTGGAAAACACAGCAAAACATATAGCGAGGTTTGTGACTATAATATATTCCAGTCTGCCTAGTTGGGGCTGGGTGGTCTCGTGGCCTCGGAGCCCCTGCAGATTTTATTTTTTTCTCCAGCCGTCTGGAGCTTTTTTTTTTTGTTTTTTCTGTCCTCCCTGGCCATTGGATCTTACTTTATTCTTCGTTAATTAGTGTTGCCTATTTTTATATATTTTTTTTCTTT
>JANRMT010062852.1:39116134-39150872 GCA_026402145.1 Polypterus bichir lapradei | reverse complement strand
ATTCTTCGTTAATTAGTGTTGCCTATTTTTATATATTTTTTTTCTTTCTTCATCTTGTAAAGCACTTCGAGCTACATCATTTGTATGAAATATGCTATATAAATAAATGTTGTTGTTGTTATTTAATCTATTCTGTATTTAGCTCATGGAAGTCACTAGGTGTCCAGCCCTTTACAGCTGCTGAACAACAAAGATTTTGCTTCCTGAACACTTCTAGGTGTATCTTATGGATTTTAGCCTGCTGATGACCAAAATCACCCTTACATTTTCCAATCGCATACCATATATTGCAGTTTCCTAATTTTGTTTTTTCCTTGCATATTTTAGGTCTGCTTAATATGCTGCCCACAAAGTAAGCAATTTTGTTTAGATTTGGAGTGTGATCATGTCCAATAGCAATGGCTATGGTCTTTTTATTGATTAGTCACTGTTAAGTTTAGTGGGTGTCTTGTTACACAATGCAATGTCCACCTTTTAATACCCATTAGTTATGCAGTACAAATGAAAGAAAACCATGAAACCATGGAGCTGCTGTTGAAACGTATACAGTACAACAACTACAACATCTGTGGAGTTCTAACAGTAGTGGCACTGCTACTAGGAATGAAGCAACAGACATCCAAAATACTGTTGTTTCATTTACAAATGAGACAGCCATGCTAAAGAGCCTCACCACATTACAAAGAGCTGGCCACTGTGTAAGCACTTGTTTCCAGTGAAGAAAAATGTGGCACATAAAACACTCATTGACAGAAAAAAGATACTTTTGCCTCCTCTTCATATAAAACTTGAATGATGAAAAATTTTCTACAAGTGATGAAACAAGTAAGCTGTAGAATTTCACTTGCAGTCCATGTGGTTTAGTGGTTAAGGCTTTGAACTTCAATCCCTAGCGTCTTGGTGCCATCAGTGATGAACATGGTGAAAGGTTTTAAAAGGGAATTGTAATGATGCAAAAGCAGTACTGGGGACTCTGGAATCAATCAATGCTGCCCAACTCTTATTGGGCTCTGAAACGAGGAGCATCAGAGGCCAATGGCAAATGAAAATCAGCAGCAAGACATTTTTAGCTCTACTGAACTAATACCATGCATCAGCATCTTTAAGCAATTGAACACACTAAATTCAATAAAACTAAACTTTTTGTTTCCTACGTGATACACTCTAACATTATATATATGTGTGTGTTAAATTAAATGGTGACTCTAAATTGGCCAGGAATAAGTGAAAATTAGCATGTGCATGATTATTCCTGCGCTGTGGCTGTCTGGTGCCTCATCAAAGTTGGTTCTTAACTTACATGCCATGCTGCCAGGATAGGCATAGTTGCCTGTGCCCATAACGGGTTCAGTGAATGGATTGGTGGATAAATTGAACTCCACATATTTTCCTCCAAGTTTCCCCTTCCTCATTTGCTTTACTGCACCATATTCATTTTTTCTTTATATAACACTGATTTTGATTATACTGTCAACTACTTAATTCTACATAAAACAGCCTGATCTCACTAAGCTGAACCCAAATTCACATATTACACTCAGTCACGCTGGCTCCCAGCTGTGCAAGTGGCCAGTCCATTACCTGTGGGGGTGTTGTATGGCATAGGAAGCAGCCAGATATCCTCCCAGACTGTGCCCCAGAAGGATCATACTGTCCAATCCAACAGCTTTTCTCCATTCCTCAATCGCATTCACTGACTGATCCTCTGCCTCACTGGGGTCTGTGCTGAAAGTCGGCCTCGAGCTCCTCCCAAATCCAAGCAGATCAAACGCATACACGGTACGCCGTCGACACAAGGCATCAAGGTTTTGCACCCAGAGGCCTACGCCACCTCCAAATCCATGCATAAGGACAAGGGGTGAGTGATTGGCGGAACTCCGTTCTGTGGCATCTAGATTTTTTCTTTTGTTACACACCATTAAAGTCCAGATTTTGTCCTGGGTTGGAAGAGATATGAAGCGAGCCACAAGCTCACTGCAAATGCCTGCAAGAGATCAAGAAAGAAAAAAATAAAACTTAATGCCTGTAAGACCAAATGTAGTCCTCCTTGTCCATCCCGCAACACCAAAACACAATGAATTTGGGTTCAACAACAAATCACAAAGAGTGACAGAAGTAGAATATGTGACTGTGCACTCATCATCCTGGACTATACAAGTCCTCTTGTGGTAGACCAACTAGACTTACTGCAGTTTGCCTATCGGACAAAGACTGGAGTTGAGGATGCAATTATCCATCTGCTCCACATGGCTTCTTCTCACCTGGAAAAACCTGAAAGCACTGTGAGAATTATGCTTTTTGATTTCTCTAGTACATTCAATACCATCCAGCTATTCCTGTTAAGGAGTAAATTCAGGGATACGCAGGTGGATGAGCCTAATGTGTCCTGGATAATGGACTCTCTGTCGAGCAGACCACAGGTTGTGAGACTCAAGGACTGTGTCTCTTATACAGATGTGAGCAACACTGGAACATCACAAGAAATAGTCCTGTCTCATTTTCTCCTCACTCATCCAGGTCATCTCAAATGCAGAAATTCTCAGATGATTCTTTATTTATAGGTTGTATCGATGATGGTAATGAGACAGAAAAAAAGAGTCAGGTGAAGAAGTTTGTTTGGCATTGCAAAGATAATTGCATGCACCTAAATATCAGTAAAACCAAGGAACTGGATATTGACTTTTGCCTCTGTCCAGTCATTATACAAGGAGTTGATGTCGAGGTGGTCCACTCCTACAAGTACTTGGGGGTCCACATTAATGACAGGTTAGACTGGTCTTGGAACACAGAAGAAATAAATAAGATTGGGCAGAGTAGGCTCTTTTTCCCTAGGATACTGTCTTCCTTTAATGTGGAAAGTAACATCCTTCATATGTTCTATAACTCTGTGATGGCTGTGCAATTTTTTACTCTCTGGTGTGCTGGACTGGAAACATCACTGCAAGAGAGGCCTACTGAATCAACAAGCAAATTAAAAGGGCAAGCTCAGTTAAGGGACACACTCTTAACCTTCTGAAGGTCGTAGCAAAGTAGTGAATGCAAACAAAACTTAGTACCATTATGAACAATGCTGCACATCCTCTCTCTGACACACTAACACTGAGGACTTACAGCCATCACATTATTCAGCAGAAATGTGTTAAGAAAGGATACTGGGGCTCCTTTATACCAACAGCAATACACCTGCACAATGCCTTACTGGGACTTTAGAATTGTCTTGCTTTATAGTCATTCTGGTGTATGTTCAGACCAAAGTGTGTGTGTATATTTATTTAACTTACTTACTTACTTATCTACCTAATTATGTATTTATTTATCTAAAGAGCTTTTGTAAAACGCCAAATTTCCCCCCAAGGACAAATAAAGTTCTATCTATCTGTTTACCTAAAACAGGGGTGTCAAACTCCGGGCCTGGAGGGCCGCAGTGACTACAGCTTTTCATTCTAACCTTTCTCCTAATCAGTGACCAGTTTTCACTGCTAATGAACTTTTTATCCCTTCATTTTAATAGCCCTGTTTTTAAGGATTCAGTCCTCTGAAAGTATTCCTTTCTTCATTAAATGGCAGCCAAACAGAAATGAGATGTCCAGCTAAACTGGGATTTCATACTCCAACCAATTTCACTCCAACCAATCTAATAATGAGAAACAGATTCTTGCTGTTAATTAAGCCCCTTATTTAATTTCATGGCCCGTTGCTGCTCTCTTTCTGTCATAGCAGACATTTCCAAAGCTGTTGATTTTTCTGTTTTCTTTTCTAAGAACATTGTCAAAATGTTTTGGTGACTTGAGAGATCAACCTTACCAGGAATATCACCTTTCTTTATTTTCAGATATTGTGTGATGGACAAAGATGAGCTGGTCATGTGGCAGCTTGTTTCATATCTTATTATTGTTTGGCTGCTAATTAAGGAAACAAGAAACTACTAAGGGAACTGAGTCAAGTTAATTAAAACTAAAGTAAAAGAAGTTAATTAGCATCAAAAACTGGCCACTAATTAAGAAGATGGTTAGAATGAAAACCTGCAGCCAGAGTTCGACACCCATGGTCTAAAACCAGGCAGTCCCAGTCCCTTACACCGAGTCTGGGTAGCTCAGTGAGTACAGCCTGAGACCCTCAATCTCAAGGATGTACATTCATGCATGCAATTCCACTAAAGTTATACTTGTCACTAACAGTACCAAATAAGGAAGTCGGTCAACCTCAAGAGAAACAGAAACATTTAATTTATGTATTTTTACTTCACTTGCTCCAAAGAAATGACACTCTTGTAACCACAAATAATTTCTCAGTAAATGTTTTTCAGACATAATGAAACCTCATATTAAATTCAGAGGGCATGACGTCAGAAGCATTACAGTGCATTTAAAAAGGCAGATAGGACCCACTTTGGAAACTGTGCCTCGTAGTAGAACAGCATGGTCTATTCTAATTTAGGCTTACTTGGGATCATTTATCCATTTATTTTCTATAACATTGTCTCCATCATAGAGAAGCTAGAGCCTATGAAAAAATGACTCCAAAGTTAATTAGAAGACACATCTTGGAAATTCTCCTTCATTAGAGGTGTCTTATATTATTGAAGCTGAAGGCAGAGAATACGCAGATCATCTGAAAACCACTGAAGAACTTCTTTCAAGAGATTTTCCTGTGTTCACCAGTGCAAAAGATGTAACAATGATATATTATCAACCAGATATGTAGAGCCATTGCTGTTACCAAGGATCTGTTGAAGATGTTCTTGGATCTGCAGCAGCTTTCAGTATTGGTTCCGGTAAAGGAGAAATGCTGAGCATTATGAAAACCACTTATGAGTGTGAGCCTTTGAATTTATCTGCAGCCTTTAAATACCTTATTTATCTCCTTGAACATGTGACATGTGGAACATCATGTTGGCCAAAAAGCATAGACATTATCAAGACTAATATGTTTAGAAGACACTGCCACAAACATACAATATTGAGACATTTCATGTTGGTGATACAGACAGGTAAGACTAAAGACAGGGGTGAGAGAGAGGTTAGGAGCATGCGCTGATAGAGTGCATTGCTGCACCCACCACATGAAAAACCAGCTCAGGATCCCAGATTAGGACCCGAGTGCAGCCATGCAATGGGTGACACCTCAGCACCACACTAGTTCATATGGAGTGGAGCAGTATGAGATTGTTCATGGAGGCTGGAGTGCCAATTCTGCCACCAAACCCCAGGTTTTTCCCTGCAGGTTGGAGGGCCTACATGCAGGGATGGATGCAGATTAACATCATACCCAGGGGTGAGAGACAAAAGAAATGGTTCAACTTCGAAACTAGCATTCAAATTGTCCTAGTTGGCCTTGAGGTCTTGGCAAATCAGAATCAAATCAGTGTTAATGCTAGTGCTGGTGAAGTCTTGGGAAGATTTGTCCATTGGTGGGAAAAAGAACTTGTGAAACAGTTTAAGCATGACAGTGCTCAACTTATCTTAAAATAATTTGTGATGGAATTGATGGAATGGCCTTTGTTGGAACAGACTGTTCAAGGAGTCGCAGTGGAGAAATTAATGTGTTTACTAATAATAACCTGGAGCCCTTCATATCCATAGTTGCCCATGAATTAGAGCATAACCTTGGGATAAACCATGATGATAGAAGTTCTCCATGTGTAGTCCAAGGCCTTTATAATTAACTCTGGAGCAACAGGCTCTAAAGATTTTAGTAAGTGCAGTGAAAATGATTTTGAAATTTAGATTCTGAATAATAGAGAAAACTGCTTATTAAATATTCATCATTTCATTGCAGCGTTCAGACAACCATATTGTGGCAGTGAATTAGTTGATATCAGGGAGGAGTGTGACTTTGGAACTCTGAAGGAGTGTGAGAAAGATCCATACTGTGAGGAACACGCAAGCTGGAGTTCAGTGTGCTGTGGTCTTTGGCCGGCTTGTCATTCCGGCCAGTACCCCCAGGCCGCCAGATGGAGCCCTCCCTGCAGTATGGAGGTGCCCCAAAGACCAGCAGGGAGTCATGGACTATGTAGTTTTTATACATGACCCTGCTGGATACCACAGGGGCCACAAGAGGGAGCTGCACGGAGGACCGAAGAATCATTTGTGCCCTATAACCCAGAAGTGCGTCACAGGAAGAGCGACAACAGGAGTGACGTGCTTCCAGGGTGAGAAGAAGGACTTGTACCTGACCCGGAAGTGATAGAGAATCACATGGACTGGGGATTGGGAACACTTCCGGGTCAGGGAGTATAAAAGGACTGTGGGAGCTCCCAGACGGGGAGCTGAGCTGGGTGGAAGGGTGGCAACGCGTCTGGGAGTGGAGGACTGTATATTGATTTGTGATTGGTGATTTAATGAGTATTGTGGAGGAGAGGGTACTTTGTGCACTGTGCTGGATTAATAAAGTCAACTTGTGGACTTTTATCTGGTGTCTGGCGTATTGGACAAAGGTTCAAGGGAGCGATAGCGCCCCCTATCTGTCACAGTGCCTATAGTGTTTGCTGCAAATTCTGCCAGTTCTTGTCTGGTGAACAGCATGCAGAGAGAAGAGCAAGAAGTGTGATCTATCAGAGTACTATAATGAAATCAGTCAGCTTTGCCAGCCCAATACATATGTATAAAATGGATACCAATGTAAAAGTGGCAATGTCTACAGTTACAATGAGGTTTGCCAGAAACTATAAAGAGCAATGCCAACAACCTTTTGGTTCAAAAGCAAATGTTGCTTCAGGGATTTACTTAAAGATTCAGTTGTGAAGGGTGAAATTTTTGGGAACTGTGGTTTTCAAGCAATTGGCTACAAAAATGTTAAAGCAGAAAGGCAATGTGTTGAAAGTTGCAGTGTGAAAATGTAAATAGATAGCATCAGTACCTTGTTTGGCATCCCACCAGCTCTGATGAAATTTTTTTTGAAAGCATAACATGCTTAGCTGTGGACTTGAATTTGGGTTTTGATGTCCCAAATCCTGGCATGGCAAATGAGGGGACAAAATGTAAGGACAAAAAGAAGTGGATGATTTATCAGTGTTGTAAAGGCCTCCATTCTTCATTATGACCGAAATGTCCAAAAGAAGTGTCATGGACATGAGGTCTGCAGTAACAAGAAGGGCTGTCATGTGTGTTGGGCCCCAACACACTGTGACATCAGTAGTTATGGAGGTAGCATTGACAGTGGTCTGCCATAAAATAATAAGGATACCTCAGTACAAAATAGGCTTTTTTTATTCCGTATCCTTCCTGTTCTGTTACTTGGCTTGTTTGTTTTTGTCAAGTGAAATGGGGTAATGACAAGATTCTTCAAAAAGTGATCCCAAGCAAAATGCCATCTGTAGTAAATGATGGAAAATAGTCTCAGAGTACCTCAAATAATATATTCATGAGCAGACTTAGTGCTCCATTTAGGAATGCCCATAAGTCAAATTGGCCATATGTTGGTCACAAAGTGCACAGGTCCTTGCAATTGATTCTCTGTGGGTCACTGGTACACATACTTTAACTGCTGGAATGGTATATCACAAACTGATATTTGAGACTCAGCGACTTTATTTTAGGGTGCCACACAGCCTGTTTGAACTGCCACTCAGATATTTTGATGCCATTCACTACCCTTTCAAAGCAACAGTTTGGAAGTGGCATGCAATTGTGCTCCTGAAACTACACAGAGGACCGCTGTAGTCGTTAATGTGTTGGTGCTACATGGGAGATCATGCAATAGTTCATAAGGGCCCTAATCCCCCAAACCCCACTTCCCACTCATTGTGCACATGTTGGTGCTTTGCAATATAATTTACATCACAGGGAAACTAGTCATTCATTTGTTGGTGCTTTGCAGCATTCGACTGGAACTTCACAGGTGAAAACTTGCATAGTGTAGTGGGATTGAAGAAATCAGTTGTAAAAGGAAAGCAGCCACTCATATATTATTCACATAAGTAAAAAAAAAAAAAGAAAAAGAGGGAACACTGGCCGTAGGTACGAATGGCCTCAAATCAGTCAGACATAAATTGGCACATGACTTTAATTAAAGACAGGGTTGTACGAACTCCCAAAATATCATCAGTCCAACCACCTTATAAAAATTGCCATCAGCATCCAGCTAGGCTACCACTTCCAAGACAATTAAAGCCTCAAAGACCAGCACCACCACCACTGCTGGTCATATAGCCTACAAGTGCAGCCTTCTGGGGCATGTGGGAGTTGCATCAATTTTGTTTATATATTTTATTATTATTATTTTTATTATTATTGTATAAGAAGATTCAGCCCACAAGTGTACACTTATTTTTAACATTTTTTGATTTTTATAAAGAATCACATCAGGCATAGTGAATGTACTGGATGTTGAGTAACAATTACTATCTGATGCCACTCTGAGAGTTTGGGTGTATTTCACTGAGCATCTTTGCCAGCGATGCTAATGCAAAATTGCCTGGAAAAAGTCCAGGAGCCCAGCTTCGCAATAAGCAGAGAAGGTACACACCCTACCTGCCTTCTTTTACCATGAGCAATGAAGATTGTCGGCGAAAAAAAATGGATGAACTCTCAAAGCTGATCAGGAGCCAATGGAAATACAGACTCAGCAGTCTCATGTGCTTCATGAAGATGTGGCTTAGAGCTGAAACTCCAGACTTCGATTTCATTGGATGGATTTAAAATCATACGGGCGGACAGAAACAGGAGTAAAAGCGGTAGGAAGGAAGAAGGTGATTACCGAATGAGAAATGGTGCAACCCAAGACACATTACAATTAAAGCACAGGTATGCAACCCAAATGTTGAGCTGCTATCAGAGGGCTTATGGCCAAATTATATACAGAGAGAGTTTACATATGACATTGTGCTGTTAGTTTACATTCTCCCACGGCAGATGCGGAAATTGCAACAGATACAGCATATTCAGTGCAAACTCACCACCTACCATCCTAGCACTTTCATCACCATTTCTGGAGACTTTAACCATGTTCTGCTTTCCTCCACCCTTACCAAATTACACCCATTTGCAGACTGTACAACAAGGGAAAACAGACCCTGGACTTGTTCAGTTCCTAATGGTGGAGGGAACTCTGCTTTATGCATGTTGCTGCCACTCCTTCCTGTTAGCATTTTCGGTAAAATTTCCATTTAACCTTGCACTTTTTGCACTTCTTTCACTTTCTATTACTGTATGAATAGTTTATGGATGCAACTGATTACTTTTTGTATTGAATTTGCATTTACTTTTATTGACTTTTCCTTGACTGAGCTGAATCTTTTTGGAGTTCACTAGACAAAACTGTTTTGATTCCCCGCTCCTCCCTGATCCCTGATTTGTGAACATTTTTCTTTGCATCGTGGAGATCTAGGAGCTGGGAATGTTCTGTCTTCTTAATTAAAATGGAAAAAAATATTGTACTGCCCTGCCACCAAGTACTTTTATTATTTTCAATATTATTTCTGTATTTTCAACTTAACTTAGTTTCAAAGTCATTTTTATAATGCAAGATTCCAGGAAATCACACATTTTATAAGGAAAGGGTCACATGATGAGGTAGCTTTTTCACTATACACAGTATTTATTAGATCTGCTTTCCAGAAGAGAAGAGTTTGTTAAACAACAGATAAGAACTGCAATATTATCCTCTGCTGTTAATATTGGATTTCATTGTCTCCCCTGTCTTGGTGGCCAGAAATTGGAAGCACAGAGCGCTGTGTGACAATATTTTCCTTTGGCTAAAGGAAAGTCTGATCATCCATGTTTAAACTTAGCAAGGATTTATGTTCTGTTTCTAGTCAAAACAGATGCGGTTTATAACCCCCTATCAGAAGGGCAGGCAGGACAAAGCCTCATCTTTCTCTAAAGAATATGGTAATGGCTTAGGTTAACAAAGTTGCATATGAAGAACGCACCAAGCTTTTGGAACAATATCCCATGGAAACAAGAAATTTATGCTAATCATTAAGCAACATGGAATAGAGGGTGATGATTGGAAGTTGTTTTTCAGCCACAGGTCACGGACTCCTCCGTGCATTCTGGAAATAAATGCATGCCAATCTGTCCAACAGCTAAAGCATGGCTAGTTGGATCATGCAAAAAGTTGTTGACCTTAAACATATCATCAAATCTACCAAAAAACATTGAAAAAAGCAAAGATTTAAGATTTTGGAATGGCCATGTCAAAATCCAGACCCTGAGCTGAGATTCTGTGGCAGGACATTTAAGAGAATTCAAACCTCAATTCACTATAGCAGTGTGGACGACTGGACCAACTCATATACAAAATGATCAATTCTTGCAGCTAAAGGTGGCTTTACAAACTACTCAGTTATGGGGTTTATTTATTGTTTTACACTCAGCTTGTGAATGCTTAATTTTTTTGTTGAATAAATAATGTCAGAATAAATTCTGCTATGTGGTGCTAGCTACCCAAGGTCTGCTTTATTGAATTTGAGCACTTTGTTAAGGTGAGATGATTGTTAGTTAAATTCTGACAAGTAAAACCATAGATGTACTTACTTTTTCACATCACTGTATATAACACACACATTTGGTCATTGATTTTGATCTCAAATATGAATTGTTTTCTTTTATCCCGTATGCACTTAATTTCCTGAATGGATATTTCAGAATCAGAATCACTTTATTCTAAGCATGTGAAACATACCAGAATTGACTTTGGTTAGGTGCAAAACATGGGATACAAGACATAACCAACTCAAGACAACACAATTTCAACACACCATTAACCTGACACTGTGCACTGCACTATACAAATACAACAATTTCTTGAAAAAAACATTTACAAACTTTAAAAGTTAACTCAAAAATATAGAAAAACTATACAAAATATAAAGATATCAAATTTCCATCTCTTTCACCTGTTGCCACATCCCTTTTCCAGTTAAAGTAAAAGACAATAAAATAGATTGCAGAAACTCACAGGAAAGGATTTTGGCTTCTGCGTTCTTCAGCAGTGACATGGAAGTAGGGCGCCACGAAGGGATCCAACTTGTTAGCCAGCCAGCAGTACTGGGACCCAGAAAAGAAAAACATAGTGACAGGTTCAAAAGAGCAAGCATGACAATTTTAGGAAAAACAGCATAAACAATGATAAACGTGAACACGGCTCTAAAAGCCAAGGCTATCAGTAACTTTATACTTTCATAGAGCCGTTAATACTGACTACTAGTTCAAAGCACTTCACAAGACAGTTGAAGAAGAGGCAGGTTAGATAGCAGCAGGTTAACAGATGTGAAATATGGAAGTGCTGAAGGAGCTCAGGCCCCCAAATGGCCTGGTGCGACACACATTTTGAAGCACATGTATTTTCAAAATCTTATGGCTTTAACTCTGAGGAGCTAAAGAGCTGCTGTCTTTTGCAAATATAAAAAAATGTGTGGTGACGCGTGTGGAGATTGGCAGTAGCGGTCATTGAACAATCCAAACAGGTTTTTTTCTCAGCAGCCTTGACTTACATGTCCGCACTGACTGCAGTAAAGATGCGGCTTTAGCTTGAGCTGGCACAATTGCAGTGTTATTGTACATCCTCGGCCTCTCTGTGTTAATAATATAATGCAGACTGCTTCTTCCACTGCCATTCATTATCAGTAAAAATGTAATGCATACAAAATGGCACGCCTACCACCCACATTGAACCCCAAAACAGAGAAGGCTGTCAGATTGCTAATGTTTAATTGAAAATGTAATCAGATTTGTATATTTCTCCTAAAGACGCATTTCATGTGTATAGTGTAAATGCAATGCATGTACAGCTTATCTGTGTACAATCAGAATACAAGTGCCCGGGTAAATGGGGTATATACAACCTGTTCAATCATGTAATTCAAACCATTTGCAAAGTAATATCCATAGGCAATGTAAATAATCAATCATTAGTTGCCAATAATATTCCCTATTGGCACAAAGTTATGTTGGGTCATGAAAATATTAAAAACTAGGAGGCTTCGCTCACCAAACCACCCCAGCCCATGCTACGCACCAGCCACTTCGCGTCTCTGCCGCTCGCATACGTGGATTTCACTTTCACCAAACAACAAATCTTTAAATTCTTGCGGATATGCCTCTTCATTAGGAAGAAACACTACTTTTCCCCGATGGCAACACGAATTAGATGATCTACAAGTCTCTGACTTAAAGTTTAAATCTGAACAATATATTCTTTTCTCTGTTCCGTTATTTCACCGAGTAATAATTTCTAATGCGATCTTTACTATCATTTTCGTGAGACTTTCAAATTTTAGTACTTTTATTATCTCTAACCTGCTCTATTGCACCAATGTTTTTGAATTCATTACGATGTTCTACTTAGTCATCTCCTCTTTGTCTTTTATTTCCGGCTTCAGGCATGGTTAAAACTCTTGGCACAAAGTCTAGCCTCGCGGGACATGAAAGTATCTCTCTGAAAAAGTCATGTCTCGTCGCAGGTTAAAAAGACTCATCTCGTCCAAGGATTTTTTTTATTATAATAGAGAAATGTATAATAATTAATAATGCAAAATGACAAAATCACTTTCTTGATTCAGGGTTGCGGTGGGCTAGAGCATACGCTGGCACACTTGTGCACAAGATAAGAAACAATCCAGGAAAGGGTGCCTGTCCATCACAGAGTCACGCTCACAAACTCACACTCTCATTGGGTCACTCAGGAATTACTAATTAACCTGACCCGCATGTCTTTGGGGATGACCAAAGAAAACACACGCAGGCACATAACCACAGAACTGATTGAACTAAATGTAAAAAGAAAAAACTTATATTCTTGTTAAAAATTTTTTGGATATGCCACATTTCCATGATGTACAAGTGTGCTGGCTATCAGGGTGCTGGCCGTGTTAAACCTATTGCATACTTCAATTTGAAAATTTCACTACCTGATTAGCCAAACTCTGACCCCACTAACTGATTAGCCAAACTTTGACCCCACTAACTGATTAGCCAAACTTTGACCCCGGCTTGTACTGAACTAAGGGCCTGCATGAGCCATCAAAAAATAAAAACCTGTGGTTCATAATACGCAGAGCTGCAAAGAGCCTTCTAGCCTTTGAAAAGGTAAATAATGACATACAGTAAATATCATGTTGCAGAAGACATCTATAAGCACCACAAAAGCATATCACATTAAAGGGGTGTTGCAAACACAGTGGCAAGCTGAAGGAGATTCTTCCAGTAAAGTCAAGTAAATGACTATTAATTACTAGTAAGGGAAATTACTATTAATTACTCTTAATTTCAAGTAAATTACTAGTAATTTCAAGAAATGGCAGCTTGTTTCAAATGTGACTACTGTGGACAAGTTAAAATTAAATAATAAAAGTAATAACCCTGGAGAAAATGAATGGGGCAAAAACTGACACAGTTGGTCAGATTTATGAACACTGTACTAAAATCACAGACCACATTGTGAACAAAATCTGAAAAAGGTTTGAATCAAAAATAAATGAAAAACAATGACAATTTGACATCACTGTCGAGATGCTTATCTAATTGTAAATGTAGCATGCAATATCCGTGTGAAATGTAATGCAGACAGTGTGGTTTTAGACATCTGGCCCCACTCTAACATACTGAGCTCCCCTAAATGCCACTGCATGTTTCACACTATATATTAAGTAATATTTCAATGAGAAAAACAGCATAACATACATTAATGCAGCATTCTCAAAACCACATAATCCATTTAAGGTGTTCAGGTGAGCGGACATTCATCTCGGCAGCGTTGGGTTAATGAAGAGAGAAAAAGAGGGAGAAAAATGATTATCACAAACAGGCAAAAAATCCATCTGAAAATCTCTAAACTGGTAAGGCACACTTACTGTTAATGCAACAGCAACACCTAGTAGTAGCTGTGCACCTCACAATCTGAACTATATAATGAAAAGACCCTCACATTCAAGCTTCCTCGCTTCAGGTTACGGTAACTAAATTTGACATTCTTAGCATTTGATGCCAAGCAATTAATTAATTTAATTGCAAATAATTTCCAAATGTCCAAATCAACGTTAATTTTAGATTTATTTCAACCATTCTCTGTGCTATACATGTTGAATCTTATGATAGTGTGATATGATTTCAGTCTTAGCATTCAAAGATTTACTGATTTACTTTAGTCTACGTTCAACAAAAAAATATTTTTAAGTTTACACAGTACAATGAGATCCTCAATAAAGACTAGTGACTTTAGTAATAAAAACATCAAACAAAAAATACAAAAACAGATACTAAATACAATACCAGTTAATACACATATGAAGCACATATCAGGTACACTGCATGCAGTTTTACTTTGAGCGGCTGCCAAGTACCATTATGAGATGAAAAGGAAAACTGTCACTGAATCTACTGGTGTGAATTTCCGTGGTCTACCACTTTGTGGCTGAGCTGCTGTTCCTCCTGCATGTTTCCACTTCACAATAATAACACTTACAGTTGACCGGGGCAACACTTACAGTTGACCAGTGCAGGTCTGGCAGAGCAGAGATGTCACATGTTGACTGGTAGTAAAGGTGGCATCCTATGACAGTGCCACATTTAAAGTCCCTGAGCTCTTCAGTATGACCCCTTGCATACCTCTTCACTTGATTGTATGTACCTGTTAACACTGGGTGCAACTGAAACACCAGAAACTCAATAATCTGGAGAAGTTTCCCTATACGTTTGGCCCTATAGAGTATCTAAATTTTGTGTTATTGTCTATTTTACTTTTGGCATATTCTGTTCTGTATGTGTAAGAACACTGTTCCTGCAGTTCATGAACAGAATTTGAATGGACTCAGCAAGTTGAAGACCGTTGGGCTAAATGGCCTCTTCTCATCACAATTGTTCTAATGACTTAGGAAATACCAAATACACAGAGTACCTCACTTCTATCATATAAAATATTTGAAACTTATTTTTCTTAGAAATTTAGGAATAAGGTTTGTTCTTTACACTGAGAAGGATGTTAGCACCTGTGAATTTACCTGATAAAATCTGACATTCCCATCTTTCTATTAAGTTACCTCCTTGTGTCACTTGAACCCTGGTTGAACTGCTGCCATTGGTGCCTTCTGTGTAGTCTACATGTTCTCTCAGTGTCTTGTCTCACAGTCCAAAGACATGAATACACCTGATCAACTTACATAGTGTGAACATTTGAATTTAAAAATACTAAATACGACAGCAAACAACTAAAACAATGGCATTTTTATAAAAATGTTAACATAGAGCTGAAAAAATATAATCAAATAAAAGAATAACTGTGCCATTTGCAAATTGTTATGTTTTGGCCAAGGTTCTTTGCCTAGCTTATATTTCATGTTATTTATGTCCATTTTTCAATTGAAATTATTTATTATGATTATCTTTGTTACTATTGTTCTGTTCATTTGTTAGTCAATATGCTTAATGTACTATTGTTTTCGCTATGTTTAACAGTATTTATGTGCTGTTCCTTTAAATGTCTTTATGTTCCCTGTGTTTTGTGGGGGGGTTCCCCAAGAGGCGGGGCCACCTGTCAGTCTCCATGGAGGGCCATTAAAAGCTAAAGTGATATGCAGTCTCTTTGCAGTATTGTATGGGCTCTGCCGAAGGTGGTTTAGCCTTTCTGGGGAGTATCGTGAATTGTTGTAATTGTTGTTTTTGCTTTGTTTAAGGATTCTGGTTACTGGACTGTGTTTTGGGGATTTTCTTTGCCAAGGTTTCCCTTTTAGGCAACTCAGTTTTTGCCTCTTTCTGCTTTTTTATGCTTATGTTCTTTATTTACATTTTTTGTTAATATAACTTCCATTATATAAAGATTCTTTGGAATTAACGCTATCACAGTTCTCAAGGTTTCTCCTCCTGGAGGAACACATACCTTGCGTTTTTAGAGTCTATTTACTATTCTCTATTTTTTTTTTCTTTAAAGCCTTATCTCCATTTTGATGTGTAGTCAGGCCTCAAGCCTCCCATTTCCTGGAGCAGGTCAGTTAGAATTCTGACTTGTATTTTGTGTGTCTTTTTTGCCATTTTTATGCTGCTACAGCACCACACAAATTTTTGGGCACCCTTTCAGTTGTAAAGTCTCAGAACTCACTTGGTATTTAGTCTGGTCAAGAGATGTCATTAGGACCTGTGAGCTTATGTCTGTTTTCCTAATAAACCTTTTTACTCTTCAAACATTGTGCAACAATCAACAGCCAAGGTCTGAGATCTGAAAATTAAACTAGCTGATGCCTACAAAGTAGGGGAAGGCTATAAAAAGATTAAAGTATTTCTAGCTAGCAATATCCATAGATCAAAAGGTCATTAAGAAATGGCAGGTAAGTGGAACTATGGACATCTATAAGACCAATAAAGCTGACAGATAGAACAGCAGGAAGGCAAAGCAAAACACCCACTGGATGCAACAGACCTGAAGGCAGGTTCGGATGAAAAAGGAGTAGTGGTGCACTGCTCTACTGTGCTGCATTACGTACATGGACATGGCCTACATGGAAAAGCAATCAGAAGGAAACCTTATCTGCGATCTCATCATAAAAAAGTCTTTATGGACAAAACATCATCCGAGTAAAAAAGTGGCATTTTCAAAAAAAGTGTTAGAAAAAACCACAAAATGTTTATGTAATGAAAAAGGGAGCAGCATTTGAAGAAAAAAAAAACTGTTACCAACTGCTAAGAATGGAAATGTACCTATCATCCAACTACTGTGACTGCTTGTGGAACATGAATCATTGTGAGAATAGAGGGAAGAATGGATTCCACTAAATATCCCAACAAGAATCCACAAAAATTTCAAACCGTCAGTCAAGAAACAGAAGACGAAAAAAGGATGGCTCCCAAAATAAGACAACAATCTAAAAACACTTTGAAATCTACTATGAAGTACCTCCAGTAACAAAAAGTGAAGGTTTGGAATGGTTCTTGCAGTCCCTAGTCTTGATCATCTTTCAAAATCTATGGGTAGATCTTAAGACATGCTGTGCAAGTAAGAGAGCCCAAGAACATCTCACAGCCAGAAACACTGAACCACCTGGATTAGGACCGGAGTACAGCAGAAGGATGACAAAATTCCAAATCAAGAATTCAAAGTCTCATAGCTGGCTACAAAATGTATGCAAGCTGTGATTTTTGCAATAGGAGATGTTATTAAGTACTGACTTAGTAGGCTGTCCAATATTTTGCAAATGTCATATTTACTCTTATTTTTTATTTTTTTAAGTTCTTTTAATGTATTAATATGTTCATAAAATGTAATTGTTTTACTATTCCTTCTTTAAATGTCAAAAAAATCAAGGGTGTCCAAACTATTGCATGGAACTGCAAACTTCTTCTAAATAAGTACTGCCTGTAATTTCTTTACGATATTGTTTCTTGTGTGGTTAAAATAATTTTGACGGGTACACCAAATCCTGAAGGAAGTGGCTAGTTCTAAATTATCAGTGATGTCAATTAGTGCTGGGAGGTATACTGTTTCATACCGAAAACCGTTTATTTTTGTTATGATATGGATTTTTCTTATACCGCAATACCGGTTTAAATAGCCTAAACAATGTTCAAAACGTGGCGCAGTGGGAAACTGTTTAAGGGGGACCTTTTTCACTGCTACACCGCTAAACACACATGCAACAGAGTACATGTGTTAGTGGAGGTATTGAGCGGTGAAAATGGACAGAGAACATTCTGAAACTGAAGCTGCAGCAAACGATAAAGTTGAACATGATGACACAGAAGAACTTTTGCAGAAAAAAGGAGCCATGTCTGTTTTCTGGAGATATTTTGGTTTTAAAAGGTCGGATGTGGACCAAACAACTATTTACTGCAAATGCTGTTGAGCTAAAGTTGTTGCCTTAGGTTGGCAACATGAGCAATTTGCTGCACCACTTTAACCACAAACATGCTTTGGAGTACCATGAATGTATGGAACTAAGATTGGCATCCTTCACGTCCTCAGGTAAAACTGAAAAAGCTAGAGGACACTCGAGTCAGACGTCACTTGTAGACGCGTTTGCTAGAGGTACTAGATATGACAAAAAAAACAAGCGGTGGATCGAGATAACCAACGCCATTAAAATGCATATAGCTAACGTGTCAGTGGACAGAGATTGTTAATATTAACAGAAAGTGTAGTTGGTTTACAAAAAATATTTACTATTTATTGCTTTTCTAAGACATGTTTGGTGCAATACAACTTTTGACAAGCACCTCTGGATATTTTACTAAGTCTAAATGCCTCTTTGGATGGTTGAAAATATGTTGTCAAAATTATAGTTTATGTTGTTTGCAAAACTTGTTCAATAAAAAGGTTCTATATTTTGACTGCAACTGTCACGCAATGTGATTCCTTCTCTTCATTAGTGCCACCCCCTTGAACACTATCACTTTATGGGGCCATGCAAACCTGTATTAATACTTGTATGCACATTAAAATGTTTTTTGTACAATGTATAATGCTTATGACAGTGAAACAGGTTATTCTTAGCCAGTCTACTGCAGTAATTGTAGTGAAAAATGTGGTTAACATCCACTTATGCATGGGAAAAAAATACTGTTGAATACCGTGAAACCGGTATAATTTTGAAAAATACTGTGATATACAGTAGAATTCTGGTCATACCACCCAGCACTAATGTCAATATTAGCCATGTACAAACATCCAGTTCTTTCCTCACAACTAGGTTTTTCCTCACTTATGCTTTTTATATTCAAAACACAAACTGGAATAAATGATGTTACTTGGGTGGCATAGTGGCTCAGCTGTTGGGTCATGTGTACAATTCCTGGAGTGTATACCGGTATTTTCTTCTTATGTCCTCATGGATTCAGGTGGGGTACTTCAGTTAGATTTGACTAGTTCCTTGTGCCCAGATCTGCAATGTACACCTGGATACAATACAATACAATTTATTTTTATATAGCCCAACATCACATAAGAAGTGCGGCAATGGGCTTTAATAGGTCCTGCCTTTTGACAGCCAAAAAAAGCAAAAAAAAAACCCTTGTAGGGAAAAAATGGAAGAAACCTCGGGAAAGGCAATTCAATGAGAGACCCATTTCCAGGTAGATTGGGCGTGCAGTGGATGTCAAAAAAAGGGGGTAAATACAATACAATACACAGAAAAGAACACAAGTAACCTTCAATCTATAATAATAAAAGGCAAAGCCCTCACTCACTCACTCACTCACTCACTCACTCACTCATCACTAATTCTCCAACTTCCCATGTAGGTAGAAAGCTGAAATTTGGCAGGCTCATTCCTTACAGCTTACTTACAAAAGTTAAGCAGGTTTCATTTCGAAATTCTACACGTAACGGTCATAACGGTCGATAACGGTCGACAACATCCGCCATGTTGAACTTTCTTATTTATGGCCCCATCTTCACGAAATTTGGTAGGCGGCTTTCCTGCGCTAACCGAAACTGATGTATGTACTTATTTCGATGGTATGACACCACTGTCGGCCGCCATATTGAACTTTCCAACGTCACCAATTTTCAAACTTCCCGTGTAGGTAGAAGGGTGACCCCATCTTCACGAAATTTGGTAGGTGACTTCCCTGCGCTAACCGAAACCGATGTACGTACTTATTTCGATGGTATGACGCCACTGTCGGCCGCCATATTGAATTTTCCAAACGTCACTAATTCTCCAACTTCCCGTGTAGGTAGAAGGCTAAAATTTGGTAGGCCCATTCCTTACAGCTTACTTACAAAAGTTAAGCAGGTTTCATTTCGAAATTCTACACGTAACGATCATAACGATCAACAACGTCCGCCATATTGAACTTTCTTATTCATGGCTCCATCTTCACGAAATTTGGTAGGCAGCTTCCCTGCGCTAACCGAAACCAGTGTACATACTTATTTCGGTGGTATGATGCCACTGTCAGCCGCCATATTGAACTTTCCAACGTCACTAATTCTCAAACTTCCCGTGTAGGTAGAAGGCTGAAATTTGGCAGGCCCATTCCTTTCAGCTTACTTACAAAAGTTAAGCAGGTTTCATTTCGAAATTCTACGCATAATGGTCATAACGGTCAACAGCGTCCGCCATGTTGAACTTTCTTATTTACGGCCCTATCTTCACGAAATTTGGTAGGTGGCTTCCCTGAGCTAACCAAAACCAATGTACGTACTTATTTCGGTGGTATGACGCCATTGTCAGCCGCCATATTGAATTTTCCAACATCACTAATTCTCCAACTTCCCGTATAGGTAGAAGGCTGAAATTTGGCAGGCTCATTCCTTACAGCTTACTTACAAAAGTTAAGTAGGTTTCATTTCAAAATTCTACGCGTAACGGTCATAACGGTCAACAACGTCCGCCATGTTGAACTTTCTTATTTATGGCCCCATCTTCTCGAAATTTGGTAGGCGGCTTCCCTGCACTAACCGAAACCAATGTACGTACTTATTTCGGTGGTATGATGCCACTGTCGGCCGCCATATTGAACTTTTCAACAGTCTTTGTTACTTATGGGCCCATCTTCAAGAAATTTGGTACACGGGTTCTCAACGCTAACTGAATCCTACTTACGTACATATATACGTCCATAGCCTGCAGCTTGGTCACCATGTGAGGCGGCGTTGGGTCCCCCATCCCAACGCCTCCCACGTTGTTGGCTGCCTGCCTATATAAGGCCGTCCGTCGCTCCAGTCTCTACATTCCCTTCCTTGCTTCGCCACGGGATTCACGTCTCCCTGCTGATAACTACAGCCTTTTTGTTTAATCCACACTTCTCCGCTGTTTTATTGTTTGTTTATTACAATTATAGTTATTGTATAGGTATTTTACATTTACTTTACATTACTCAGGTACCCATTTCCTTCATCATTCCAACCCCCATTACCATGTCTATCGAGGTAATCACCATCGATCAAAGAACTGTCACTTACCGAGTGGTTTCCATGCCCGGAGATGGCACCTACCTTTTCCATTCTCTGTGTTACATATTGCACGGCCATATCAGGCTCACTCTTGATATCCGGAAGAACATTGTGTCTTATGTATTGAATGACTGGGACAGGTTCAAGGTGTGGACTGATGACGGTACAGGAGATAATTATACTACACAGGAGCACTAGAAGAGTGAAATGCTTAAGCCCTTCACCTATGGTTCTGCATGTGAGTTGATGGCTGCTGCTGAATTGTTCGGTTGGTGCTTTCAAATGTACCGAAATGGCCAAATATTTTACACCTTTCGACATCCGCCAATGCCTCTTAAACATCTTACATTGACAGGTGACGATTTCAGTAGTGGACACTTTGATGTTTATGAATGTTTAAACTCTCAAAAGCTGGATGTGAAGTTATCGATGAAACCGGTTGTAAGTTTACAACGCTTGACAGATGCCGAATGTCACTTCAACACAAGTCCTGCAAATACTGTCGTAATTGAAACAAACCATGAACCTCAAACTGATTATGACAGCAGCAATCCAAGCTGTGAGATTTGAGACAAGATTACTGTTCACATGGCCAACTGTAAGTTGCATGCTCAAGAGTAAGCTCAGCACACAGCTTGGTCATGTTACAACTGGGTTGCCGAACTGACAACGTGGTATACAAAGAGATCCTTAACAAATAATTATTGGCATATTTTCCCTCAGTTTAAAAAGGTTACATTTTCTTCTTAATAAAAATTTTAATGCAGTACTTCGCCGCTGCGAAGCGCGGGTATTTTGCTAGTACAATATAATAGTGCAACAGAAATATTACAAGTACAGAGCAGAATTCAACAGTAGACAATATCACATAATATGATTTGGATTTGTTCAGATAGGCTGCAGTTTCCTACAAATGGATGATGTGGGTAGGGGTACCTTTTAAAATGCTTCACCTGCGTCGTGACTCAGTAATTTGGTCTAGATTCCCACAAGAGTTTGTGTAAAGAAGTGTTTCCTTCTGTATCTATTATGATGAGTGGCAGTAGACAAGGGGACAACAACCAGACACCGGGCAGAAGCAGCAATCGGCAAAACTTAAGGAGAAAAAAAGGGTAGTGGGAGCTGACAGGGACAAAACCTGTTACATGCACCACAAGGAGGCAGTGAAGCCTCTTACAGCACTGGACATCCAAGAGGGATATTAACAGGAGCTGGAAACTTTAGCTGGTTTCACACAACACAATTTCACTAACAATTTTCAGTCATAGGCTTTATTTGCACAACTTTAGGGAACTCACATTGACTTGTAGACAGTCACAGCACACTCCTGTTCCTGTCAGTTATGTCAGTATGAAACCACAAACAACCTTTGACAGTTCTCTGCAACTTTCTGTGACAAAATTAACACTGGCTGACAACCTTTACTGGGCACCCTTCTCTGCCAAGTCACTCTGCAAAGGCTGGCAAGATAGGAATTCAACAAGTGAAAGGATATTTTACATTCAAATTATGGATATTTCTTCCAAAGACACACTTGGAATCAGTCAGTAGCATTACTTTCTTTTCCCCTGGCCAGACTTGAAGTGGATATTGTCTACAACAAATGACTGAAGATGTTTTTGTGTTTGTGTAGCCAGATGAACAGAGGAGCCAAACGTTTACTGGTAATGGAGATTGCTTTGGGAGTTGCTGCATAAAACCTCTTTAAGTAATTTTGTACATTACTTCCTTCTGCAACAGCAGGTTTACATTCTAGTAGCAGATGACATTCTTTCTGTTTAAACGCAATTTAAAAAAAGCAACTGGGGCCTCACAAGGAGGCTGTAAAAGGAGCCGGAAAAGCTGCTTTCGTGTTTGAGTGCTGCAGTAACCATGGTGACCACAGACCAGTGTCCCACATGTGCTGGAGAGAATGAGGAAACAGATAAAGATTTGGTACTTGACATTCAAAGGGTGACTTTGAAGGTGCAAATGTTCAGCAAAGGTCTGTGGATTCTACAAAAGTAATCCCCACAGCCTGAGAAGGTGGGTTGCTTTAGGAAAGCCCCAGGTGCATCTTATTTGATTTTTGAGCAAAAATATTTCAAAATGAAGTTTACCAAGTTATTTGCAATACAGGGTCTTTTAAAGCAAGAGCTAACTTAACTCATGAAATTTTCAAACCTAATTAATCCAGTTCAGCACTGGACACCAAACAGAAACTAACCTTGGATTGGACAGCAATCCATAACAGTGCTCACTTGCAATCACCCGGAGCCAATTTAGAACTGGCAATTAACCTAAAACACGAACGTCTTCAGGATAGGAGAGGAAAAATTGGAGTGCCTAGAGGAAAACTGCCAAGAATTAAGCAATCTGGCCCCACTTCTTTTATGTCAAGTATTTATTTTTTACTGTTTCTGTCAAAGATATCATCTTTGGCACCATTATGTCAATCCATTGTCTTGTCACATGCAAATGCAGGCCATGTTTCTTAACATCAGCTCGTGATTCATTTGGCATCTATTCTTTGTTGTTTTTCAAAGTAAAGACTCATTATTAAATCACAATTTAATGTTTTATTCAATGGTTTACTGTTTTGTTTTTTTTTGACTCTCTGCATGGATGACAACTAATGTTTTATTTGGCCTTTTTTATTTATCTTTGTTAGTCGGCTCACTACTGAAACTCCATTTACCTGCCTAAATACTAGGGCCCTATGGATTCCATTTTAACAGAATCACTGAGGAAATTACAGAATTCACACTTAAAAATGGAAATTCCATATAAACACAGAATAGCATGGAATTGCAAGTTTTCTAATATTTTGCCATGTTAAAATCACCAGCCACTTATCACACATTTATAAAAAAAAAGGACAACTGCTTTACTGATGTGGTTAAGTGCATCAAATCATGCCACACAAGAAAGAACCGTAGTTTTTATAGTTAAATGTATCAAATCACACTTTGTGAGTCGATCACGTGCAAATTAGGTGGTGGTTTTGTCTGAATTCCTTCAGAAAAGAGGTAGCATGTCGAGCACCTGACACTTGAAACATGTAAGCAAAAAGAAAAAATAATAATAAGAGTAATTTGACACTAACAGCCAAGGTTAGGACTGAGCAGTACCCAAGCAAGAACTGCAAATCAGATGGTCAGGTATTCTGCAAAGCCTGCCAACACATCAATAACTGAACCCCCAAGGACGCATGCTATGACCACCTCAAGTCTCAGGCATATCTCAGGAAGCAGAGGCGGGCAAATTCCACAGCTCGTCTAACACATTCACAAGTGCACAAAGTATAAAACACTGCTTGCTGAAAAAGAGTCTCTCATGGGAAAAAATAAAAGCAGTTTTATGTTTATTCAGTGTTACTTCAGGTAAGGACTTTTGCTAAAGCTCAAAATTTTAACATTTGTTTAGTATTTCTTGCAAGTACACTTTAACTAATTTTTTTTAGTTTATGAACCATCTATGTTACTTTAACATATAAGGTTTATACAAAAATTTGGGATAATTAGGGCTGAAAGTTGCAGCTCTGGTTTCTACTTGTATTGGATTTCTTACAAGCAAATTAAGTGAAGCAGTTTAAAAAATAACCCAGAAGGATATTGTAGTAAAAGTAAAAGTCAAAGTAAAATAAACAACAAAAATGTCAAAAATTAAAACAGAATCCATAGGGCCCTACTACTCTTTTGGATGTTCCTATTTAAAAAAAAAGCCCAACACACACAGTAAAAGCTGTTAATCTGAGCCAAGTAAAAACCATGCAGACACCGAGAGAACATTCAAAATTCACACAGACAGCAACCTACCACACGAGTCAAACTCAGGGTGATGGATCCACAAGGTAGCCACTGTGCCACTCACTGTGCCCTTCAAAGTGCTAATTTAACCTTAAACAGGAAGTTGAATCAATTAGTTACTTTATTATATATAGGACCCTCCATTTAGCACATCATTTTATTAGGTGTTTTACAATATTAAAATACAAAAATGTTTAATAAGCTCAAGTGTACACAAGAAAAGATAAAGTGAATAACACATTGAAGTAAATGAAATGAGACTGTAATGGATCAGCTCGGCTCTAACACAAGACTCAAATTCGAGTGTACATTTCCAGGAAAAACAGATTAAAATACAAATGAGAAGAGGTGTGTTTTAGGAGAGATTTAAACCAGGACCTAGTATTCGAAGTCGACATGTCACAGTCTACATCCAGTCAGTAAAAAGAAGTGATTAAGAAAGCTTATATAATGTTAGGTTATCAGGCTGTTTTATATGTACATATAAATCAAGTGAGGTTATGATTAAGCTATATACAGCATACAGGGCATACCATGTTCTGTAACTCGTTTCAAAGCAGACCTCAGGCTGATGTTTACTCAATTATGTTATAAATAAAGATTGTTTAACTGGACACAAAATATGTACTTTTTTTTTAAATTGCTTAGATAAAAGTGTCTGCTATGTGCATAAATGTAAATTACTATGGCAAATATACAGGCCATAAAGACCTGGACATCAACACAAATTGAGGAACATACACAAGCCTGGTGTGCAATAGAATTAAAATCTTGCAGTACTTTTTTATATTCTTTGTTTGTGTCCCAGTAAATACTAATTAGTGTCAATACACTAACACTAATAATCCTATTGCCCTTTATTCACTCAGAACATGGAACCAATGTAGGAAGCACTTTAAGACTGAGATGCTCTTATCTGTTTTGCCACTACATTACAACCATGTTTTTCTATCCTCTCAAACATACACAGCATTTAATGTTTGGAAATTGTCTGGGATCAAAACACTTAAAGATTTGTACATAGACAATTTCTTTGTATCCTATGAAAAGTCAGTCAGTCAGTCATTGTCCAACCTGCTATATCCTAACAGAGGGTCACAGGGGTCTGCTGGAGCCAATCTCAGCCAACACAGGGCACAAGGCAGGAACAAATCCCGGGCAGGGCGCCAGCCCACCGCAGGACACACACACACACACCAACCACACACTAGGGACAATTTAGCATTGCCAATGCACCTAACCTGCATGTCTTTGGACTGTGGAAGGAAACCGGAGCACCTGGAGGAAACCCACGCAGACACAGGGAGTACATGCACACACCACCCGTGAAGCGAACCCAGGTCTACTTAGTGCGAGGCAGCAACATTCCCACTGCGCCACCCATGCTACGAACAATGAACTTCAAATTTAACTTTTCATCAACACAATTTTTCCACTACTTTCAAATTAGAAACTTTCCTAAACGGAACCTGCCCAAGTTTCCTCACCTCCTACCTAACTTCTATTCCAGAAGAAATATTGATCAGTCTTGAAGACTCAGATAGTATCTCTGCAATATATAAAAGCATTTTAAAGTCCCTTCCTTTCAAAGATCCCAGGGTATGGTGGGGAAAAGACCTTTCAATTAATATCTCAGAAAAGAAGTGGAAAGCAGCCATGCACATTTATCTTATTTAAAATTGTCCAAAATTCTATCTAGGGCAAGATTCAGCCTGTGAACGTTGTAATCTAGCTCCAGCCTCACTGGGTCACATGTTTTCTGTGTGCACAGAATTAACATCATTTTGGACAAAAATATTTGAATGCCTATCAGATAGCCTTGGTATCACAGTCACTCCTGACCCATTAATAGCTGTGTTTGGTGGTCATCCAGATGGGCTTAAAGCAGAGAAGGACAAACAAACTGTAATTGCCTTTACCTCACTAGTAGCACATGTAGACTTCACTCCCTCAATTAGAAGAATCGCAGTCAACCTGTTATAAGCCAGTGGGAAACTGATGTTCTATACTATTTGAAATTGGAAAAAAATCTGTTCAGAACATTTTTAAAATATGGCAGGATCTAATTAATTACATTTTAGAATAAACTTCTGTATCGGGGAAAATGATACTCTTCCTTCCTTGCTGCTTTTAATGTTTTTCTCTGGTTGTTGGCTCTTCTCTCTTTCTCTTGGGTTCTCTTTCTGAATTTTGGTTTGTTAAGTTTGACTTGATTATATGGAATGTTATTTTCTTCAAATTAAAATCAATAAAATATATTAAAAAGTAAATTTACAGTCATATGAAAAAGTTTGTGAACCCCTGCTTAATTCTTTGGATTTTTGTTTATCATTGGCTGAGCTTTCAAAGTAGCAACTTCCTTTTAATATATGACATGCCTTATGGAAACAGTAGTATTTCAGCAGTGACATTAAGTTTATTGGATTAACAGAAAATATGCAATATGCATCATAACAAAATTAGACAGGTGCATAAATTTGGGCACCCCCAACAGAGATATTACATCAGTACTTAGTTGAGACTCATTTTGCAAATATAACAGCCTCTAGAAAAAGTATGGGATTTAAGACATTTTGTTAAGGGCTACATAATAAGTGTATGAAGGGGAGAATTGGGTCACCCTAGGACCCGACTACAACAAAACATGGAGTAAGTTGCCAAGCAGCATGGCAGAGAGTAGGTCTTTATGAACCTATAAAACTCAACTTTATTTTGATGAAATTAGGTGGGTTACGATTTGTAAGCTTTGTCAGGTTGAATGGCCTATTCTAGTCAAAGCTGTTCTAATGGTTTATGTATCTAAAGTACACTGATAGAAATTCACATTTGCAAAACATACACTAAGTTACAGAACAGATCTCTGGTGTAGTGAGAAACCCTGATCTCAGTCATTTGGCTGATTTAACACTAGAATTACCAAAGCCTATGAAAAAACTTGTAATCCCGGCCCACCTTAAATTCGTTCACACCTCTCCATCAGCATCTTTTGTTTTGTAAATGTGTTGATAAGCACAAGCAGCCTACTATCACATCCCCCTACCACTGCAGGAAGGGCAAAAAGCATTCTCAACTCAAGCCTTGTTTCTCTGGGATTGAGGCACCTAGAGCTGTATAGGGTAAATAATATACAGTCAACCCTCGTTTATCGCGGTTAATCCGTTCCAGACTCTGTCGCGATAAATGAATTTCTGCGAAGAGCATAGAAAACCTGTTTACGTCCTTCTAAATACATTTTCTAACATTATTAGAGCCCTCTAGACATGAAATAACACCCTTTAGTCAAATGTTTAAACTGTGCTCCACGAAAAGACAGAGATGACAGTTCCGTCTCACAATTAAAAGAATGCAAACATATCTTCCTCTTCAAAGGAGTGTGCGTCAGGAGCAGAGAATGTCAGAGAGAGAGAGAGAGAGAGTGAGAAAAGCAAACAATCAAAAATCAATAGGGCTGTTTGGGCTTTTAAGTATGCAAGGCACCGCCGGACAAAGCAGCTACAAGGAAGGCAGCAATGTGAAGGTAGTCTTTCAGCATTTTTTAGAGAAGCGTCCGTATCCTCTAAGCCAGTGTGCGAACACCCCCTCTGCTTACACCCCCTCCGTCAGGATCAGAGAATGTCAGAGAGAGAGAGAGAGAGACAGAGACAAGCAAACAATCAAAAATCAATACGTGCTGTTTGGGCTTTCAAGTATGCAAAGCACTGTACGGGAAGCATATCGTATATCATTGAGGAGTTTTATTTAATATGTAATACGTGCTCTGATTGGGTAGCTTCTCAGCCATCTTGCAATAGCGTCCCTTGTATGAAATCAACTGGGCAAAGCAACTGAGGAAGCATGTACCATAAATTAAAAGACCCACTGTCCGCAGAAATCCGCGAACCAGCAAAAAATCCATGATATATATTTAGATATGCTTACATTTAAAATCCGCGATAGAGTGAAGCCGCGAAAGTCGAAGCGCAATATAGCGAGGGATCACTGTATTGTTATTTAGAACGCATGCATTTCATGTGTGTTCCATGTCTACAAAGATCTATGTAAGTGTAGGATGACAGGAAATGCAAGAAATGTTGAACACATACCTAAAAGACAGACTTTTTTCATGATTTAGTACTAACGACAAAATGTTGAAGTGTATAATGTATGAAAGACTGAAGTCCAAAAATCAAATAAGCACTTTCACAAAAGGTACAAATATATCAGGACAAGTGTGCTTTTATTCAAGACTATAACCAAAGAAAAAGAAATCAGGTTAGTTTACTTCGTTGTCACAATTCTTTGGTAGTACAGCGGTAAGAACTGCTGAGTGATATTCAAGAGGTCGTGGGTTCAAGCCTTCCCACGTCCCAAAATAAACATTTTAAGTAGTGAGCTGCTCTCATTGTTATTATTATACAACAAAAACATACATTTGATTTGAGTCTGTAACAGCAGGTGTAAAAGTATGGTACTTGTAAAGGTTAGGATTTTTTTTAAAATTCAGTTTTATTCTCTCAGTCAGAAGCCCTCCTTGCAAGAAACGTCCACTCACATATAAGAACAATGCAGCTGAACCAGGCGTAAAGGCAAAAGATGGCACCGTTTGGATGCAGCAAGAGGTCCGGCGTCATCCTGCCAGTCAGTCTGCCCCACACCTGTCCTTCAACGAAGCAGCACAGCTTACAGTTCTCGCCAACGTATCGTGCGCAGCCCAGTTTGTGATTATGTTTTGTGATGGTCTTTATATAAAAACATTTATATGTTACTTATATAAAAGCCAGATCGAATGTTATTTACCTTGATTTATTTACATATCTTCCTACAGCGTAAAGTCACAAGTAAACTGCAGAGCTTCCTGTGTTTGATCGACACGGGCATACTGACAAAGTATACATGTACTGAAGTGACTTTAGCTGCAGGAAGGAACAGATTTGTGTTTTTCTGATATACTGTACAACCAAGAAACATCTTTATGTAGAGCTGTGTATGATCAACATACATCTAGAAACGTTCATATTGGTTGATCCATTAGCCTATATGTACATACTGAAAAGTTTACCATTTGGGACATATGGGCTCATTTAAAAAATTACAAGCTTTCATGTCACTCAGCAACATTTGTATGTGTAAGTTCACTTAATGAAGAGCACTATACAAATATAAATTGTATTGAATGTTTGTTACATTTTTAATAATATTATTTTTCTTTAAAAATGTCTATCCTGTCATCTTAAAATTTGGTTAAAATGAAACTGAGTTATTGTATTATTAATACTGTATAGCAATCCAATCTAAAATCCATTTAATCCAGTTTACGGGACAGAGCTTCTCCTAGCTACATTAGACATAAGGCACGGACCAAAGTGCCAGTCTTATACAAATGAACACCCATACATGTCAATTTTACTGTCACCAATTAACTGAACATGTGGCCTCTGGGGTGTAGGAGAAAAAAAAACTGAAGAGAAATCAGTGCAGACTTGGAGCAAATACATGAACTGCATACAAACCTGGATTTAAGCTCAGTTTCCTCAAGCTGGGTGTCTATAGCACTGATGATTATACCACTAATATTCTGTGCCCAGTTAAGCTAGCTTTAATATTTCCAGTATTTTTAACTTTCAATATTAGAAATACAAAAACTTACTTTTGCCACCTAACTTCTTCAACATTCTTGTTGCATACTTACAGATGGCAGGATAATGCAGCCAATGTGGGATTGGCCATCAAGAGAGGAAATAACAAATGGCCCTGATAGGTCAGTCACTGCCAGAAGAGGCATACTGAAATAGCCCTAAGTTTATATAATAAAAAATGTAAACAACAGAAAAAATAACAACTACTGAATTCGTGTAGGAGAAAACTTTTCCCAATGTTAATTTCACAACAACTGCTGCACTAATGAGGTAGTATGATCTTGTGATATGTAATATGCAATTTAATGTTGAATCTGCGTCTTTGTGGAGAAGATGCGAGGTTAAACTTTTCAAAGTCTATCTGTTTGCACAAGTACAGCATATAAAAATGGAGTAGGGTATCTTGATTGATAAATGACTCCAATGTCAAGGCAGATGAACTTCCTCTTTAAATCACAAAACACATTCAGCTATCTAACACTAATTAAATTGTCAATATCAAGTGAAAAGATCAATTTAAATAAAGAATCACATACCTAGCAACACCAGTGAAAATTAAGTGGATGTGAATTTCAAAAGGAAACACTTCTTTACACAAACTCTTGTGGCAATCTAGACCAAATTATGTCATCATGCGGGAGATGCTTTTTAAAAAGTACTCCTATGGTCCACATCATCCATTTTGTAGGAAACTAAGGCCTATCCTGGTATACATTGCAGAACTGGGCACAAGGAGAAAATCATGCCTAATCAAAGGAACCCAAGTGAATCCATGAGGACACAGGAAGAAACTATACACGCCAGATTGACAGGACCTTTACCCATGACCCTACAGCCAAGTCACTATGCCACCTAAATAATATAATTAATTTAAATTTGTTTTTTTGAACATAAAAAGTGTAAGCAAGTAAAAGCACTGGACATGTGTACTGTACATGGCTGGCATTGACACCACTGATGATTTAGAATTAGCTACTCCCATCAGGCTTTGGTGTACTTATCAAAATTATTTTAGCCACACAAGAAAAAACAAGGTACTAATTTAGAACCATGGCGGATACCCATAGTGACCGAAAGAACGAGATCGCGAATACAAGCGGCTGAAATGAGTTTTCTCCGCAGGGTGTCTGGGCTTTCCCTTAAAGATAGGGTGAGAAGCTCAGTCATCCGGGAAGGGCTCAGAGTAGAGCCACTGCTCCTCCGCATTGAGAGGAGTCAGATGAGGTGGCTCGGGCATCTGATCAGGATGCCTCCTGGACGCCTCCCTGGTGAGGTGTTCCGAGCACGTCCAACTGGAAGGAGGCCCCAGGGAAGACCAAGGACACGCTGGACAGACTAGGTCTCCCGGCTGGCCTGGGAACGCCTTGGGATTCTCCCAGACTAGCTAGAAGAAGTGGCCGGGGAGAGGGAAGTCTGGGCCTCTCTGTTCAAGCTGCTGCCCCCGCGACCCCACCTCAGATAAGCAGAAGAGGATGGATGGATGGATGGCAGATACCATACCATAGTAAATGATATGAGAGAAAGAGGAGAGGTTGGAAGCATGCGCTGATGGCACATTGCCGCACCCATCACATGACGAACCACCTGGATTGTGACCCGAGTGCAGCGGATGACACCTCAGCACCACACAGGAACAGTGTGTGTTTTTTTTACAGTGGCTGGAGTGCCAATCCTGCCACCAACCCCCAAATTTTCCCTGCAAGTTGGAGGACCTGCTTGCAGAACTGGATGAAGGTTAATGTCATACCCACGAAGAAGCAAATGCAGGTTAAGGGCCTTGCTCATGGGCCCAACAGAGTAAAGTCACTTTTGGCATTTATGGGATTGCTGGCACAGATCTCTAGCCTCAGAGACATCATTCTGAAGGGTGGCACACCAGCATCTCCGTGGCACCGAACTAACGCAGCTGCATAAATGAGTCATAAATGAGCTTTAATTTGCATGATACTAAATGTAATGGCAGAAAGTGTTAAAAGACATGGGCCAGATAAATATTATAATAACATTAATAATGAAGCATTACAATAAGCATTACCACCATTATGAACTGTTACTGACACTGCTCTATTCGGTTTCTGTTCTCAGTATCCTGCTGTGACACTTGGTGCCAGTGCTTTGCTGCCAAGCTGTTCTCTTGCCCATAGAAATGTCAACTGAGATACTGGGACCCTTGTAATCATCACATGGAAAGGTTCTGTCATCAGATTAGACAACCCAGCACATACCCTACTTCAGAATGCCCAGCAGGGGGTGTGGGGCCAGTTGGCAGAGGTCTCCAGGTCTGTGACTGTGTCTGAATTTCTCGGTTACAATTGGCCATGGACCCTGCAGAGGTTTATTTTCTCCAAGGATGCTACTGATTGGAGCTTTTGTTTTCCTCTCCTCCTTTATCAACTGGCCATAGTTCAACAATAAACTAATGGACAAATATTGCTGTGCTTCATTTATGTTTAACCATTTCAAACTACTTTGTTTACCTGTCTGTTTAAACAACACCATGTCTTCATGTAATCATTAAGTAATTATTAATCTGTAAAATTTGTAATTGCATTTTACCTAAGAACTTGCAAAGCACAAAGTGCCTGCACTCAACGAAGAGCTCTATACAAAAATAAACTGAAGTAAAAAGTCAAGACTGCCTGCTACAACACAATCCTTTCAGACTGCAACTTAGGAGAGCACAATGGCCAGTCCTAACTGTGCCAGATATCTGTCGAATCACAGTGGATGTGTTGAGAAGACCTTGTCAACAACTGCCGTAGGAGTTACTGTACATCTGGAATTGGTCACTGTCTAATATAGCTAAGTGGTATTACCTAACATAAAATTCTAAAACAATCTTAATCAAATTTTGGGTGGCAGGGGTCAGGCTTTAACCTGACAGCACTGGGCACAAGGCAGACAACATGCATGGGTGGCACCAGTCCATCAATAGACCCTGACATCCACACTCACATTTACGTGTCATGTCTATGCACTATTAACAATGTAAAAACTACCTTAAACCTAGAAAATCTACAATACTTGAATGGACTTAAAGTATCTCTGTACAAAGAGAGCAATTTTAAAAGCTAATAAGCTATTGTACTATACAATGCCCAAGACACAAGAAGTTATACTTCAGCTGTATTAAGCATTTGTGAGATCACATTTGGAAAACTGTATGCAGTTTTGCTCTCCATATCAATGACCCCACAGCACTGGCAATAAGCCTGCAAGGAGATGATGAGTTTAATCTTTTCAGGGTAAGTAGACATGATAAATACATTCAAAAGGAAAAAGAAATAAGAAAACCTGATACCAGCTATTCAGTTCTAACTAATTGTACAATGAGGACACCAGGGGAGATCTGGAAATTGGTCAAGTGCATATTTTGCTGAAATGCAGAATAAAAGATTTGTGAATGTAAGAAACCTGTTCTCTCTCACTATACTTTAAAAGAGCTTTCTGAATGGTCTTTATTTCTCCTCTCAGTATTGTTTTACAAATCCAATGTGAATTGAAGTTGGCACGCCATGCTTGGCTGAATGGCCTATTCTCATGAAAACGTCTTATGCCCCTGTGAACGCCAACACTGTCCAATAGTAAACGACAAGCACAAATTCCACTTGCCTAAGGCTAAATTCCTTGATTGCTAAAGTCATTTGACTACAATTATCTCTCTCATGACCAGCCCACCGTTGTATGGGATGATCAGTGTGTAACAAAGCACTGGCCAACAGTTCCTATTCATTCAGGACAAAAAAAAAATCTGAATATGGCACTTTATATCACAACCTCCTGTTGATCTACAGGAAAATATACATTTTCAATGGAAGTCTATATTTCTCTGATAAACCAATCAGCTGTGCTTCATTCTGCATAACATACTGTAGTGACTCTCATTGTCATTGGCTTTAATTAGAATATTTAAGTAATTACTAAGAAGAAGAAGTATTATTAGAAACTATTATTATTGTTGTTGTTCACATTGTTTTTTACTTAATTAATAAAACATCCAATTAAAGATCTGGTTCCATGGGTCTATGAAATGCATACTTGGGTTTGGGAACTGGCTGAAGGAATGTAAAGTATTTGAGTCAAACACATAGAACTATTTAAAAAAAAAAGAGGTGATGTATCTCTTGAAATCATTTGTTTATTCATGCTTCATCCATTCTTTCATTGCACAACCTGCTTATTATCCAATTATAAAGAGCTGGTGCCTTTCCTAGCAACACCAGTTCCAAAGCAGTCCATGTCAGAAAATCCTCAAACACAAATCTGCCCACACTCCTATCAGGCCAATTTAGAGTCACCATTTAAACAAATCCACACATTTCTGGGAAGTGGGAGGAAAACTGAAGTACAAAAACGAAAACTCCACACATGCAAAAAGAGCACATAGAAACTTCACCAAGAAAATGACCAGACCAGCATGTGACACCAGCACTAACCTCTGAATCCAACTGTGTATTTTACCTTTCAGAGGGCACATTTATTAATATACTAGCAAAATACCCGCGCTTC
>JANRMT010062852.1:39074029-39115734 GCA_026402145.1 Polypterus bichir lapradei | reverse complement strand
AAACTCCGCCCCCACGGGTTTCAAGCTCATCTCCATTACAGTAAATGGAGAAAAACAGCTTCCAGTTATGACCATTACGCGTAGAATTTCGAAATGAAACCTGCCCAACTTTTGTAAGGAAGCTGTAAGGAATAAGCCTGCCAAATTTCAGCCTTCTACCTACACGGGAAGTTGGAGAATTAGTGATGAGTCAGTCAGTCAGTCAGTCAGTGAGTCAGTGAGTGAGGGCTTTTCCGTTTATTAGTATAGATATAGATCCTCTATAACATTAAAACCCGTGAAATATTGATTATCTTGTTACAATGTCACCTGTCAAAATATATATTAGGCAGCAAGTGAACACTCAGTTCTTGAAGGTGATATGCTGTAAACAGGAAAACTACACAATCATAAGGATCAAAATGATTTTGACAAGGGACAAATTGTAATAGCTAGACAACTGGTTCTCAGCATCTCCATAACGACAGGTCTTGTGGGGTGTTACTGGTATGAAGTAGTTAATACCTACCAAATGTGGTCCAAAGAAGCACAACAAGTGAACAGGCAACATGATCGTGGGTTCCTCAGGCTAGCTGATGTGCATGGGGAGAAAAGGCTAGCCTGTCTGGTCCGATCCCACAGAAGAGCTACTGTAGCACAAATTCCTGAAAAACTTAAAAGCACCTACAATGGGCATGTGAGTGTAATATCTGGACAATGGAGCACTGGAAGAAGGTGGTCTGTTCTGAGGAATCACATTTTCTGTTAGTCTGTGTGGGTGGCCAGGTGCATGTGTGTCATTTACCACACTGCAAAAACTGTTTAGAAATGGTTTCAGGGACATAAAGACTTCAAGGTGTTCACTTGGCCTGCAAACTCCTCAGATCTCAATCCAACTAAGTATCTGTGGGATGTGCAGGAAAGATAAGTCTGATCCATTGAGGCCTCACCTTGCAACTTAGAGGACTTAAATGATCTGCTGTGTAACATGTTGGTGCCAGATACCACAGGACAACTTCAGAGGTCTTTGAGTCCATGCCTCCAAGGGTCAATGCTATTTTGGTGTCAGGAGATGGGGCCTACAGAATGTTAGGCACGTGTTTTTAATTTTGTGGCTGATTGGTATACCTATATACTCTAGGCTACTAACACTTATAATTAGTAAAGAGTAATATACAGTATAATGTAGGCCGTGTATAACTGGTCAAGACCCTCTTTCAGCAGTAACTTTACTACGTGAAGGTCTTGGATAAGGTAGCAGTTGTCAGAAATAGTGCACCTTACTCTCTGTAGATGGCCTGACCTCTTCTTGTCAAAGCACTGTGATAGGGACCTCATATTAAAAAGAAAAAATATGCAGACTATACACAGCTACCCACTGTACAATCATACTCTTAGACAATCTTCTTCATAAAAAACAGCTTATGTCTAGACATCAGGTATAGTCTGATGGCAATTTGAACACACCACCACATCATTCCTAATACAGCATGAAGGAAAGCACCACCAGGGTAATACAAGGCAGATGATATGTCTAGGCAGGAAACAGGTGATGAATAAACTTATTTGTATCTAACCTTTTACTTGTCATCCAAACAATACACACAATTTGTTTTGTTTTTTGGTAACTAGAGAACATTTACAGCTGCACATCCTACAGTCCCTCCCATGTAAGGAACTGAGTGCACCTCCCACACTGACCAACTTGACAAAACTGAACTACTGAAGAACTGGATAATGGTCAGGCAACCCCACTATAACCCAGCATCGGGGTTCAAACATGAAGTTTAAACATGACAGTGTGAGTCTGGACAAAGGGTAAACCTAATCAGATCATTAGAGTGACTCAACGCTTTAAAGAGGAAACACATACAGCAAATACTAAATTAACAGGCATGGCCTGAAGATGCTGACTGGGTTGGTGGCCTGACACTGATGGACTCAAATTGTCAGAGGCAGATGTCCATTGTAGTACTCAGGACAGTGTGGCATTTTATTTGGTCTGCACCAAACACATACTGATCTGAGATCCTTGCCTTTGTAGTTTCACCTGAAAATAAACAAAGACTGTGCCATACCATTGGGAAAAGTGCTCACCAGGCTGCCAAGAACACACAGCTATTGCCCAAGAGAAGTAATTGGCCCACTGTTTATTTATGTATTTGTTTAAGTCTTAAATGAACACTATTTATGTATGTATATAATTATCACTAGTTATGTATTTAATTCTCCTGGACCAGTTTTTAACATGTTCAGAAAATAAAGCTGGACTGATTTCTTATTATTTTTAGAATGCCACAGATTATATAATGATACACCTGTCTTGTGTCTGTCACTGCCTAAATCTGAATGAATAAGACCTTTGGCATGAATTGAGAACTATGTGTTCAGCTAGATAAAAACTAAATATTTTAACTCATTTTATGTAAAGCTGTGTGCAGTGGCACTTCTGTACATAATAACAATTTTGTTGTTTAAGTTTTAATTCAGCAATGACAGAATTTAAGCTTTCAAGTAAGTCATTTTAAATTGAGCATGTCATATATCAGAAACATTAATTTTTCCCAAACCCAAGTCAGGCAACATTGGGTGCAAGGTAGAATCCATATCTGGTCGGGTCATCAGTATATGAAGTATTAACCCAATTTTAAATTGCATTTGTGTGTGTGTATAAAGTACTGTATATGTGATATTTATTTTTATAACCTTACTGTGATTAAAAAACAGACTGAAGTACACAAGTTCTAGGACTGTTTTAAGTCCCTGGTGTTTAAGTAAGAGCTGTGACCATATAAAACGCCAGCAGATTTGTGAAAGTCAGTCACTTCATTCTTGGCGGCACTCTACCTGCGTACACCCAGGATCTGAACCACAGAGCACAACAGTAAGATGTCGAGGCACGAGTTACAGAGACTTCAGTTCACTTTGACACTCCGAGCTCCTCTTCTGCGGTTTAGTCGAGCTGACACCCACCGTTATACAGGCTGAGGGGGTTTCCTCCACAGACTGGTATTACATAAAACGACTCAATACAGCATGGAACAAAATTCATGGCGCACTCACTTGTCAAGAAGAGTAGACACACAGGCGACTGCTCGCGTCTGTTAAGAGTCACCTGTTCATTAACAATTTGGGAAGTTGATACTAACTGGAAAAAACGCCACTACTGTACTACAAATGTATAAGACTCCTCGACATTATGACTTCCCGTGTGACGGCTGTCATTATACGCAGCGATTAAACTTACCTCGTCTCCAACTCGTCTGCCATTGCCAATCCAGAACTCCGCTCATCGCCCACCATTTTCTGAGGACCGGTCACCTGTCAGAGTTGCCGCCGGTCTTCCGGCTGCTCCGATCCAAACCCGCTTACTCACCCTGACGCTATGAGTCTCCGCCCCTAGAGGATGGACCAATTATTATTCATAAAGGCGGGCCCCAAAATGTGGACAGATTTTGATTGGCTATTTTCAAAGGAACTAACTGAATATTCATAAGGGATGGGGGAGAGAGAGAGAGAGAGTGCGAGCATGAGTGTGTTTGTGTGTGTGTGTACTCGCCGAATGTAGTTACTTTATTGCCTTATGTTATGTTATTTTTATTCGTAGTCGTCTGATCTTTATTCTTCTCGACTTATCAATCAACCCATTCTCTGAATTGTCTCTTTTTGTTAATGGAGACGGGAAACAAGTGCCTGTTTATCTTCCTCAATTTTTCTTATAATCACAGGTCGCTGTTCATCACGCAAAATAAGCTATTGATTGCTACTGTGCTCGTTGCTGTGAACGGGTTTTCCATACTAAATGTTCTTATTGTTCCGTCTTGTCTGCCTACGATCGCTGATGGCCCTTGTTTCTTCTCGAAAAATCCAATATTCGAATCATGTTTGTAGTTCGCCAGGTTCCCAAATACTGATATTGACTGTAGTTCGCCAGGTTCCCAAATACTGATATTGGATGTTTTACCACTGATCCTGATTTTGCTGCTGTTTTTTAGATATTTAAATACAATATAATTCTTTACAGGTGCTGACATACTCTAATTTTAATGTAACAAACTGAAACCTGCAGATCCAGGAGCATGTCAATCTCACTTATATTATTTGGAGGACAGGGCAGTTGTCTGCATCATCCCTTTTGTTGTGTCACTCAATGATTTTTTTCTTTTTCTCTAATACATGTGCATTCACACAAGTGATCACTGGTTTCACAAACTCAGCCTCTTGTCCAGGGCTGTCCATTTCAGTGGTCACTTGGTTCAGTTGTCCTGAGCCCTGCTTAGTGGTTAGAGATGAGGGCCTTGCACCCTTACCCCTTTTTTCTGAACATCATTAAAATTCAAGTTTGAATTTAACTTTTAGCGATTGCCCAAGCAATACACTGTAGCTGTTCCCTTATTACAACCCTGGGTAAAAGAGTATTTTAAAGCCTCCATCACCAGTGATTTGTCTTGTAGGTTTTCTTGTTAGCATGGCTGTCCCCGTGTATGTCTGTTTCCTGTATTTATGAAGCTAGACCTCCGTTCAGGTCTTTGGCCTCGAGCTGTATGAGTTTAAAGCAGCATGCCAGCCTTGTCTGCCATGCTGGCAGGACAAGCAGTTTGAGATCTTGAAAAACATAGATGAAATGGGTTCATTTTGTCAGAAATTCAAATTGTAATCTGTCTGAAGACAGATGCTGTTAACTGATATTTTTGCTGTTCTGTTATTTGTTGTCAACAGGCTACATGTTTTGCTAGCCTGATCATAAACAACAATGAAGTTATCTATCTATTCACAGCTGCTTATTCATACATGTCTGTGGTTGTATGAAAATCCACTATTTTAAAAGGTACACACTAATATATGTCATTATTGTGATCAATAACTGGAAAGATACAATTTGAAATTTTAATTTTATTTTACTTTTGCCTAGCCAGATATGTAAACGCTTGTCAGATTCATTGGCCTATCTGTCACACTCTCACATCTGTTATACTGCACAGGAGGAACTGCGATGTTTAAATGGTTCATTTGCACTGGACCACTTTTATTTTCATGACTCTTCAACAAAAAGGAAACACCTGTTTTCATTTATTTATTTCTAACAACAACTAGGCCATGAGAGAGAGTGAGTGAATTGGCTGTGATCTCCATTGAAAAAGAACTAGCAGAAAGTTTGGATTGGTGGGATTAAGCTGCAGTACAGGTACAAAAATACAATCTTTTAAAATAACCTGCTGCGATTCCCACAAATAAGCCTTAAATTCTGCATAAATAATATCGATCAGCATAAATTATACCGATATTTAAGAACTTCGAATGTGCTGATAGCAATGCATCATGTAATGTGCTTCATGGCCAAAAAATGTTGCTTTTCTTGGTAAACAATACCAAATAAGCCAAAATTCCTAATTATTTTTGCTGGATATATTTATATGCTATAAACATACTGTACATGTACATTATATATGTGCATGTGTGTATATATACTGTACATTATATATGTATACATATACACAATACATAGCATGTACATACTGTTTACAGTATGTATGTACATCTATATAAATATAAATTATAATACCCTCCTGTCTGTTCACCAAAAACACAAAAACAGCTCAACCAATTTACACAATATTTTGCATGTAGGTTGCTGTTAGTCCAACACAAAGGGTATTTCAAAAATTTGTGGGGATTATAATGCAGAGCAAAAAAAAAACACTTCACAACAGCTAAGTAGACGTTCTTGAAATTTTATATGCTTATGATTGTTGATACAACTTAAATTTGAGACTTTGAAACAGAGAAATGGGGTTGGAATAGGAAGAGGTGCAAAGCCAAAACCACGTTATCACCCCAAAAACATTCATCTGATGGTAATGAATTTGTTATATAATACAGTGAAGGCTGTAGTCCACTGTACTGATTCAATGGAAACAGCGGCAGGGGGAGGATGTGGTGTGATGGGTGACCAACATAAAAATCACACATCACTCAAAAAAGGGTTATGTCTAATTTTATTTTGTACTTCCATTAGATAGATAGATAGATAGATAGATAGATAGATAGATAGATAGATAGATAGATAGATAGATAGATACTTTATTAATCCCAAGGGGAAATTCACATACTCCAGCAGCAGCATACTGATAAAGAACAATATTAAATTAAAGAGTGATAACAATGAAGGTATAACAGACAGACAATGATTTTGTATAATATTAACATTTACCCCCCAGGTGGAACTGAAGAGTCGCATAGTGTGGGGTCTCCTCAGTCTGTCGCTGAAGCTGCTCCTCTGTCTGGAGATGATCCTGTTCAGTGGATGCAGTGGGTTTTCAATTATTGACAGGAGCCTGCTCAGTGGCCGTCGCTCTGCCACGGATGTCAAACTGTCCAGCTCTGTATTTATAATAGAGCCTGCCTTCCTCACCAGTTTGTCCAGACATGAGGCATCCCTCTTCTTTATTCTACAATTCACAAAAATCATTTATAGCGCCTAAACAGTTGAGTGGATGTTCATAACAGTTTGCATGTGTGTTATGGTTAACCCAGTTTATCACAGAGAGGTTATGAAGTTTTAAAAGTTTCATTATGAATAGGGGCTTAATAGAGGGAAAAGTTGTTTTGTCCTGCTTACATGTCATATCAGTGATTCAACTACTCAACATGTCATCCAGCTTGTTAATTTGGGATTCAGTAGCGGCCATTCACCCTTAGCCAGTCAGTATTAAAGATGTCCTTTACATTGTAATGGAACGACTAAACGCACAAGAACAAAAACCTGATTATATCAAAGTTACCGAGCTCTCTTCGCCACTGCATCAGGATGCCATGCAGCCTGTAAAGTGATGCAGGAACAAACATACACAAATGTAAACAGACATCAAGCCATCACTATTAACTTAAATATATTATGTTTCTTGGTTTTTGCCTGGCTATTATTTCATGTCTGCTGCATACTATAGGAACCTAATCAAGGACTTTGTTAAATGGTGTGACTCAAACCACCTACAACTGAACACCAGCAAAACCAAAGAGCTGGTGGTGGATTTTAGGAGGCCCAAGGCCCCTCCTGGACCCCGTGATTATCAGAGGAGACTGTGTGCAGAGGGTGCAGACCTATAAATATCTGGGAGTGCAGCTGGATGATAAATTGGACTGGACTGCCAATACCGATGCTCTGTGCAAGAAAGGACAGAGCCGACTATACTTCCTTAGAAGGCTGGCGTCCTTCAACATCTGCAATAAGATGCTGCAGATATTCTATCAGATGGTTGTGGCGAGTGCCTTCTTCTATGCGGTGGTGTGCTGGGGAGGCAGCATAAAGAAAAGGGACACCTCACGCCTGAACAAACTAGTGAGGAAGGCAGGCTCTATTGTAGGCATGGAGCTGGACAGTTTGACATCCGTGGCAGAGTGATGGGCGCTAAGCAGGCTCCTGTCAATAATTTAAAACCCACTGCATCCACTGAACAGTATCAACTCCAGACAGAGGAGCAGCTTCAGCAACAGACTGCTGTCACTGTCCTGCTCCACTGACAGACTGAGGAGATCATTCCTTCCTCACGCTATGCAACTCTCCAGTTTCACCCGGGGGGGTAAACATTAACATTATACAAGATTATAGATTGTTATACCTGCCTCGCACTCTCCACCTTGCATTTTTTAACTTGCACTGCATTTTTATCACTCTTTAATTAATATTGTTTTTATCAGTATGCTGCTGCCAGAGTATGTGAATTTCCCCTTGGGGATTAATAAAGTATCTATCTATCTATCTATCTATCTACTTAACTGGGAAAAATAATTGAGTTTTGACTAAATATGATCGGTGATCCTAATGCATTATGAGACTTGACCCAGCTGTGGTTAGCAGGGCACATCTTGTGACCAACAGGTGGGATGGAATAGGTGGTCACAGGCAAGGTGTTACCTGTCTCAGCCAGGAGGCATGTATGTGATGCCAACATGAAAGGACAAATGGATGGATTGGCATCTGTTTGGACAGAGGACTTTTGCCTAGCAGGGAGGCCACTGTGGTAGGACATGGGGAGACAGTCATCACAGATTGTACACTCCCCAGATGCGTTTGGGGGCAAACAGCATCCTGGGCCAGTGTACCTATACACACACACAACACACACACACCTGCAGGGCAAGCTGGGAACTGTATTCCTGTGTTGAAGCTCTGCTGGGTCTAGGGGAGCTGCAAGGAATGGCTGTTCCTACTTTGTGGGGCTTCCACCTGACCCGTAAGTGTTTCCTCCATGCAGAATCCTGACATCAGAAGTACATCTGGGTCCTGCATAAATGGAACCACCTCACATCATTCCGGGGAGTCAGAGTCAGGAGAAGGACAAAATCTGCCTTGAAGAAAGTGAAGGATAAAAACATTTAGAATTGTGACTATGTTACAGAAAAAGAACTAGTGAAAGGTATTGTTTATAAAAAAAAAGAATGCTAGTTGCCTGTATGGTTGTGTCTGAGGTTTGAGGATTGAGTGGTTACAAGCTTCAAATCTGATAAAAAAACAGTGCTGGGGAGGTTATGCTGGTGGCATAATAATGACTGAAGATTGTAAAGATTATTATTGCGACCCCATTGCATTGCATCTGTAGACAACATAGTTCCACTTGAGGTGGTATATGGTCATGACAAAACTAGTGAGGTAAATGCTTGACTAAAGAAAAAGTTAAATGTAATGTGATGTTGGTATCAATCCTAGATTCATGGTTTGAAAGGCAAGCATATTAATCACTAGGCCACCATCACACCCTGCATTGTGCATTTTCTCCATTAACAGATCACATCCTAGTGTTTCATTCTATTCATTCTTACCCTGAGCTCTGTCTGGGGGTTGAGGTGGTGGCGTAAGGTATATGACAAAATCTTGCTTGTGATGTAACAAATTTCAAGTCTGTGGCCTGAAAAGCAAAGCTCTACATGAAGAACAAATGAACAGAGATTGTGCTTAATAGACACAGAAATTTATCTCACTCTTTGTCAATGCAATAAAATATCAAATCATGTAAAACGGCCTCGATCTCCAAGCACGCATGATCAGACACAAAGTGTCAACTTTTATTTCTTTAAATAGGTTTCTGTCGTGTACAGGTACATTGCAAATGAGTAAACAAACCTGGATGAAATAAGACACCAAGTAGCATGAGCTCAACTTGATAATAATTTGCAAAAGTGAGACAAACAGGGGCTGATGTTTGGCAGAACATAAAGTTCTCATCATAATTGTTCTTATGTTCTTAATGATCCATGGTGGACTTCCTCAGATGGCCTAATATTACAGACATGCTAAAGATGACAACAGTGTGGCTTCACTCCCAAACCAATTTTTCCCAATTTTTCTCAACCATTGTTTTCGCAGGAAATCATAATACTAATATGCAGATACTGTATACATATTTTTAAAAGTCATAGAATAAAAAAAAAAATAAAACATAGCCTAAACCATTCAGGAGTACAAGATACATGGCACAATCACAAAAAGGACAAATAATACAATCTAAAAACATTTTTCTGATTTGGGATTGCATATTTTGATTTTCGCTACAAAAAGATTTTTCTGTCTTTATATTTTCTGGTTCTGCTTTTTAACAATCAGCTACTCCAGGACACTAGACAATGGAAGGTCATACACTACACTATCATTTTAAGTACAATACAATTTATTTTTGTATAGCCCAAAATCACACAAGAAGTGCCGCAATGGGCTTTAACAGGCCCTTTCTTTTGACATAGCCCCAGCCCTGACTCTTTAAGAAGACAAGAAACAACTCCCAGAAAAACCCTCGTTGGGAAAAAATGGAAGAAACCTTGGGAAAGGCAATTCAAAGACAGACCCCTTTCCAGGTAGGTTGGGCGTGCAATGGGTGTCTAAAAATGGGGGTAAATACAATACAATACACAGAAGAGAACACAAGTAATTCTCAATACAACATAATGGTGCAATAGAAATATTACAAGTACAGAGCAGAATTCAACAGTAGAATGATATCACCTAATGTAATTTGGATTTGTTCAGAGTAGGTTAAGATGTTTACGTTATGAATAATAACATCACAAGTTTAGGGTTCTCCGTTGATGTCTAAAACATATGGGTGTCGACGATTTTAACTCATATAGTTTTTACTCTCAAGTCACGCATGACTTTGTAAAATGTGGGGGTGCTGTCACAACACATGCGACGTAAATTGCCCTATTTGTTTTACGCATGCGTGAACTATACGGTAAGTACGTTTTTCAATATGCATGACTTGCAGATTGGGCAGACATACAGATCCACGAGTACCTGTTACAGGAGGGTCCTGACAGTTCGTGTTCTCTCTTAGGGCCCGGACCGTTCACAACGACGACAGATCGGATAGTGACAGCTGCCATCTGCCGTCAATTTGAATGCAGAATCATCTACGTTACTCTGGGTCTAAAAATAATTGTGTCGTCTCCGAAACAGATATATATGTGTGCGAACGTATATAATAAATAAAGCAAAGATGTTTTTATTTTGTATTATAAAAACCTAGTGAATGTTTCGGTTATATTTTAACGTTGATTAAAGGTTATAACAGTCCGAGTCGGAACTAGAAGTACATGGAGCGATGTTTCACCTGAGATTACATAAAAAGGGGGACGAGACAACCGGAAGATCCGTTTTACAAGTGACGACAGCTTCCTGTTCTCTGTGATTTGGGACACGTCTAACATCTAAAGCCGATTCTGCCAACTCGCTAACAGAGATGTCCAATTCGGTGCTGTCTGTGATCTCCCGGTTTTTGGAGGAGTACCTGAGCTCCACGCCGACCAAACTGAAGATGTGCGATGCGTACCTGCTGTATATTCTGCTCACCGGCGCCATGCAGTTTTTGTACTGTCTGTTGGTCGGCACATTCCCCTTTAACTCCTTCTTGTCCGGCTTTATCTCCTGTGTGGGCGCCTTCATCCTAGCAGGTAACCTGACCGACATGTAGTGATTATAAAAATGAATGGGGCTCTGGAATAGAGATGCGTAGATTCAATGTACAATCTGGAAAAGGCTGCCTGTTTGCTGTAGAGTCAATGGCAGGTAAACCGTGCGTATACTGTACATTTGCGCTGTCGTCATCGACATGACACCGCAGTGTCCATGTAGGGTGAAATCCTGGCGATCATCTTAGCACTTCATTAAGTCGTGTAAATCAGTGGATGCTAATTCCCAAACCTAATGCTGCTGAACGCTTACCTTCAGCTCCTTTCTTTTGCAGATGCTTGTTCATTCTTTACTTGAACTCCAGTTTTAGACAGAAACCTTTAGTCCAGGAGGAAACCGTAGGCATACAGCAGTAGACAAAAAGTCAAAAATATATAATTGTGGATGTGAGGTGAAAAAGAGAGTGCATGCAGGGTGGAATGGGTGGTTAGGAGTGTCAGGAGTAATTTGTGACAGACGGGTATCAGGAAGAGTGAAAGCGAAGGTCTACAGGACAGTAGTGAGACCAGCTATGTTATATGGGTGGAGACGGTGGCACTGACCAGAAAGCAGGAGACAGAGCTGGAGGTGGCAGAGTTAAAGATGCTAAGATTTGCACTGGGTGTGACGAGGATGGACAGGATTAGAAACGTGAACATTAAAGGGTCAGCTCAAGTTGGACGGTTGAGAGACAAAAGTCAGAAAGGTGAGATTGCGTTGGTTTGGACATGTGCAGAGGAGAGATGCTGGGTATATTGGGAGAAAGATGTTAAGGATAGAACTGACAGGTAAGAGGAGAGGAAAGCCTAAGAGAAGGTTTATGGATGTGGTGAGAGAGGATATGCAGGTGATGGGTGTAACAGAACAAGATGCAGAGGACAGAAAGATATGGAAGAAGATGATCTGCTGTGGCAACCCCTAATGGGTGCAGCTGAAAGAAGATGATGATTCACAGGTACAAAATAGCAAAAAAAAAAACGAAAAGGGCCTGAAGCACAAGTTTGGGCACCCGATATGGTCAGTACTTTGTAATACTCTCTTTGGCAAGCGTTACTGTAAACACTTTTTTGTAGCCAGATAAAAGACTTTCATTTCTTTATTGTGGTATTTTCACCTATTCGTCTTTGCAGAAAGCTTCTAATTCTGCAAGATTCTTGGGAATTCTTGCATGCACTGCCCTTTTGAGAGATCTCCACAGATTTTCAATGATGTTTATTTAGATCAGTGGACTGTGAGGGCCATGGCAAAACCATCCGCTTGCACCACTTGAGGTATTCCATTATAGATCCTGAGGTGTGTTAGAGATCATTATCTTCTTGTAGGACCCATCATCTTTTTAGCTTCAACTTTTTTACAGATGATGTGATGTTTATTTCCTGAATTTGCTGGTATTTTTTTAATCCATTCTTCCCTGAACCAGACATGTTCCATTTGCCACTACTTGCAACACAAGTCCAAAGCTTGATCGATCCACCCCAATGCTTAATAGTTGGAGAGATGTTCTGTTCCTGGAATTCGGCATCCTTCTTTCTCCAAACATACCTTTGCACATTGTGGCCAAAAAGTTCTATTTTGAATTCATCAGTCCACAGGACTTGTATTCAAAATGCAACAGGCTTGTTTAGGTGTTCATTTGCAAACCTCAGGCTCTAAATTTTGTGGCTAGGTCAGGGAAAGATTTTCTTATACTGACTCTACCATAAAGGTCATATTTGTTCAGGTGTTGCTGCACAGTAGAACTGTGCACCACCACTCCAGAGTCTGCTAAATCTTCCTGAAAAATGAGGAGTTTTATTTGCCTTTTTATCAATCCAATGAGCAGTTCTTTCATAAAGTTTTTTTGGTCTTCCAACCTTAACTTGACCTCCACTGTTCCTGTTAACTGCAGTTTCTTAATAACAGTAGAAACTGCCGAAACAGCTACCTGAAAATGTTTTGCTATCTTCTTCTAGCCTTCTCCTGCTTTGTGAGCGTCAATTATTTTAGTTTTCAGAGTGCTAGGCAGCTGCTTAGAGTAGTCCATGGCTACTGATTGTTGGGACAAGGTTTGAGGAGTCAGAGAATTTATATACAGTGGGTACGGAAAGTATTCAGACCCCCTTCAATTTTTCACTCTTTGTTATATTGCAGCCATTTGCTAAAATCATTTAAATTAATTTTTTTCCTCATTAATGTACACAGCACCCCATATAGACAGACAAAAAAAGATTTTTTGAAATTGTTGCAGATTTATTAAAAAAGAAAAACTGAAATATCACATGGTCCTAAGTATTCAGACCTTTTGCTCAGTGTTTAGTAGAAGCACCCTTTTGAGCTAATACAGCCATTAATCTTCTTGGGAAAGATGCAACAAGTTTTTCACACCTGGATTTGGGGATCCTCTGCCATTCCTCCTTGCAGATCCTCTCCAGTTCTGTCAGGTTGGATGGTAAACGTTGGTGGACAGCCATTTTTAGGTCTCTCCAGAGATGCTCAATTGGGTTTAAGTCAGGGCTCTGGCTGGACCATTCAAGAACAGTCACAGAGTTGTTGTGAAGCCACTCCTTCGTTATTTTAGCTGTGTGCTTAGGGTCATTGTCTTGTTGGAAGGTAAACCTTCGGCCCAGTCTGAGGTCCTTAGCACTCTGGAGAAGGTTTTTGTCCAGGATATCCCTGTACTTGGCCGCATTCATCTTTCCCTCGATTGCACCCAGTCGTCCTGTCCCTGCAGCTGAAAAACACCCCCACAGCATGATGCTGCCACCGCCATGCTTCACTGTGGGGACTGTATTAGACAAGTGATGAGCAGTGCCTGGTTGTCTCCACACATACCGCTTAGAATTAAGGCCAAAAAGTTCTATCTTGGTCTCATCAGACCAGAGAATCTTCAGGTGTCTTTTAGCAAACTCCATGCGGGCTGTCATGTGTCTTGCACTGAGGAGAGGCTTCCGACAGGCCACTCTGCCATAAAGCCCTGACTGGTGGAGGGCTGCAGTGATGGTTGACTTTCTACAACTTTCTCCCATCTCCTGACTGCATCTCTGGAGCTCAGCCAAAGTGACCTTTGGGTTCTTCTTTACCTCTCTCACCAAGGCTCTTCTCCCCCGGTAGCTCAGCTTGGCCGGACGGCCAGCTCTAGGAAGGGTTCTGGTCATCCCAAACGTCTTCCATTTAAGGATTATGGAGGCCACTGTGCTCTTGGGAACCTTAAGTGCAGCAGAAATTTTTTTGTAACCTTGGCCAGATCTGTGCCTTGCCACGATTCTGTCTCTGAGCTCTTCAGGCAGTTCCTTTGACCTCATGATTCTCATTTGCTCTGACATGCATTGTGAGCTGTAAGGTCTTATATAGACAGGTGTGTGGCTTTCCTAATCAAGTCCAATCAGTATAATCAAACACAGCTGGACTCACAGATGAAGGTGATCTCAAGGATGAACATGTAAACTCCACACAAATATAAATATATGAGTGTCACAGCAAAGGGTCTGAATACTTAGGACCATGTGATATTTCAGTTTTTCTTTTTTAATAAATCTGCAACAATTTCAAAAATTCTTTTTTTGTCTGTCAATATGGGGTGCTGTGTGTACATTAATGAGGAAAAAAATTAATTTAAATGATTTTAGCAAATGGCTGCAATATAACAAAGAGTGAAAAATTGAAGGGGGTCTGAATACTTTCCGTACCCACTGTAGCTTTGCAATTTGCATTACCTGTGGTTTTCTAATGATGACTGGTGCAGTTTGTTACTAAACGTGCTCCTTTGTTAACCCAAAACCTTATTGGGGAATAGAGACATTGTTCAGGATAGTCAGCAGCTTCCTGAGTGACCTCTGTTCTACCACTGCCTCCAGTTAGTCCAGCCTGACTCCCAGGGTTGAACTAGCCTTTTTGATCAGTTTATTTATAGACTGGCAGAAAATATGTAAGAGTGATGTGCATACACCGAACAACCTTATCCTCCTCATTTAAGCTTGTCTTTCATGTGCACCCCAAAGTATCTCGCTATTATAATAAAAAAAATCCTGGGATTAGATGTGACTTTTTCAGACAGATACTTTCACATCCCGTGAGACAAGACTTTGTGCCAAGAGATTTAACCACACCAAGGGCCAGAAATAAAAGACAAATGGTAGATAATAAAGTAGAATGCCCCAAAAACTTGCATATTGTAATCTTTTTAGTTAGCCAATAAAAGGTGTCATTTTGCTTGGCTTTTCTCTACATAAAGAATTCAAAAATGTTAGTGCGATACACATGCAGAGCAGGTTAGAGATAATGATAGTACTAAAATTTGAAAGTCTTAAAAAAACGATAGTAAAGATCACATTAGCGCAAACAAATGGAAATTATTACGCGGTGAAATAATGGAACAGGAAAAAGATCGAATATATTGTTCGGATTTAAACTTTAAGTCAGAGACTTTTAGATCGTCTGATTCGTGTTGCCATCAGGTAGTGTTTCTTCCCAATGAAAAGGTGTATCCGTGAGAATTAAGATTTGTTGTTTGGTGAAAGTGAAATCCACATATGCGACGGCAGAGACACGAAGTGGCTGGCGCGTAGCGCAGGCCTGGGGGGTTGGCAAGCAGCGCTTTTCTCACTACTTGAAGTGCTTTTCAAATTGAGTGGGAAGCCACTTCAACCACCACTAATGTGTTTCCTCACCACCTCCACATTTTCACCTTCAATGAGAATTGGGGGCACACTGGGCTTGACCCTCTTGAAGTCTACAGTTATCTCCTTTATCTTACTGATTTTTTTGCAGTGCAGGTGGTTCAGTTTCCACCACTCATCAAAGTCCTTCACTAGTGTCAATTAATAACTTTCCTGCCTACCACCAATGTCTGTGTCATCAAAAACTTCCTACAAATGACACAATGCAGTATTGTATCTACATGTGCATATCAATAAATTACAATATCACCGAAAAGTTAATTTATTTCAGTAATACATTTCAAAAAGTGAAATTCTAATATTATATAGATTCATTACACACAGAGTTAATTATTTCAAGTGTTTATTTTTTTTTTCATTTTACTGATTATGGCCTACAGGTAATGAAAACCCAAAATTCAGTATCTCAGAAAATTAGAATATTGTGAAAAGTTCAAATAGACTCCTGGTGTGACACTCCACTCAGCTAATTAACCCAAAACAACTGCATAGGTGTCCTGAGCCTTTAAATGGTCTCCCAGTCAGGTTCAGTAGGCCACACAGACATGGGGAAGACTGCTGACTTGACAGTTGTCCAGAAGACAGTCATTGACACCGTCCAGAAGCAGGGTAAGCCACAAAAGTGGCACTTGCCCACACTGCCAAAAGTACCAGTACCTGGTTTAATGACCATGGTATCACTGTGCTTGATTGGCCAGCAAACTCGCCTAACCTAAACCTCATAGATAATATATGGGGTATTGTCAAGAGGAAGATGAGACACCAGACCCAACAATGCAGACAAGCCGAAGGCTGCTATCAGAGCATCATGGGCTTCCATAACAGGCAGATCGCCTCTATGCCACACCACATTGATGCAGTAATTCATGCAAAAGGAGCCCCAACCAAGTATTGAGTGCGTACATGGACATACTTTTCAGTAGGCCAACATTTCCGTATTAAAAATCTTTTTTTTTATTGGTCTTATCCATCCATTAATTATCCAAAACGCTATATCCTAACGACAGGGTCACGGGGGTCTGCTGGAGCCAATCCCAGCCAACACAGGGCGCTGGGCAGGAAACAAACCCCAGGCAGGGCACCAGCCCACCACAGGGCACACACACACCCCAACACACCAAGCACACACTAGGGACAATTTAGGATCACCAATGCACCTAACCTGCATGTCTTTGGACTGTGGGAGGAAACTGGTGCACCTGGAGGAAACCCACGCAGACACGGGGCGAACATGCAAACTCCACACAGGGAGGACCCGGGAAGCGAACCTGGGTCTCCTAACAGTGAGGCAGCAGCGCTACCCACTGTGCCACCATGCCATTATTGGTCTTATGTAATAGTGTAATTTTCTGAGATCCTGAATTTTGAGTTTTCATTACCTGTAGGCCATAATCAACAAAATTAAAAGAAATATACACTTTAAATTTATCATTCTATGTGTAATTACTCTATATAATATGAGTTTCACTTTTTGAATTGATTTACTGAAATAAATTTTGATGATATTCATCACTGATGTCATAAAGTAGCCAGCCTTCCTTATCAGTTAACTTATGTTTATTGGCCTCACCTTCAGTAATATTGTCCCTGTAACTGACCACTGCATAGAATGCTGTATCTTCTGCAACAGATGTTGGAAGGCCTGTAACAGAGGCTTGCATACTACGAGGGACCAATTCTTCCAGAAAAACGAAGGTGAATCTGAACCTTCTTGTATAGAGCCTTGGTGTTGCTACTCCACTGCTGCTGGTTATCCAGAGGTATCTGCAGTGATCTTTTGGTATTCACCATTTACAAAACCTCACAATCAATAGTAGCAAAAGAGCCTTTGACCTCTTGAACTACGCCTCCATCTCTTTTGTTTTGTCAGTGTTACACTGAATTTAGATCTGTTTGTTACATACCTCTTTAGAACAGCTTGAGGTGAAGTATTTAATACTTTTTTCTGTTGCTGTGCTTCTTAATAGTATATAGGTTTATATGCATGCATGATGGATAATTTTGTGCATTTGGCATTTTATTTATTTTTTTTTTAATCTGGCCATCCACCACCATGGAAGACAGTTGTCTGGTTCTCTGCATCTAAAATCTAATTTAGTGTAGAGGCAGTGTGAAGTGTGAGCAAGATGGGCAGTTCCCAAGTTAGCTGAAGGTGAATTGTTAGAAATATCATTACAATGTTTCTTAAGTGTTTTGGTCATAGCATCAGAGTTTTATATAGGCACATTTAAACGTATATGCTTGCATGCAAAGCAGAAATATAACTTGAGAATCAAGCAATATTAACCCATTAAGTTGGTTTTAGAAATAAAGTTCAGTATTAAATTACCACTGGCACAAACTGAAAGGGTCTTATGCATATTCCTGCATTAATAAGGTTGTGTATGAAAATATGAGTGCAAAGACTATCAGACAGCACATACACAGGTTTGGAAAGTCATCCACCTAGAATTAGGTGATTAGGATTCCTCTTTAAAATTCCATCCATGTTAATGTTACCTGATGTGGTAAAGTAAGAGACTGCACTGTGCGTGTGCACGCATCCATGACAGATGCCATTAAACATCTATGATAGTGATATAAATTTGAGAGTTTTTTAAGACTGTAGGAGCGCAATGAAAATTTGAGCAAAAATGGTGAATATAATTAAAGATGAAGAAAGAATGAGCGATCATGTGAATGTTGCAGTATTTTCCAAAGTTGATAGACCATGACAAGTTCTAATATGCAAGTGCAAATTTAGATTAGGTAGGCTGCTGTTTTTCTAGAGGTAAATTTGTGTGCAGTTTGGAAAGTACAAGGCATACGACAATGCTACACAGATGTATTAAAATATACGAAACTTGCCCAGAGACCTCATATGCATTACTATGCAAACACCATTTTAGGCATTTTAGATAGTTCACAAAATATTTGCCTTTGACAATATTACTCTATGCCTTTTGGAGTAAGATATCAATAGAAAAGACCAAACTCTAGGGTTCTAAACATCCCTTTGCATAAAGTTAAGCAATACAATAAGATATTTAAATGTCCTTAAAGAAGGAAACTAACATAGTAATAGAACACTTTGTAATAAAAAAAAAAAAAACTTGAGATCTTTGTAGACCTATAGCCCAGTGATTGAATAAGAAAATCTAATAAACTGGTGCTAATGATCAATGGCTTAATGTGTAGGTTGAACCATAGTGATGAACTGACACAGAAGCAAATGTGTAGAGGGAATAAAACTGGACAAGGGGCAACCATACTAAAATGGTGAGGTTGCACTAGATGTGGCAGTTTAAACTGCAGAGGTTGTACCATGGCAAAAGTGAGCATAACAACAAAGACATTAAGTGATCATCCTGTATTATCAGTGACTCGGATTGGTAGAAATTTTGCTGCAGAAAGGCATTTCCAGATGTGCTTCCCAAGTTGTTCTTCAGAAGCAAAAAATAACAAACTAGATTGAGGACCTTAAATTGAGTGTTGTAAATGAGAAATACATCAGTCTCACTTCCTTTTGAAATCGGCATATGTTCATTACCATGATCCGCTCTGAACTGGGAGAAACCACTGGAACCCCAGTACACCCCTCTACTGTCTGGATAAGTGTTTTCAGAAGTAGTCTTCGCGGAAAAATTGTGACCATAAAGCAAAACGTCTCCTCCACATATAAAAATGAAAGGACTGGAGTGCAATCTAGGTGCTCTAGACTGAGAAAACTACCAAAGGACTGGAGAACAGTACATGGCTAAATTCTACAACTTAACAATAACAAACACCTCGCCAAAATCATAAACTCTCAGCAGTGAAAAAGAGGAACAGAGAATGCTGTAACAGATGGTATGGCCCCCGCAGAAGCCTTGCAGTGATGAAAGGAAGTTCACACAGCTAAAATGTTCAATGGAACTGTAGCAAGTTCTCCAAATAGCTTTGATCAACTGACCATAAAAGTACCTAGTTACACTTGCACACAATTTCTGTAAAAGAGTTTCTGCAATTTTTAGGGCAAAGAGTGGTCACAGCAAACATTGTTTTCGTGTATGATTTTTCTATGTACTGCACTTTTTAAGGAGTTAAATGAATAATAACTGTTCATAGCATTATTTTTAAAAACATCCCTGCTTTACATCATTTATTATTATTATTATTATTATTATTATTATTGTTAGTGGCTAAGCGAGTTTTCTGTTTCCTTGGAGATGGAGCCCTTACCCTGACTTCACCTCTCACTTCTGAGCCGGACAGACACATACACTTACACGCGTAGACATTTATATATAAGTTTTTGACATCACTGTTCACACATTATACACTCCATGGCAAAATTTTGTTGTTAGTACTATAACATGATTAAGTTTATATTTTAGGTATTCAATGTTTCTTGCGTTTCTCGCATTTTCTGTCATCCTACACTTACCCAGATCATTATAGACACGGAACACACATGAAATGCATGTGTTCCAATTAACGATATATTATTTATCCTATACTATTCCAGTGCACCTCACTCTCCGATAAACAAGACTTGAGCTGGGGGAACTTTTTGCCCGAGATGAGCTCCGGTGATTGACGGGGTGGGTGATGGGATAGCAGGCTGCTTGTGCTGATCTACACATTTGCAAAACAAAAGACGCTGATGGAGAGATGCGAAGGAATTTAAGGAGGGCCGGGATTACAGGTTTTTTCATAGGCTTCAGGGATTCTAATGTTAAAAGCTAGTACATGTGTTATGTCTGATTGAAATTTAAATTTGCGTTATCTCAAAATTCATTAGAAATCTGCATAGTTTTTTTACTTTCTCGTATACGAAGTATAGGGAAAGTATTGTAATCATCCAAAAATTCGAACTTGAGGATTTTGATGAATCTCAACGTTTTAGACCTCCCTGGGCCCAAAATACCATTTTTGGAATTATGTCTGTGTGTACCTGTGTATGTAAACATAATATCTTGAGTACACTTTCACTTAGGTCAATGAAATTTTGCATACAAGTATTAGGTACAAAACTTAGCACAAAAGTTGACAGAAATCTATTTCCAGTAACTGGAAGTGGTACTTTTGTATTTATGCAGCTGCAGAGTCCGATTTATTGAACTTCAATTTTAGAATAATTGCTCAATATATTATTAATTTGATTTGTTGATGGTTCTTTAATGTACATAATATAAAAACATAATTATTGTCTTGCAGTTTACTCCTCAAATATCCATCCCCATATCTGAGTATACAAGAAAGTCTAGGGGAGACCACCCCCGATTTTTGTTTTTTGTTTTTTTTTAGGTTGACTGTGATAGCTGCAAAATCCTATGGACAAAACGTTTTCTTTAAATTTGTGATAATCTTTCAGTGTCCCCAATGCAATAGACATAAATCATCAAGCCAAACTTTATATAAAGTGAGCAGAAATTTGAAGAATCCAAGCTTGTCTCATGCACATTTATATTCTTGTATTGTATGTTAGAATTGAACATCAGTGAAAAACATATGAATAAAGTTTTATAAACAAATTTTATGTTAATTATGAACTCTTCTATTACTTATTTATTATTTCCAAACTAATAGAATAATGTATAGAATTTTACAAAGTTAATTATGCTATGATAAGAAAACATTAAAGTGAAGATCTTGTTTTCATGAATACATCTCTTTTCGTTTCAGCAAGACCTATCTTTAATTGTAAGACACATGTAAAATATATTTGGGATTTTTTTTAATTTACATTATGATTTATATTGTATTTTGGGGGAAGTAAAAATGCATTCTGTGTCATCTTTTATCACAGTCATTAATTGTTACTAATCCAAAAATGAACATAAAAAAGAAGTTATTTCATGATTTAGCCTGTTGAGTTGAATAAAATGTGCATTTTTTTCATGATGAGCCGTGTTGACACGCTCTGTATTACTGTATTGATAGATATTTAACTATTTATCTTTGCTCATTTTCTTCTGTGTGAACCTGCCTCAAATCTCTAGTGATCTTACAAAAGTATATTGAGCTGTGTGCTCTCTCTTTTCTTTTAACAGTGTGTCTGCGTATTCAGATCAACCCTCAAAATAAGTCAGAGTTTTTGGGAATCTCCCCAGAAAGAGCTTTTGCAGACTTTCTGTTTGCTCATACAGTACTGCACCTTGTCGTCATGAACTTCATTGGCTGAAAAGTGCGTTTCCTACACAAACCCCAGGTATGTTTATGAGCTTCATAGTAATGTTTACAAAACTCTCCTCAGGTGCTTGAGAATGTAATGGTGGTTGTTCATCTATTTTTATTTTTTTTCCATTTGGGCCACAGGGAGGTTAAAGACTGACCATAAACCCAAAGGTTGGGAGTTTCATCCCTGCTAGCACAGTCACTGTATCGGTGAACAGTTTAAGTGACATTCAAGTCCTCCAACTGAAGAAATATAAATTACATTTTAATATACTGCTGTTTGGTACAATGTAGTTTTTGTCAAATCTGTATTTCTTTTTGGTCATGCTGTTCAGATCAGATCCATTATTTGAAGCATTTTGATTCATGTATTTTAATAGTTGTATTAGTTCAAATTACAGGACTTTTATTTGAACTTTGAACTTCAGCTTATATTTGTTTTGTATGAGATATCCCATTATTCAAATTTGGTGGTGTATTTTATTCAACACATAGTGTGGAAGGAAATAAAATTCCTCATATTTTTACTTATGTATATGCAAACCAACAAGTGGACAGTTATTTAAGCATGGAATGTGTGCAGTGTCATGTTTGTCCAGTTTCTCCAACAGATGCATCTATCATCTGTCTAATAAAATGACCATCATAACTGCTGTGTGTCTGAATAATATCTACCATAAAAGAGCCAATTCAGTAAGCAAAATCATGATGGACCACAAGATGGCAGTGGAAGCTTTTGATGCCAGTTAAAGTGCTTAGTTTCTACACTGCCATCTTTTTTGATGTCCTGAAGGAAACTCTACAAGTTCAGCTTTACTCATTAAAATCCTGCTTAGCAACATTTGCTAGGAAACCATTAAAGTGCTTAATTGTTCACAAATCTTCCATTTAAAAGCTTATTTTGGGAGCTTGGGCAGAATGCCTTCCCAAACACTTAACCATTTAAGACAACAATGTGCTTTTATTATCTAAAACCACAAATTCGTCAACAAGGGGGTTATTTCAGTTGTTCATGTTGTATTATGTTAATCAAAGATAAGGATGTACTCGGTTTGTGATCTTTCAAGTGGTTCTTTCAATAAAAGTTTTTTTTAAATAAAAATATTTACCATTGACACATTTTTCACTGCACTTCCAAAATCTACATTCTCTCTGCCGTTCCTGATATGGTGACTATGGTGTAATTTCTTTCAAAATGGTTACAAGTATTATTCTTTTCTGGCAGTCTGTCAGTGGCTTCCTTAACTAACAGAAAAAAACAATAATTCAATGACCTTCCTTACAGAGCTTTCATGTTCAGTACTTACTGCAGTTTAGTGAATTATAGAAGTAAAGTTGCACATCTGGTCTCCAGATCTTCTGCATACAAAATTACAAGATAAAAAAAACTTGTGAAAAGCGGTTTAAATTTTTCAGAAAAAGCGGTGCCCCAGTGATTCTGGAGTCTTCTTGTTAGACACTTCTTATGAGTTCTTCGTTTGGGACAAGCCGCTAGCTGTGTCAACATGTATCTTTCTTAAACCTAATACAGAATACCCTAGGACAAAAAGGTGAATTTTATTAAGAAATGCTAAAAATGTCTATATTCATATTGTTTTCCTCATATATAGGAACAAGCAAATATTTATTCCCAGTTTTATTTACTACTGAGGTCATTTCACTATGTAGTCTATAGAAGGCCAGTTAGCCAAACCTCAGAGATGCAAGGTGTTAGCTAGCCTAGTGGGCGTACGCTGTGCTTTTTACAATTTGTATTTATAGTATGCTTATCTAACACAGTGATTCCATGTGCAACAGCCTATAGATACACAAAAACTCCTTTTAATCTCCAGAACAGCAAAATATTTATAGGGATGAGACTTTACTCCTAATGGACTGGCTAATCTTCGTGCATTTAGTAATATCATAAACCCCTGATTTGTGAGATTTGTTGCACTATTAGATGAAGTTCTCTTTTAAGATTGATCCTAGTGCACTCTGGATGAATCAGATTGTTGCTTTTAATTGTTTTCCAAATAGAAGTACACATACAAGCTGCATTACTGACAATCTGATAACCTAGTAAGTCTGATAACTTTTTACAGTTACGAACAGCATATATTCACCTTTTTATAATAAAATGCTGAAGCCCATGTGTCCAGTCTCTCTGAGCAATCTGATTGGTCAGTTTGGCTTTGGTGACACAATGAAAGACGAAGTGCAAATGTGAGATGCATGAAGAGGAGTAAAGGCATATGAGCCACACAGACAGAGTCACCTTCAAAGACAGCAAGTATAAAACCAGAAAGGAAGGGCGAAAGTTGCCTCACAAATAATAGAAGAGTATGAGAATCGGGCTTTACAGGAACATACACGAAAGAGAGGGTGCCGGTTAAGAGCCGTTCACACACATAAATACCAAGGAAAGGTGCAGAAGGTACATGTAGGACGAGAGATGACAAATATTTTTTAGTTATTCTATTACTTGTCTACAACAGATACAGATAAAATGCAAATTATTGGTTATTTAGTACATGCCTATTTTTACAGTTCAGGTCTATTGCATTGAGTAAATGGAGAGAAAAAAAGGATTCAATTAATTATTAACACAACAGTAAATAATGTGTTTTGTTTATTGCTGCACACATTGTGATGTTGGCATCTCTCTGTCCTGGAACTTGCACTGTCACTCTTTGCCCCACAGTATTCTGTCCACATAGCCATTGTTTCACCAGGTTAAACCCAGCTTCATCCACAAAGATGAGCACATGGGCTGTTTGAACAGCCTGCAAATCCATGACTCTCTAACAGGAGAAATACAAGGTACCATGTTGTAAAGATTATATTACATTACAGTACCATATTGTATGCATAGCTTTGTATGATGAACCACTAAAGAACAAGTAGTGTTAGTATTGGTATCGGAGTTCTTTCACACATAAACTGTTCCTCTCAAATGGGACAGTGTGTAAGCACTTCATGGTTACTTTATTCCTCTTAGGATCCTGTCAGCTGTTGTCCTGCTACACAACACTTGCCACATTGTCAAATACTGTACTGTCTGCCATAACTCTGTCTCAGATTTCCTGAGTGTTACAGCATTGATAGTGGTGACCATGTAAACAATGACAGTTCTCTGCGCAGCGGTAAAAATTCTGACTCTGCCGCCTCTGCGAGGTAATATTTGGGTCCTAAAGAACAAAAACACTACTCCATGGATGTCACTGTACCATATATAGTAAATACTGTACATTAATATGCAGTTCTGTCTGACACCGTTGAAGAATGTGCATCTTGCCTGTTGGTTTGGCAGAATGTTCTTATGATTGATGTAACCGTTGTGCTCGGCAGATTTGGCTGCACTTGTAACCCTGCTTTTCTCAAAGAGAGTCTATGCTTGATAACATGGTCAACGACTGTAGCCCTTATTTCATCTGTGACCACTTCCCTTTGTCGTCTTCTCCTCCATTTTCCGTTCCTTCTTCTCGCAACATATATTTTCCTCTTTGTTCTTACAGTTTTGCTTGGTCCACTTTTACAAAGGAAGTTATATATGGATGATAATGAGATCTGCTGACAGCAAAACATTTGAAGTGGATGCCTGATGTGTTTGGTTTCATCTGTATTATAAAGACCAAACACATCAGGTATCCATTTTAGTTGATTGCCTAACCAGGTGTTTTGATCTCAGGTGTGTGTTTATTTTATATAATATAATTTTTACAATCTATTTTACAGGGGTCTTGATAGCAACGTCACAAATTATAATAATGTAATTTTAAATGTATGTTTAGTAGTTTTGACAACAGTTTGTAAGCATGTGCAAAATGCCCTCTAACAATGAAAAGTTTTAATGGTGGTGGATTTTGTGTGAGGAAAGTATCCATGAATTTTGAGGCATTTAGTCATTGAATGCATTTTTGTATGAAAGCAATGCGAAACGATTCACAGTTTAGCCCACATGCACTAATGTTATGGCAGCTGCGTATAGAATTTTGAAAACTTGACTTCAGTATTGTAGAACACACCTTAGCAATTGGAGGAAAAAAAAAAGCTGTAATTACAAATACAAAACACAAGAACTCATTATGTAAATATTCACCCCTCCAAGTCATTACATAGCTGCACCTTTGCCATCTTTTAGTCTGTATGCACAGGTCTCTCTGCTTAAGCTCTGTTGCACTGCATGAGGATTGTGAGTGAACAGCCTTTTTTAAGTCCAACCCCAAATTCTCTATTGGTTTTAAATCTTGACTCTCACTTGGCCGCTTCAGGACGTTAACTTTTTTCAACCTTCCAGATAAGGTGCATTTATGCTGCAGTCAACTGAAACCCCAGACCAATGATTTCCTTTGAACCAATTTAAAGAATGTCTAAAGCCATTTGGATGTGCAATTGATGATTTAGGTATGTCATGTTAAAGGGGTTAAATACTAGTGTAATTATTTTGTGTTTTATATTTAAGTAACTTGGACCACTTTGCAGAAATCTATATTCACTTGTCATTAAACATTTATTTTTTTTTATCTGTGTCAGAAGAGCCAGATTAAATCCACTGCAATTTAGTGAGCTGGAGGATAGGATTGAACTTTCAAACATGTCGTTAAAATGCTTTTGCTACTATACTGTCTAATAATAGATCAGCTGTGTAAATTAAGTTCATATATTCTATTTCTAGGTATAGAATATAGTTGGAAACTCCATACATTTAAATGTCCCTAGACAACCCCTTAAATTGTCCCTAACCTACAGTGAATTGATTTTGCCTGCACCCATTAATATGTACAGTGTTTATACTCTATATATCAATTGCTTCAGATGCATTGTACACACATGCAATAGTATTTTGCCAGCTTCAGGCTCTAAGATACATTAAAGGCATATCTAGTATCTTGTGTAGGTTTAGTATAGCCAGAATTAGAACAGAGCATTCCTTCTCTTTCTGTAGTGAATGAGACAAAGTGAGCATCTGAGATGAGCATGTCATTCTTTTTGGCATCAGTTTTTAAAACGGTAACTGCTAATGAGTAATAGTTTTGGAGGCATGTCTCTTCCTTTTTCTTGGGCCACCATACACCAAATTAATTAGGAACAAGACAGAATACATGTGTGTAAATGAGAGGGAGGTCAGTGGAATGGTGTGGATGCAGGGAGTAGAGTTGGTAGATGTGTTTAAATACTTGGGATCAACAGTGTAGAGTAATGGGGATTGTGGAAGAGAGGTGAAAAAGAGTGCAGGCAGTGTGGAATGAGTGGAGAAGAGTGTCAAGAGTAATTTATGATAGATTGTTACCTGCAAGAGTGAAGGGGAAGGTATACAGGATGGTATTTCATCATCAAGTCCTTCCGTGAGAACCCTAAATCCAAAGAGGACTGTTTCATTTATGTTAGGTAGAATGCCCAGAGGGGACTGGGCGGTCTCAAGGTCTGGAATCCCTGCAGATTTTATTTTTTTTCTCCAGTTGTCTAGAGTTGTTTTTTTTTTTTTGTTTGTTTTTTCTGTCCACCCTGGCCATCAGACCTTACTCTTATTCTATGTTAATTAATGTTGACTTATTTTATTTTCTAACTTTGTCTTTTATTCTTCATTATGTAAAGCACTTTGAGCTACATTTTTTTGTATGAAAATGTGCTATATAAATAAATAAATGTTGTTGTTGGTAGTGAGACCAGCTATGTTATATGGGTTGGAGACAGTGGCACTGACCAAAAAAAAAACGGGAGACAGAGCTGGAGGTGGCAGAGCTAAAGATGCTAAGATTTGCATTGGGTGTGACAAGGATGGACAGGATTAGAAATTAGTACATTAGAGGGTCAGCACAGGTTGGATGGTTTAGAGACAAAAATCGGAGAGGCGAGATTGCGTTGGTTTGGACCTGTGCAGAGGAGAGATGTTGGGTATATTGGGAAAAAGATAGAGCTGCCAGGCAAGAGGAGAAAAGGAAAGCCTATGAGAAAGTTTATGGATGTGGTGAGAGAGGACATGCAGGTGATGGGTGTAATAGAGCAGGATTCAGAAGACAGGAAGATATGGAGCAAACCAAAAGAAGAAGAATTTTGAGTTCAGATATCTTTTGAAATTCTGCTAGTGCTTTTAGGACTGCTGGCACGGAATTTTGTGGGTCTGATATACAGTACCATATTATCTGCATACAGTGATATTTTCTGTTCAAGTTCTTCTTTGAAAATCCCCTTTATCTCTGATGCATTTCGAAAGCAAACCACCAATGGCTTAATGGTGATAGGGGACATCCTTGTCGAGTACTGCATTCTAGTTTGAAGTAGTCTGAAATAATGTTAATATGAACTGAGGCTTCTTGACTAGTATAGAGTATCACTTTTAATTAAAAGGTCACAATTTTAGCCTGAAAACTCCACATATGATTTTTTGTATCTTTATAAACAGACCTTTGTGGCCTTGCAATGGACTAGATGTTGCCATATTTAATTAGACTCCTAGTATATCTTTTTACCACTGCATGAGTATTCTGAATTTCAGGTGACCGAACAGTCCTTGGACATAATAAAGCAAAACTGTGCTTTACAGCGTTAATATATGGTTGGATCTCTGCAGTGAGAGAGACCAGTTCACTCCACCATTTCTGTCATCTTTCTTGATTGAAACTTGGAGCACTGGTGCCAGTTTCAAACCATGTATCTAAATGCTTGAATATTTTACTGCAAATGTATCTGCCAAATTTAATTTTTGAAATCTTGTTACCTAGCAACCAGACAGCCAGTGTATTGTTGCCTATTGTTTTACAAACATCAGTATGTTTGCTTGTGTCCCCCAATGATGTAAATCCTTATAAGCATTTCCATCCTTGTTGTATAGCTAATAGCCTTGTCAATCTGTTCTTGTTACCTCTCACTTAGAGCTTTTCTTTAGAGCAAGTGAAGGGCTTGCATACAGATGGCCATGATAAATCGCCTATGATGCAGCATGCAACAAAAAGACAAGGAGAAAGGATGGCAAGTTGGCTGAGCTTTCAAAGTAGCAGCTTCCTTTTAATATATGACATGCCTTATGGAAACAGTAGTATTTCAGCAGTGACATTAAGTTTATTGGATTAACAGAAAATATGCAATATGCATCGTAACAAAATTAGACAGGTGCATAAATTTGGGCACCCCAACAGAGATATTACTTCAATACTTAGTTGAGCCTCCTTTTGCAAATATAACAACCTCTAGATGCCTCCTATAGCCTTTGATGAGTGTCTGGATTCTGGATGGAGGTATTTTTGACCATTCTTCCATACAAAATGTCTCCAGTTCAGTTAAATTTGATGGCTGCCAAGCATGGACAGCCTGCTTCAAATCATCCCATAGATTTTCGATGATATTCAAGTCGGGAAACTGTGACGGCCATTCCAGAACATTGTACTTCCCCCCTCTGCACGAATGCCTTTGTAGATTTTGAACTGTGTTTTGGGTCATTGTCTTGTTGGAATATCCATCCCCTGTGTAACTTCAACTTCGTGACTGATGCTTGAACATTATTCTGAAGAATTTGTTGATATTGGGTTGAATTCATCCGACCCTCGGCTTTAACAAGGGCCCCAGTCCCTGAACTAGCCACACAACCCCACAGCATGATGGAACCTCCACCAAATTTGACAGTAAGTAGCAGGTGTTTTTTCTTGGAATGCGGTGGTGTTTTTCCGCCATGCAAAGCGCTTTTTGTTATGACCAAATAACTCAATTTTTGTCTCATCAGTCCAAAGCACTTTGTTCCAAAATGAATCTGGCTTGTCTAAATGACCATTTGCATACAACAAGCGACTCTGTTTGTGGCGTGAGTGCAGAAAGGGCTTCTTTCTCATCACCCTGCCATACAGATGTTCTTTGTGCAAATTGCACTGAATTGTAGAACGATGTACAGATACACAATCTGCAGCAAGATGTTCTTGCAGGTCTTTGGAAGTGATCTGGGGGTTGTCTGTAACCATTGTCACAATCTTGCTCATATGCCGTTCCTGTATTCTTGGCCTACCAGACCTGCTGGGTTTAACAGCAGCTGTGCCTGTGGCCTCCCATTTCCTGATTACATTCCTTATAATTGAAACTGACAGTTTAAACCTCTGAGATAGCTTTTTGCAGCCATCCCCTAAACCAGCTTAGCGAGCTAATCCAACCAATTTGGTGTTGCAAGTAATCAGTATTGAGCAGTTACATGCATTCAAATCAGCAAAATTACAAGGGGACCCACATTTTTGCACAGCCAGTTTTTCACATTTGATTTAATTTTATACAGCTAAATACTGCTTCACTAAAAATCTTTGTTTGGAAACACCCCAGTACACAGATGTTCCTAGGAAATAAAAGACATACCGCTGTTATCTTTTTTTGTTGAAAGTAGTAGTAAATTATTATGCAGGCTGAGAGGGGTTCCTAAACTTTTTCATATGACTGTATAAGGTTCTGTCCACTTTATGTAATTCTGTCAACTTTGTGTAATAATGAAAGCATAAGAAGTTCAGTCTCATTTGCCAAAACTGAAGCCATTTAATCATTAAAAATATACTTTCCAATACATTGTTCTTTAAAACTGAACTACCTTGTGATTTAAGTGCCTCCAGCATTACTTTTTAAGGTTATATAAAAGATATACAACAAAATGTTATACTATTTATTTTTATAATTGGATCCAGGTTAACATTCATGCTCAGGGTCTACGGGGAGTCCTTGGTTAGTGATGTGTTTTTATCATCTGATACCATCGCCACTATGCCACAGTGTCAACATGGGTTACATTTGTTTAAAGTAATTTAGACTATAATGTAAAGAAGAGCTGCTCTGGTTTTGTTCATCTTGCATAGTATAAACAAAATTCTTGTTTTATACTTTCTGAGCCATCTTAGTTTGGCTTCTTCTCTCGCTGCCTTATTCATATGATTTTATTTGTTAAGCAGCATGATGTTTATTGGTTGAAAGTTCTGTCAGTTCAGTGAATTCCAGTACATCTGGGACCTTCATGTAAAAAACGTCTCAAGTTTCTGAGTGAAAAGCCAGTCTTTACAGTTCATAATCCTGAACTTGAGAGGCTATTGTTAGAAAATTAAAAATATAATTTTTTACACTGTACACTGTAAGTCATCAGAAATAATCTCAGGATTTCTGGTGTTGCAAATACCATGCAAGTACAAATCTGTCTAATGGCAATGAAAGATTTTCATGGTTTATAAAACTGACTTAATTCATGACTGCAGTCTGGCAGATTTTTTTTCTTTCAAAATTCTGACGTGTTTTAATTGATGTAGGGTTTGGCATGAAGCAGGCTGTATAGTTACAGGAACTGAGCCACCAGGCATAATTAGTGGACCGCCAAATACATTGTTTAACCAGTTTTACTTTTGCTTCAAATCCTGTAAACTATTAAGAGATTAAAATCTCAAGACTTCTGTAGAGTTAACTAAATTCTGATATTGAATTGTGAGCTGTTTTTAACAGTCCTGCAAGTCTGAATATGCATGATTGATTAACTGCATTAGAATACAATGGCCACCTGTTTAGAGGAATTTGGATGGTTGCTTTAAGTCTTCCAGAATTTTGGCAAAAGACCTCCTTTTAACCTGAAACGGTTTATTAGTTTATTTTTTGTCCATATTGCACAGCCTATGTCAGTGTAGATTTCACATGGTAATAGATAATAAGTTTATATGACATTACTTTAGTTGGCACACAATAAAATGAATGAGCAACTGCTTTGTTGTTGGCTCATCTTTTCAGTACCATATGCTAACGCTCTATACCAGCTCCAGAAAGGCCTAAATACTCGGACGCTAAAAACCATGTGATATTTGACAAACAACAAGAGACCTTTCAGGGTTTTTTTTTATTTGACAAATGACAAGAGACCTTTCAGGGTTTTTTTGTTTAGCTAATAGTTAAGCTTTCCTAAGGGATCAAGATCTTCCTATGATTAGATCTGCAAAACTGTATAATCATGTGTGTAGACATTAATGACTGTAGGATGAAGACAGAAAATCTAAGGGCAAGAACAAGGTGGAGAAGTTAACCTATAGGGTAGAAGGCTTAAATGGGTGAAAAAGTTCCAGTATCTTGGATCAACAATAACAGAGGTTGAAAAGCTAGATTTAGAAATAAACCCTAGAATGCAACCAGGATGGAAAAAGGTATTGTGAGTGTTGTGTGATTGAAGAATCACTGCAAGAGTGAATGGTAAAATGTATTAAACAGTGATCAAACCCAGACATTTAAAAAGGTGCATGAAAGGAAACTGGATGCTACAGAAATGATGATGTTGATATATGGAGTGACACAGCTTGGTAAGATCAGGAATGAGAGTGTCAGAGGTAAGTTAGGTAATTCTGTATGAAAATACAAGAACGAAAGTTAAAGTAAAATGTGCATGTCATGTGAAGAGAGGTAAACGATGTGCGGAGAAGAATCATGTATATGGAGGTGTTGGGACAGAGAAGAGGGCAACCAAAGAGAAAATGGGTGGAATGAATGAAGGGGGATAAAAGGGGAAAAAGCAATGTCGGGCAAAGCAGTATAAAACCAACAAGAGTGCAGGAGGCTGGTCCTGAAATGAAAGTGGGAAAAGCTTTAAAAGTGGATGAAGACATTAATGACTGTAGAATGCCCAAGTAGAGTTGGTTGCTCTTTTGGCCTTAGAACCCCTAGAGGCCATCTGACCATGGCTTTCTGTACTTCTGTTACTCTGGGCAATTTTTAATGTGTTTTTATTTTTTACTTTTGTGATTGCAATTGTTTCTAAGCACTTTTAGCTGAACACTTTATTGACAATGTGTTATAGAAATAAATGCTATTATTCTTTTCTATATTCAGAATTGACAGTGGTCACAGTATCCGTTAGTAATACTGTATAACTAAGACAAAAACACAGCCAGCATTACTGCTGTCAGCACAGTAATAAAACTTTTTTTCTAATCTACTTCAAACACCTCAATCATTTTACATCTCCCTACATTTTAAGGGGTAAAATCAAATGAGCAAACTCCACTCTGCTTCTTGTTTAATACAACTCTTGTGTATTCATCCCACAGACTCCATTTTCTACATACTTTTTACCTTTCTGAGCAGCTCATTCTTTCTTGCATATTCCCTTCCATTTATTTGCTTTTTTTATTCACAGATGTTTTTTTGCTTTTCCATTTGTTCCTACTTATGGTTTGGCATTTAAATGTTTTGTCTTCAATATTAAATGAAACTGCATATTTGAAGAATTGAACTGGTAATGTTTAAAAATTGACACAAGCAAACTGATAAGAAATGGAATTAGTTTTGTGTGACCACAAATATGTACAGCCTTTGTGAAAGGATGGAAGGTGTGTAATTTATTTAGAGATGGTTTCCTTTTTCTCCTTTTTGTAGAATGTTGAGCAGATTGCCATCTTTTAAACATTGGCTTTGCACTTTGAATAACCTTCTTAAGCTGCCATAAGGTGTGAGGGTGAAGGATCTAAAGCAGTAGCTTAAGAGGCGAGTGCCATGCCTTTATAAGATTGATATATTTAAAGCAGTACAATTGAAAATGATTTTCATTTTATATAAAACATATATCAACTGTTATCTTTTTTTTTTTTTCTTCTCTTTCAGAAAAAAAATATTTTTAGAATCCTGCTTTGGACATTTACAACACTTAAACAGGGAAACGGAGAGCTGCCATCCTATTTCTGTTCTGCTGAGTTTGCAATGTTTGGTTCTTTTTTTGTTTTTTGATAATAAATAATTTCCTAAGAACAAAGCCTTAGTTGTTCTGTGTTATGTGTGTTTATGTGCTTTTGCTTAAAAAGAAGGCCTTAGTTGTTCTGCATCATGCATTTTTAGTTAATGCATTGGCAGAAATACTTTAAGTGTTACTATTTTTGTTTGCATATTTAATCTATTTGGTTTTATTTATTCATATTATTCTTATCTCAGCAAAGATGGATTATGGTGTTTATCTTTTATTTAGTGCTTTTAGCTGGGATCACCAATACAGTGTGCTTTGCAAAGAACACAGAATCGCAATATATTACCTGCTTCAGATGTCATTATAAAACCTTACCTTGTACTTTATGTACAATAAAAACAGGCAGCTACTTTAGACAGATGAAGCTGTATAATTTAACACAGCAACATTTTGGATTTTAATCTTTTTCAAAAGCAACTAAAATAATTTATTGGTATTGTATTCAAATTTGTTGGTATGAGCAGCAGTGGACAAGATATAAGATTCAAGGCTCTCTCAACCAGTGTCTGTTGTTTGCTTGTTCTCCTTTTGCCAGTGTAGGTTTCTCTAAGTGGTTTGGCATCCCTCCACAGCACGAATGTGCCCCACAGTTTACTGATAATCGGTTCAGGTACTTGAGTTGCACTCAGTGCTACAAGGATAGGGCGACAATGAATTACAAATTCATTTATTTTTATATTGTTCAAGGCTGTTAAAATGGAAGAATTCTTAGGCGTAAAAACCCTCGAGGTTGCTGGATATCATGGCCAGCCTGTACACTAGTACTGTGAGTGCTGTGCAGAGTGGAGGCATGGCCTCTGCGTTTTTCCCCAGTTGATTCTGGGTTTCGTCGGGAGTCTGTTCTGCTCCTACTCTGTTCAATGCTTGTATGGACTGGGCGTCGGGCAAGGTCGTGGGGTCCAGCACCTGTGGGGCATCTGTTGGTGAAGAAAGATTCACGGATCTTGACTTTGCTGACGATGCTGTGATCTTCACGGAGTCAATGGAGGCTCTGATCGGGACGCTCGAGAGACTGAGCGAGGAGTCTGAGTGTCTGGGCTTACGAGTGTCCTAAATAAAAACCAAGATCCAGGCCTTTAATGACCTCTTGGGCACAGCCATTAGCAGTGTGTCTGTCTGCGGAGAGAGTGTCGACCTTGTTGAGAGGTTTACTTACCTCTTCAGTGACATTCATGTCTCTGGTGACTCTTCCTGTGAAGTCAGTAGATGGATTGGGAGAGCATGGGGGGGTCATGAGGTCGCTGGAAAGGGGTGTGTGGCGCTCCCGATATCTATGCAAAAGGATGAAGGTCCAAGTGTTACTATATGGTTGTGAGACATGGACGCTATCCAGTGACCTGAGACGAAGACTGGACTCCTTTGTTACTGTGTCTCTCCGGAAAATCCTTGGGTATCATTGGTTTGACTTTGTGTCTATTGAGGCACATTACCTGCATTGTGAGGGAGTGTCAGTTACGGCATTATGGCCATGTGGCACGTTTCCCTGAGGGTGATCCAACTCGTAAGATCCTCATTGTTGGGGACCCGAGTGGCTGGACCAGGCCAAGGGGTTGCCCACGTAACACCTGCCTGCAGCAGATAGAGGGTCATTTCCGGAGGGTGGGACTGGACCATGTGTCTGCCTGGCGGGTTACAAACCGGGATCCCAAGTTGTTTTGTCGTGTGGTGGGTGCGGCAACGCACTGTACCAATGCATGCTCCCCGATTTGACTTGCTGATAAAATTGAGAATCTGCAGAATAAGATGGTACATACAGGCATATCTTTAATCCTGGGGGCATATGTAGGAAAGAAGTTTATTAAAATGTAAAATTAGTCTTTTCTACATTAGGAGGTGTAAACTAAGAACTAGGGTTGCTGAAAGCTTCTTCTGTCAGTCGAACTTGAAAGGGCCAATGAAGGCACAGATCTTTAATGAAGATCAGGCTGTGTTTGGTACACTCTTGTATGTGTGTAGAATGTAGCTGTTTTTATTTATACAAGATCTGGATACGAATTTGGTAAGTCCAAAGCAGATCGATGTGTACATTGGTTCTGGTTGAATATAATCCTTGTCAATCTGAAATAGCTGGTACTGATTTGGTGTGGCTCTCATAAATGTGACACAAACCATTGTCTCTTTTTATACCGAGTTGGATAGGACTCTTGGAAGTCTGAACTATCTTCATCAATACTGATCAGTCACAATTCTGTTAAATCTAAATAGCTGACAGTCTCCTGACATTGGTGCAAATGTGACTGTCATAAATTTGATACTGAAAAAGGAGCAAGTCCTGTAAATCTGAACCAACTAATCCCCTCCATTTGTACTGATCTTGATCTGTCCGGTAAATCGGTCAGTCATTTTCCAACCCACTACATCCTAACACAGGGTCACGGGGGTCTGCTGGAGCGAATCCCAGCCAACACAGGGCACAAGGCAGGAAACAAACCCCGGACAGGGCTCCAGCCCACCGTAGGGCACACACACACACACACACACATACAGTAGTGTTAATTTAGGATCACCAGTGCACCTAACCTGCATGTCTTTGGACCGTGGGAGGAAACCCACGCAGACACAGAGAACATGCAAACTCCACGCAGAGAGGACCCGGGAAGTGAACCCAGGTCGTCTTACTGCGAGGCAGCAGTGCTACCCACTGCGCCACCATGCCCCCCTTGTCTGGTATGTCTGAAGCAGCTAAATATAAAGATACGATCGAGCATGAGGCAGACATCCTCCTCTCTGTCACTACTGCCTTGGTCTGACTGTTGTAAATGTGAATCCGCTAGCAATCTATGTCAATACAAAACTAAATTAACACAACACTAAATTTACTGATCATTTGCAGTTTTGGCAAATCTGAAGTAGCAAGTCACCTACATTTCGGCTAACTGTGATTGTTATCTTTTACTGATGAAAATTTGGTGTATTCCGGATACTAATGGAAAATGGCTCTCGTAAATGTAAACCAGCTATCTCTACTGATCTGTTGTTCTTGTGAATATGAGAAGTCAAGCAAAATGACACATTTTATTGGCTAACTAAAAAGATTAAAATATACAAGCTTTTAAGGCAATTCGGGCCCCTTCTTCAGGCAGCATGTAATCAGTTTGCCATCCCTATTAACACTGATCAGAGTACAGTTTTTGAACATCTGAAGCACCGCTAACTTCGTTGAAAACTGATTAAGTGTGATTCTTGTCAATCTGAAGCAGTTCATCACCTCTATGAATGGTAATGAAGTGTGACGCTCATCTCATACATCCATCAATACCGATGGGCTGCAATTCTTGTGAGTTGAAACAGACCACCTTCTTCATTTTGAGGGACTGTTTGCGACTCTCCTAAATCCATAGATGCGGCCATTTCAATTGATGCTGGTTGGCTCAACTCTTTTCTTCAATTTGTACTGAGCTTTTCCATTCTCCTGAGTCGCATCTTGTGATGAGTTACAGGGTCCGATAAGGGTTTCCTGTCAGGTTACAAAGCTCCTCTCATTCCATTTTTCCCCAGTCTCACCCTCCAGCTAGTCGATTGTGTTGGTGTAGTCTTGTTTGAAAGGAACCTTCTATCCTGCAAACTGAGTGGAGTACAACATTGCCAGTTATCAGAGACTGTTTCTTTTCCAAAGTCCGCTGCATGTTCAACAATTTGTAGACATTTATAGTTGAGCTACCACAGTGTAAAAGCACACAGGATTTTGAGAACGTCGGTCACTTTTACTTTAATCTGTGTGACTCTGATACTGCAGTTGGGAGTTCTGCAGTGGTGCCCAAGGTTAATGTAGGATTGTCATCTACATTTGCCTTTCAGAGAACTGCTGGTTGTGTCCTTTCTGTAATAAAAGTCCAGTAGCTCTGCTTATTCTGTTACTAAATCCAAGATCTCTCTTCTGAGGACCTCTGTGACTGCAGAGCGTATTTATAATATAACTAGCCAAAGTACCTGGCATTGCCTGCTTGTATTTGTAAAATGGATTGAGGTAAGATAGCAAATATTTGTGTGTTTTATTATTATTATTTTTTTTTTATACAGTTGACACATCTGTCATCTGCACTATATACTGTATTAGTTTCCCTGCTCTTATGAGTCGAAGTTTTTGTTCTTGTGTCTGATTGGATTCCATAATTGTGGTAACTCCTTGCTGGGTTGGAACCATGAATGTTACAACTTTATATATTTCTTAGTGTTCTGTGGCTTCACTAATAGATGTTTAATCACAAATTGATAAACTTGATGAACGATTGACTCCATGGGACGTGAAAAGCATCTACAGCAGAGGACCAGAGGTTCACAGACATTGCAGTTATTATTACAGGTGAGAGGAACAGTACTAAAGCTAATTTATTCAACGTTGATTTAAAATTGCTAGAAAGCGCAATGCTGTTTTGGCATCAGAGCCTAAAATTATAAGTGGTTAGTCATAAAATGGCTGAAGTAAATGTCTACCTTCAAGAAGCAGTAAGATTACTCCCCATTCTTTTTCTACTGTATTTTAAATGGTGAAATGGCACGCGCTGAATAAATCTTATTTCATTGTGGCTTATCTCTATGGCACTGAGTACCAGTATGTTGGTGTACAACAGCATTGGCTTTTTAAAAGTGTTTGGTTTTGCTTTGATTAAAAGTGAAGTGTCCTCTGTTCATTTCCGCGTTAGTGTCACATGTGCCCCCCTCAGTGAAGTTCTTGGCTGAATGTTTAACCAACATGAAGTAGGCCCTCACTGCCCTTGTCTGGCATGTTGGTTATTTATAATATAACATCACAAAAATGTAATGGACAGTGATTAGCGAAATAGCCAAGTTTCAATTCACATACAGTTTTGTGAAATTGATGCTAAATTTTGTTCTGCATTCGATTCTGCCACTGCAATTGCAAAACTATTTTGAAGTTTTAAAGGAGTTTTGGAGGGTTGAAAAAAAAAGAGTGTCATTGCTTCTTAAGGGGTCTGGTGGTTCCTTACACACCCATGTTGAAACGTTTTGCTCGCTAATAACTGCATCTTCCCATTACCCCCAGTACTTTCCTGCTGCCTGATGGGAATTGTGGTCCCCACATTAGAGCCTTTTTTTTTTTGGCTTTGACCCCCCCCAATTTCAAACTTTCTAAACGATACGCCCTACAGTCTTGTGTTTAAAGTTGGACAAATGAAAATGCACATGTAAAGTTATGTGAAAACTCATTCAGCCATTTTCTTGAAATTTGGAAATCGATTATAGTTGTCAAAAAAATATATTAATACACTAAACACCAAATTAAACAAAATAATGTTGTGTCCAGCAGGCAGTGATAGCTCTACAAACAGACCAGTGTCAATGACAGGAAACGCACAATGGAGAGGTTGTTCTGTGTACTGTGCCACCTCAAAGCCACAATGGTGTCCGAATAACCACAACAAGTCATTCATGGCCCAAATACGCCTTCTCTACTTGTTGTAGCCTCTGATGAAGAATCATTCAGCATACAATCCATGTAAGGCTCTGCCAGGAACTCCCCACTGGACTTTGGCAGAAAGAAATGCAGCTGCAGTGTTAGGACTCTCAGTGTCTCTGTTAGCCAAGGTGCCTTCCATGTTGTCTTCTTCTCAAGAGGCTGGGAAGGTGGAAGGTTAAGGAGGGACACAATTCACACGTCCCAGGGCTTGAGCAGGTTAGGGTTCTCCAGCATGTGGAAGGTTCAGCTGTTTTGGGTTTTCTTACTGCCAGGATGTGGTAACACTTTTTAGAACTTTTAAAATTATATCGTTATGGTACAATGTACTAATTGGCATCCAACTGAGAGCTTTGCCTCTTTTTACTAAAAATCTCCAGAAATATAACTTTTTTCAGTTGAGCCATGAAATCCCTTTTCACAGACTGATGCAGCATAGTGAAAACAAAAAGTAAAATAGTGTATATAAATAAAATGAAAAAACAAGCAATGAAATAAATAGAAACAAAATTTATGATAAAAATAATGTTTAATAAGCTGATTATATGTACTGTATGAGTGTACAGGATTAAATACACAGAGCACAGTGACTTCACTCCTGCCATGTTGTCATGTAATGATTTAAATGAATCTAAAGAGCGATGCACGTAAATGTGATTTTTGAAACATTAAGGTTTCATTTCTAAATGTGTGACAACAGTCAAGAAAAAAGCCAGGAAAAACTGTTTATCTCGTTCATCTATCCACCATAACAAAAGGACAAGTGTCTGTGTGTATCTGCATGTCCGTCTGGCTGTTGTGTCTTTGTTACATGATTCATAAAAACGTTGCTAATGTTTGTGATGTGCCATCTGTTTGAAGGTAACATGCAGTGCACTTTATTACTGCATGCGTTACAAAACACATTCCAACAGATGGTGCGCTGCAAGTGTTAACACTGAATATGTCCAACTGAGTGCAACTGCCGGACAGGCAGAAATCAGCTCATCTGCCTTGATCAAAGGACAAGTGTCTGTGTGTCACCTGGCTGCTAGGGTTCGGAAGAAAAATGTAAAAATAGGCAAAACATGTACAAGAAGTGTCAATAAATCAAAAATGAAAACATTACAAAATGAGGATCTCAAATTAAGAATACCGGGCTTACCTTCCTATTCTGTTGTCCAACATCACTAACTTTGCGTGGTGGGCAATGGATGAGTGAAAGTAATGATAAATCGATGCACACATGACAAGGCTAGAGTCGCTAAACCATTCAGGGAGTGACACCAAGAGGAAGTGGCAAAAACAGGACACCTCTATCCGAACATGAAAAGGCATCCACAAGAGACAAGGTTGGGGTGCATATTGTTATTATTATTAGTATTATTATTAGTATTATACCAGACTAAACAGGAGGCTTATGTTAATTACTTCGATTTTAACCCATCTTAGACAAGTAGCACAGCTATTTCTATATAAAAAGCTAAAGGTTCTGCGGTGGGCTGTTGCCCTGCCTGGGGTTTGTTTCCTGCCTTGCGCCCTGTGTTGGCTGGGATTTGCTCCAGCAGACCCCCCCGTGACCCTGTAGTTAGGATATAGCAGGTTGGATAATGGATGGATGGATGGATGAAGATTAAGGTCCTAGTCCCAGTGGGTCACAAGTAATCATGTGATAGACCATCCATCCATTATCCAACCCGCTATATCCTAACTATAGGGTCACGGGAGTCTGCTGGAGCCAATCCCAGCCAACACAGGGCGCAAGGCAGGAAACAAACTCCAGGCAGGGTGCCAGCCCACCGTAGGGCACTCGCACACACACACCAAGCGCACACTAGGGTCAATTCAGAATCGCCAGTGCACCTAACCTGCATGTCTTTGGACTGTGGGAGGAAACCAGAGTACCTGGAGGAAACCCATGCAGACACGGGGAGAACATGCAAACTCCACGCAGGGAGGACCCGGGAAGCGAACCTAGATCTCTGTACTGTGAGGCAGCAGCACTACCCACCATGCCGCCCCCTTAATCTTCATCTTAATAAAATGATTTATGATGTGATATGCACTGGTGAAGCAAAACATGTCACTAGCAGCAACCTCTGCAAGGTTATTGGCGTTCACTGTTGGTTTAAGCACATGCGTCCCAGCAGCCTGGTGGAACTCGCACACTTTTGAGGCCTGAGCTTTTGTCTTGGGAGGACCAGAGGTCTGCATGTTTTCTAGTATTGGATAAAAATCTGAAATGGCAGAAAGCTGGTTTCCTAAGCACAAGTCCTCCCTGCCTGCCTGATTTGGCTTTCATCTTACACACTGAGCCCCCCAGTCTAACTCCTGGTCATTCCACTTTCTTTCTCTACGTGTTTATCCATTTGATTCAAGACTGGGGGTGTGTAGCACCCTGGCATTGTGCCTCCAATTAGGGAAAGATCAAAATCTGTGCAGTGGTTAAAAGGAGGATTAAAACAATCTGTCCAATAATGCAGCACAACGGACATCACCATTATGGCATTGCCTATTGTCTCAGTAATATCTGTTGGTTTGAAAAGCAAATCTGTATTTTATTTTCTCTTGTCATTTTTTGGACGAGTGTCTTGCACGCTATGGGGGTCTTGCTAGGCAGGCACGCCCTGTTCCCTTGGAGAACTGGAACTGCAGTATAAGCTGTGGAGTTCATCCAAAAGTCTGCATTATAAGCAAACAGAGGATGCAAGCTTTGGCTGACTTTTTTTTTTCTTTTTCAAATAAATTGAGCATAAAGAAGCAGCGCTGATCTGTTTAAACCCGTCTCTATAATGTACTTTTGGCTCTGGTTTTATAGCTTGTCAGACACCCTGCTGCTGACAGATGTGTTACCATCACACCCACTTTCACAGGTAAGCTAACCCCACACTT
>JANRMT010062852.1:39025957-39054029 GCA_026402145.1 Polypterus bichir lapradei | reverse complement strand
ATCTATCTATCTATCTATTATAAAGTGCCTTTCACATCTATCTATCTATCTATCTATCTATCTATCTATCTATCTATCTATCTGTCTGTCTGTCTGTCTATCTATCTATCTATCTATCTATCTATCTATCTATCTATCTATCTATCTGTCTATCTATCTATTAATTTAGACCATTTGTCAGAGATCTGTTTCCACATTGACATTAAAGAGTCCTTTTCTGCTGGTCAGTTTTGTCGGAAAAAGCCAAATGACATCCATTGTGATGCAATGTTATATAAAAGGAAAATGAGAAAACATCCAAGGGAGTGAAGACTTTTAAAGGAAAATAAAAAATGTCAAAATTCACCTAATTCTTTACATTATAATAATACTGTCAAGGTGCTGGCACTAGCAGTAACATGGAAGAGCAGGAAACGGAAACAGCAGCAGCGCCCAGACAGGAAAAGATAGCGGAGTGAACTGGCGGACTGTTATTCAAAAGAACAGTGCCAGCCATGGCGGGGGGGCCTATAAAAGGTCAGTTGCTGAGTGAGAGGTCCTTCTTTGGAGAGCAAGCTACAAATGAGTCAAAATCCACTGGGTCATTATGGGCTGACACTGAGTTCATTTCTTAAACAGTTTCTGTGGGTGCTTCACTGGTTAGGACGGCCATTATTCAGAGGACATTCTCTCTGTGGAGTTTGCATTTGCTCCCCAAGTCTGTTTTAGTTTCCTTTCTGTCTTCTAGTTTATTTGGTGATTCAGATTGTCTCCATTGTGTCTGAATGTGTGTTGTACATCAGTGCTTGTGATGGACTACCGTTTCGTGTGTCTGGGGTCATCTCCAGTCCTCTCTTTCCCAGAAATGCTTTAAGAGGCTTTGTAAATGTTGTGTTAAGTTACACTTCCTGTTACTGCTTTATGTTTAGACATTCTCTCAAATATTTGCTATCATAACAAAAAAAGGCAAAAATGTCTAACTAACATTGTAATCCTTAGGGACACTAAGAAATAAAAACCATGATGGTGATGATGATGGCAAGTGTGGCACCCTTAAGAAGAAAATGATGGCTTCTGCGTGTAATGACGGTAGAGGGATGGCGCTTTTTTCCTTTAACATGTTTTCATTTTTTAGATATATCTGTTTTGTTTTAAGATTAAAGGCAACATGGAGGTGCAGTGGTAGCACTGCTGCCTCGCAGTAAGGAGACGTAGATTTGCTTCCCAGGTTCTCCCTGAATGGAGTCTGCATGCACCCTTAGTGTCTGGGTGGGTTTCCTCCCACAGTCCAAAGACAAGCAGGTTAGGTAGATTGGTGATCCTAAAATGGCCTCTTTGTGTGTGTGTGCATGGGTGTGTGTGTGTTTGTGTGTGTTCGCCCTGCGATGGACTGGCACCCTGACCAAGGTTTGTGCCCTGTGCTAGGTGTGCTAGGTGGGTTAGGCTCCAACACCCCCACATGATCCTGTTCAGGACTAAGTGGGTTAGACAATGACTGACTGACTGTCTGACTGCTCTAAGATTATATATTTATAGGTTTATGGGTTTATAGGGGGTCCAGAGACATGAGGGTCTAGCCCATCCTGGACTCTCCAGCTCACAGAGAATCCCAAAATAAACTCTGCCTCTGACCGCTCCGCAATATTGCTAAGTGTTAGTGAGGCATTAATGTGTTAGAGGCCTCTTAATGGGAAAAGGTAGGAGTCCATGTCAAAACTGAGACTGGTAGGAGACATGATGGATGATCCACCTAATTCAGTCCCATGGCTGGCTGGAGAAAGAGGACAAAATCCAACCCTGTAAGAAAAAACTGTTTTTGCTACAGGAACATTGAGAATACAAAACTCAAACCCACATCAGCAAAGAAATAAGGGCACAATGCATGATGTACATATGACAGGACCAGGGGGAAGCCATCAGGAAGCCCAATTTATAGCCCAAGGTCAGGTCAGGTTATGGAGCATGCATTGCTACAGCACGTTGTTGTACCCACCACATGACGAAAAAGCTCAGGATCCCAGGCAGACACGCGGTCCAGTCCCACTCCCCTGAAATGACCCTCTATCTGTGTTACGTGGACGACCCCTTGGCCTGGTCCAGCCACTCAGGCACCCAACTGTGGAGATCTTACGAGATGGATCACCCTCGGGGAATCGCGCCACATGGCCGTAGTGCCGTAACTGAAGCTCCCGAACAATGCAGGTAATGTGCCTCATTCGGGACCATGAGTACCACAAAGTCAAACCAGCGGTACCCAAGGATTCTCAGAAGACACACAGTACCATAGGAGTCCAGTCTTCATCTCAGGTCACTGGATAGTGTCCATGTTTTGCAACCATATAGCAAGACAGGAAGCACCAGGACTCTAGATATCAGAAGCACCACACACCCCTTTCCAGCGACCTCATGACCCCCCATGCTCTCCCAATCTGTCTACTGTCTTCATAGGAAGAGTCACCGGAGACATGAATGTCACTGCCAAGGTAAGTAAACCTCTCGACAAGGTCGACACTCTCTCCACAAACAGATGTGCCTATGAGGTCATTAAAGGCCTGTGATGTTGGTTTTTATCCCGGACACTCGCAAGCCCAGACACTCAGACTCCTCACTCAGTCTCTCGATCGCCCCGATCAGAGTTTCCATTGACTCCGCAAAGATCACAGCATCGTCAGCAAAGTCAATATCCGTGAATCTCTCTTCACCAACAGATGCCCCACAGGCACAACACCCAGTCCATACAAGCACTGAACAGAGTAGGAGCAGAACAGACCCCTGACGAACCCCAGAATCAACTGGGAAAAACGCAGAGGTCCTGCCTCCACTCTGCACAGCACTCACAGTACCAGTGTACAGGCCGGCCATGATATCCAGCAACCTCGAGGGGATCCCACGAACCCTCAGGATGTACACAGGGCAGCTCAATCAACTGAGTCGAACGCTTTGCGAAAATCGACAAAGGCTGCAAAGAAACTCCATGAGAACTCTCAGAGCCAGGATGCGGTCGATGGTAGACTTCTTAGGCGTAGCCCGAGGAGAGCTCAAACATTGCGTCGTGTTGCAAAAAACTACCCCAATACCTGACACAGACAAAGCTGTCACACTGGAAAGCAGGGGGAAGCAGTGAGAGTGATGGATTAGGTTCATATCATCGAAGACCAGGGGCAGGTAGAAACCCCCCGCAGGTATCTGAGAGTAGTTGAATGGTGTATATACAATAGAACACCTGGGGGTGTCCCCGACCAGAGATTTTAGATTGATAAAGTACATATAAAGGTACGGATCAAAAAAATGATAAATAAGGCATAGGAGTGTATAATAAAATAACCGTAATATTTTTCAAAAATTAGCCCAAAAAACTACAAAATCCATTTTTTCCCTGCAGATGAAAAATAGCCCAATTGGGTGGAAAAAACATGGAACTGGCAAATCTGTATGCATAATACACTACTGTTCGTATAATTCATAAAAGCTTTGCCGTGAATAATGCAGGTACATGCAAATACTATAGTGTTAACCTCGACTGTATTGAGCGAGTGGTCAGGAGCTGAGGACTGTGGGAATGGGCACGTGACTCACCCACACCTCGGCTGTTGTCAGCGTGTCGCCAGCGCTGACTGTGCACACGCGCTCTACTGTTCCATTCACCTACAGTTCTTGTGTTCATACGCTGATAAGGACTGCACCAAAAATCCACACTTGTTTTTTCATACAGGCGGTCGGATATCAAACAGCAGAAAAACACTGCACCTGATTGGAAGGTGACGGCGGAACATTGCGGCAAAGAAGCAAGAAACATTGAATTCACTGGGCTATGAAAAGAGGCTTAAAAGTGATACTGTACCATATATCTGTAAATTTCAATCCAAAGTGGCTGTGGCCATCAATTTTATCCAATTTTTATTATCTGAGGTAGCATTGGTCCACATTACCTCAGATAATTTGGGTTCAATTGCATGAGTTCTATCACAAATTGGACAGACTGAGCAAATATGGTGTAATATGACAATTTACAAACTGGACATTCTAGATATCAGTAATATGCAGTAGACATGACAGTCCTCTCTTGCAGAAAAGAAGATCATCACAGCTGTGAAGTCAGGATAATCTCTTCATTATAAAAAAAAAAATCCTGGAAAGGAAAAGTAGGGCGCCGAGACGTGATCTTCTCGGAAGTTCTCAGAAAACACTTAAAAGACCCACGAGACGCAAACAATATCAAATAAGAGCACTCAGTCGTGTAAAGGCACATAGCACACACAGATCGTGTGCTCTCAGCACATATAAAGCGTATAAGGACAATACGTTCGAGATGAAACATCAACGACTAAGCAAAGAAGAAAGAGCAGCGCAGAGAAAAGAGACCCAAAAGCGATGGAGAGAAAAAAAGGCAGATAAGAGATTATGAAGGCAGTGGAATTCGAAAGGATCAAACAAATGATGGCACGATACACATGCAGAGAAAGGTAAAGAATATGAAAGCAATAAAATTCCAAAGTATTGTAGCGTCCTAGCCAGGTTGAAGCCTTTTTTGTTTTAAGTGACTGTTAGGTTCGATTGAGGGAGGTTGGAGTACAGCATGGAATACTGATAGCAGCGCGACAGCAACAGAAAGACAGCAGATGATCCGACGGCACCTCCTTAGCATGCGTTCAGCCACCCACCCCTGACAACGCGAGCAGCATTATACGTCCTGAGAAAGAGATTTAACCACACCTGGGGCTGGAAATAAAGGACAAGTATTGTTTTTACAACGTCACACGAGACAAGGCAGTGAGCCATCATTTAAAACAAGTCCACGGACATCTAACCTAGCAGTCGTTGGATTGCTGTTGGCAGACATGCTTCATGTGCTCCCAGCTCTTAAAACAACGACAAGCGACAAGCAAAACACGCAGCTCGCCAGCAGCAGAAAGACAGCAGATGATCCGACGGAGTGTGTTCAGCCAACCTAACCCTCGTCTCCCCTACTCCCTTCACAACGCGAGCGACAGAGATGTGAAGTGGCAAAAGGACAGCTGCTGTACAGGCTTTGAAATGATCGGGCAGCGAGACAAGCAGAACAGGCAGCTCGCCAGCAGCAGAAAGACAGCAGATGATCCGACGGCATCTCCTTAGTGTGCGTTCAGCCACCTCCCCTTCACAACGTGAGCAGCGTTATACTTCCTGCAAGAAAGAGATGTAACCACGCCCGGGGCCGGAAATAAAGTATTGTTTTTACAAAAGTTTTAAAATAAAAGTGAAAATAATGCACATGTAACAATTCCCATGAACCTAATAATCTCTTTAAATTGTATATCCGGTAAACCAAAACCGGGGGTGGGTGAGTGAAGCGAGCAGGGGGTGGAGCCCCCTAGTCTTTAGTAAAGATGCATTACATCCGTGTTAACAGCCTGCAAATGAACACGTCAACAAAGCAAGCGTGTGAAAGTCACTCCAGTTCATGTCTACATGTGGATTGAGACTGCCAGGAATGATGAAAGAGGGCAGTTCTACAACCAGCTCCAGGATGTCCTCGATGAAGCACCAAACTTGTGATGGGGGATTTCAGTTCAAAGTAGCATATGGACAGAAGAGGCCAATTTGCTTCGATAGGTTCAGACAACTTAATTTATAACAATGGTAAATGGCTACTGATGTTTTGCAGCATTAATAGTCTTAGTGTCAGCCATACCTTCTCTAATCAAAGCACAAGCTGGCAAGGATCTCTTTGGATGGCAGCAAACAGAATGAGCTGGATTACATCTGCAATAACAAATGTACGGGACGTGTGGCTCTTTGGGTTTACTTGTTGATTATCTCTGTGCGTGTTACTGGGCCCGAGATGGACGGTCTTCATGTAACGAACAGATTTGGTTACTTGGAGATTCCAAATTGGCTCCTGTGTGAGTGTAAGTGGGCCCTTTGTTCAATCGGCTCACTGTCCAGGGTAGGTTCCTCCATTAACTCCAGTGCTGCCAGGATAGGCTTTAACCCTCTAAACGGAATTAAAAACATGTTTGAAACTGTTACATCATCTCACGTTGTCCACATACACACACTGCTATGGATTGTAAACTTCCAGTAGTGTCTATTAATGTGTTATGTGTAATTAATTCAAGGATCATATGGCTAGAGTTATGACCAGTTGAGCCAAGTCGGAGAAACAGAACCCTAAACAGACCTGGTCAGAACTTCAGGATAGAGCACTTGGATAGAGAAATCCAGAAACTGCTGAAGCAGAATCAACTGCTCCAAGCGATGACCCCTCACTCCTGGTGTTGCTTCTGAAAATTTGAAACGTCCTCCGAGGAGTGAGGCCGGAGCTACCGCTGGACTCTCAAAGCACTGACAAACAACGCGTTCTCTTTCTCTTGCTCTTTATTGTCATTACAATAAAAAGTGATTTCTCTGCCACAATATCACAGTCATCTTAAGATTATTATTTAAATACAGTCATACAGAACGTTTATACTTTTTAAACATACAGAAATAATACAAAAGAATAAAAAGTTTAAATTATTCTTCAAAGCTTAGTTTTAATACTGAGATTCAGGTGTGTGTCTGGCTCGTCCCTTCGGCTTTATCGACACACACTAATGCCAGACGCTCCACGTGTTCAGCGCGGTCACCGAGCCCCAGGGAGGCCTGCTAGTGTTCGGAGTAAACGCTTTTCAGTTGGCACCACGACATTCAGGGGTTTTTTTTTTTTTTTTCAGTTAATCTGAGCATTGCACTCCCTGGAGATTCGCAGTGTGACTCCAGTGATGATTCATTCACCTCTTGGAAGACTTTGGATTGTTTTTCACAGACACCCAGGATGCATCTGGGTAGTTTACAGCAGGCTGAACTGTTCACAGAAGTATAAAAATAATACATATATAAAATAAGTAGAAAGTATTTCATACTCTCCTGTAATGGCCTGACCTCAAAATGGGCAAACGGCCTTTTCTGTTATCTTTGTATTGCTCTTATGAGCAAAGGGGTGCTACATTTAGAAACTGTGAATTAAAAAATATGCCATCTTTAGTCCTACATATGGATATGTTCTTGAAAGCAGAACATATTTTAGTTCAGCACTTCATTTACCAGTTGGCACAATCAATGATCTTATGAGATCTAAACAGATGGCACTGCTGTGGCCTTCATCTCCATGTAGCAGACTGTCAAATCTTCTACCTTCTGATGTCTCCATGGAACTGAGAATTTCTTCAAAATTTATAATATTTTCCCTTTGCTTCTCCGTTACTTTCTGATGTGGTTAAAAAGGACTGCGGCAAAATATACTTCTGAAAGATCAGCAGCAGTCCTGGGCCATGGAAAGTGTGCTTAGGGGCAACCACAGGAGCTACAATAGTCCCAGGCCCTTGGCCATTCGTGTCCTTCATTGAGATTTCCTCAGTTGCTCTCGCCAACGACAACTTCAGCAGCTCCATGAACCTGCGTGAGCTGGCGACAGTCCAGACTGGCAATCAGCTTACGGGGTCCTGGTTTGGCAGGGATAAAGGTTTCCGTCCGGGTCAGTGTAGAATGTTTTCCAACATCACTATAAAAAAAAATATATATACATCTTTAAATTAATCAAGCATAAATGATTCATTAAGTGATGAAGACCCCGAGCAGTGTTTCTAAAGCCCGTGACACAATACGTTTTGAGTGATTTTTAGTCGTAGCCTTCATTTACATAATCTTAGTGAGTCACAGGCAGTCCCGTGAAGTCAAAGTCGCGTAACGCGACATACCCAGCAACTCACGCCAACTAGACCATAATGCACTCTGACTCTAGTCGTAAGGGCAGGCTCTGTGTGCATGAGAGGTGGCAACCAATGAATGCTCATCTGGAAGTACAATGCATGTAAGGTTATGATGGAGAATAAGAAACACGGGTGTTTTAGACCTCACAAACAGAAGTGAAGCCCGTCTGTACCATGACAGCTGTTTCTGAAGCTGTTAACCCTCCTTTCGTATGGCGCATCAGGCAGCACGCTACTGGGTGTCACAAAAAACCAATAGAGTCCAGCTGCAGTCAGGGCAGTTTTAGGCCTCGGACAGATTCAGCGACCGGAGACATTCTGAGGCCCGTAAGATGACACCCCTGTCAGTGGCATCTCTTTTGATTCCACCCACTCCCCCCCCCAAATTAGTGGTACACTTTTGTGCTAAATGTACTATTATAGTATAGCAATGGTGGCAAACTGAACATGTCTATAAAAAATATTCATTATAAATAAAAAATAAGCTTCACTTCACCAGGTTAAACTGTCGTGCTAATGTAATGAACGTCTCGTCGTACTTGCTGAGAGGTCGCCAGCCATCATCCCCACTCGGCTAACAGAGAAGGTCTTAGCTGGGCGACTCTGAACGACTACTTTATACCTCTTCGTGCTTCTGAGGGCGAGTGCGTCATTCCTCTGGAGCATAAACTCCGCCACACTTAATGCATCGTTAATATAAATATTAAAATTGTGCACACCAGAAATAATACAGAACTAATGAACTAACACAGAGAGGACCACAAAGACAGAACTCTGAAGAGCTCTTAAATGTCCAGCACGTAGTATTGCAGATTGACAGTTTACACAAATTATATGATTGATTCGATTCAGAGTCTATAAGAATATGTAGTGTTAATCGTAGCCGAGTGCAGCATAATTATAATTATTTTCTAATTTCTTTGTCTTCTTCCTTAGCATTTCCCATTTTTACATGGGGTCACCAGTGTAGATCCTTAGCCACACTGCCACTACTCCGTTGAGTGCAGCATTTAACTAACATATTAAAAAGTGCAGTGTCACGAATGAGACACAGCAAACATAGATATAAAACGTATACTATAAAATACAAAATGTTAAGATTTTTTGTTCTATTTGTTTCTAATATAAAACACCAAAACAACTGCTTCAGATGCAGAACTGAGAGACCTCGATAGTTTAGAAGTTTAATAAATGCTGAATACACATTTGGGTGCAGAAACTAAAGGGAACTGAAATCGTCACGAGAGGCGTCAGTTCACCAACAAAACGGGGCAGTGGCTCTAGAAGGGGACCTCATAGTGTCTGAAGTGCTCAGATCTGTCCGAGGCCTAAAACTGTCCTGACTGCAGCTGGACACTTCTCCAAAAAGGGCCAAGCACGACTGCCAGCACACAGTCAGTAAATTAGACATCCCCAATGATTTTCAGTCATTTAAAATGACATGGTCCCTGCAGGTGGCAAGTCTGACACACCCCACGACTAAAACTCACATAATGTGACAATGGCTTAAGCAGAGATACAGCCAACGCACACACTTACCCGACAGTGATCTTCTTGGGTTTCTGGAGGCCTGGTCCTTCAAGTCGGAGAATGACATTCTTTAATGTCTTTGGCAGAGGATTAGTGAAAATAATCTTGGCGGTCATCTCTCGACCCACCACAGCCGCCCCTTCAGGCTGGAGAAATAAAGTCCAAAATGGAGTATGTTACCAATCAGCTGACAGATGCGATGACTTCAGTTTGTAATGATTTTGTATTCACAATTTACTGCCAAAAGCTGTTTATGCAACAGCAGCAAGATAACACACCCTGACTGCCTGGTCTTATGAGGCCCCTTACAACAAAAGGTTGTGAGCAGCTAATTTTTGGAGTATTATGAGATGGCCCTCAAGTCATCCTATAAATACAAGCATTTTGCTTGCTGTTTACAATTAAGTGATTTTGTTTCAAGTCCTTCTGGCCAAATGGAAGGAAAAAAACAACTTAAAAACATCTACTCACTTTATAGGAAATTTATAGAAGGCAGAGGAAGGATGAAGTGGCACAATGGAGCAGCAAGTAGCATCACCAACCCACAGCACTTATGGTGGCATGCGAGGCTGGGTGAGCTGCATATCTAACCTAGTCTGACGTACATACAGTAGGTGTCTTAATATGAACTTCTACTCCATCCAGGATGGGTTCCCAGATTATACCAGGTGATGCCAGATTTGACAACAACATTTCTTAATTGCGTACCAAAAAATACATTAAGAAGGCAAACAGAATGTCAGGTTATAAAGCACCCTGATGTGTGGAGTACAAGTCCCAGGAGGTTCTGATCAAACTTTATAACACACTGGTGAGCCTCATCTGCAGTATTGTGTGCAGTTTTAGTCTTCAGGCTACAAAAAGGACATAGCAGTGCTAGAAAAGGTCCAGAGAAGAGCAACTAGGCTGATCCCAGGGCTACAGGGGATGAATTATGAAGAAAGATTAAAAAATTACAGTTAAAGCAGAAGATTAAGAGGTGACTTGATTGAAGTGTTTAAAATTATGAAGGGAATTAGTCCAGTGGATCGAGATTTTAAAATGAGTTCATCAAACTTGTTAGGGTAAATTTCACAGAAACTTTAGGAAGTTTTTCTTTACACAAAGAATGATAGACACCTGGAATACGAGTACCAAGTAGTGTGGTAGACAGTAAGACTTTAGGGACTTTCAAAACTCAACTTGATGTTTTTCTGGCCTGTTCTCGTCTAGAGTGTTCTTACGTTCTAATGACCGAAACGCTAAAAGTTATGAAAAGAGTTGGTACAGTGGATCCAGACTGTTACTTTAAAGTCATTTCTTCAACAAGAACAGGCAGCATGGTTGCAGACTTGTTAAGGGCAAAATTGCACAAACGTTCAGAACTTTTTTTTATTTCTACACAGACATAAGAAATAAATAACCAGATAGTGTTGTAGACAGTACAACTTTGGGGACCTTCAAAACTCAAACTTGATGTTATTTTGTAAGAATTAAGTAACTAGGATTGGAAAGCTTGTTGGTCTGAATGGCCTGTTCTTGCCAAAATGTTTCTAATGTTCTGATAAATTTTCCATTAAAGAATAAGGTTGAAAATAGTGTGTAGTCTCCCACTCCAATCGAATCAATATAACAAATGCCTTACAGACTTCTTTTAGGACTATCAACATCCACTGCCAATTTGTAATTATCTCTTGGATTCCAATAATCGTACACAGAACCTGGATATCCTCCTCCTCTTCCTCTTCTGTCAAGATGGCAGTCAAAGCCGAGCTCAAGTACTGATCATTCCTTTCATTTGATAAACGTCCAATGATTTCAGATAATTATGCAGTACTATCCATCTATTGATCCAGCCAACATTTTCCTAAACTGTTTATCCATATCAGGTTGTCTGAGTTTAACTGGGTGCAATGTAAGAACCAAGCTTGGATGGGTCTTATAATTTACATAAACTTTGTGTATGTGAACAGTATATAACTAACAAGTAACAAAACGTCAACAATTAAATATGTTTTTTTGTAAATAATTATCTGTTCACTTGAAGCAGCACATGTAAGCCTCACCTCTCTTAATTTCTATGTAAAATATTTCACCTTCTATTTGGAATTTCAGATGTACATGCATTCATACATTTTCAAACCCACTATTCCCCAGCTAAGGGTTTTGGAGGGGCCAGGGCCTACCAACAGAAACATTTGGTGCACAGAAGGAAACAGTCCCAGACAGGCCAGTGATCTATTATTAGGCCCGTTCACAAATAAACCGATAAGGGGCTAACTGACTCAACAGACGCTTCTTTAGAGATGTGGAACAAAAACCTACACAGTTTACATTCTTTTCTAAAGCTTTCGTATGCGATGAGTCAACGCAGACTCTTACCCGTATCTGAAGGTCTGGAGTCCGGAGTCTGAAGGTGTGCTGTTTAGCCAGAACCTGGCTTGTCTCATTTACTCGACCAGACACTGTCATCATCAGTGCTCCCTGATCTACAAGTTCATCCTGATAGTCACTATATTTTAGTGTCCATTCTACTGTCTTCTCTGTGGAAACAATCAGAAAAATAAATATGCACATTATACTACAGCGCATCAATCAAATCACAACAGACAGGAAAGCAGCTAAGCAGGTACCTACCCTCGTTAGCCTGCAGCACCACTTCTGTCTTTTCCTTCTTAATGGTTCCCTTGAGGACACCAGTGTAATACATAACAGCAACATGACCCTGCAGTCGGATTGTACGTGAGGTGGAGCTGCTGTTCTTCAACAGAACCTTCATGCAGGCATCACTGCCCATCTGTACAGACTCCTCTGTGTTCACCTCCACTAAAACATCTTCTGCCTCGGGTCCATCATACACATTGGGTTTTGTACCATAGCGGCAGGCAGTCTCCACAGCTATGCGTTCTTCATCTGAACCTGAGAGGTTGAATAAGACAGACATTAGGGAAAAAAGTTAGTTTATCAATTCCTAGCACCAGCTTGTTTTGGTTAAAAGCAATCCACACAAACCGATCAACAGTTTCATACATTGCCCTTGGTCATTAAGTATACCACAAAAGGAAATGAGTTTTCCCTGAACCTGAATAAGAAAAGCAGTTCTGCATGTTCTGAGATTTCAAAGAGCAACAAGGTCAATTAAAAAGCCTTCTTGTTCCACTTGTATTGTGAGGACGTGCAGTGCTCTACGGGATGGTTGGTCATGAATGCACTTTACAAATTTGTCTTTTGCTGCAATGACGTAACATCAGCAATTGTTTTTGGGCAACTTTGAAGCTCTCCAGGACGAGTTCATTTGAACGTTTAGCATGGTTTATTCCATTCTCTTTAGTGACCATCATCACAGGCGTCACTGAAAAGGCTTTTGGCACACTTTGTAACTACAATTACGAATTGCACCAAGGCCTCTGAACAATGGCTGACCCCCAAAGGTCATGCAAAAAGACCATTTCCCCTCGGAAAGTATATCAAATCTAAAAGAAAATCAATATGATTTAGTTTTCCACAAAAAAAAATCTCCATTTAATCATCATAGCGCAACACTCCACCTTTGTCAAATATGTATTGCTTTATTTTGTACTTAAATGAATTGTAGCAATTTTGTCCAAGCAAATAATTCTTCTTGTAAATATTGCTAAGAATTCTTTGTATAGAAGGATGCTGCTACAATGTCGGCACGAGCCAAACATCACAACACAAAACCTTTGCCTGGCGACATTAGACTGAATTCCATCTGTTCCAGAATCCGTCTCATAACTCATCTTATAACTCAATAACTACTGCATGCAATATCCTGAAGATGAATACCACAAAAAAAAGCTGTATAAACTATAAATCAGAGTTCATCTGGCCTGGGGATCAGTTTCTGCGCACGCTGAGCACTCTTTTTATCAGCACCACTTTGCTCCATGGTCCACACATACAAATAAAATCACGAGCACCTACTTTGACTCGGTATGAACTTCTGCACATGAACGGTTTTTGGCAGTGTTTTAATTTTAAATTTTTTTTTTTTTGCACAAAAGGGGCTGAGAATTTCTTTACATGATTTAAATAAACAGATATTTTTATTCTTAATTACTTACAAATAAACTGTTTTATTAAAACAAAGTCTGTGTCATAGGCAGCAAAGCCTTTAAAATGACTGCTAAACTTAAATAGAAGAAAATGTTAAAAGGCTATTTGAATTGTACACCTTTTAATTTTCTACATACTTTAGTTAGAAATTTTTTCAAAGGGAACTTTTAAGGTCAACTACATAAAAAACAGAAATTGGAATTGGAAAGTAAAATGGATGTTCTCCTCAGCCAACTTTGACCACTTTAGCACTTAAGGAATGTAACACGAACAACACATTTTAGGAGAATCTGTTATTCTGTTGGACACGTGCAGAAAGACAGACAACATACTGTATATTTTCACATTGTGCTCAGGCATGCCTAAAACAGAGAAATCCATTGAAAATTCAAAGTTCATTTTTGACCCCATTACCACAGAGAAAATAAAAAAATTTGTTGCATACCTGTTCACAAATACTCACAAAGCTTCATGCTCTCTTATCAATTTTTCCTATTCTGCTATTTATAAAATATTATGAGATAAAACTGCATCCGGCCCTGCAAGTGGTCCACCAACTTGTAGGGAATTCATGGGGATTGGTGGCAGGATTGGCACTCCAGCCACAGCAAAAAAAAAAAAACCCTTCATGCAGCTCAGAGACGACAGATAGGACTCTTTAATGGGGTCGGGGGTGTTGGGGATCAGAACTAGTGTGGTGCCGAGGGTCCCCCAGGATCCTGAGCTGTTTCGTCACACGGTGGGTGAGTGCAGCAATGGGCTGTACCGGTGCATGCTCCCCAACCTGACCTGACCTGTTATATTTACATTTGGGCTAAAGCCATGCCTGTATTCGGCATTTTAACTTTCAGTATTCTTTTTTGCGTTGCCTTTGACACTCTGATGTCTTTGCTTTGCTTCTCTTGTTAGGCATATACAGTACAGTACAATATATTATCTTCAGAAGTTACTATATAAAAAGCATTGATTAAGAGTCTGTATGTTAACACTAACCTTCTGGGTGCTTGTAGAGTTCTGTAATATCCTCCCGTTCATCAGAGCCCACTGCTTTTGTACTGATAAATCGTCCTACTGCTTTCTTCTCAATGTATACTTTATTGAATTTCCCATCTGGCCCTTGCTGCCAGTAGATCTTATCACTATTCACCTGAAAAGCAAAATTAAAAAAAGCGAGTTTGTTCACATGTTCACACTGTGTGAAAGATTCAATTATTTTCTCAAATGATATAGAAATACAGACCTCAGCAAAGACGAAGGGAGCATCGTATTTCAAGTAGACTAGCCCACTCTTAACAGCATTCACTGAAGCGGGACCACAGCAGTAAGTACCTACAGAAGAGGAAAAGAGAAATATGAGCCCCGGTATATTTCCGCCAATACTGTCCAGTACTCTCCTGTTCACAAGTAAATCCCAAACCTCTCTGACGCAACCTGTCCCATCTGTTATTAAACTTGTTTCGTTCTCAACTTACCGCTACTTGTCTCTTGTGGAGTAGCATCAATCGCCTGCCATCCTCCCATGCCAGGAGGAAGATCAGGCCTGGCCATCCAGCAGTCATTCCAAACATGAAAATTCCTGAAAGACAGTAATGACGAGATGAGTAGGTGAGGGCCTCATGATGTAATGTAAAGCTGAATCTGCCCAGAAGCAACAAGTCAACATACACAATTAAAACAGAGTGCCTCAGCTGTTTATGTTGCTGTGGACTGAGTTTTGAAATTCCTTTGCGTTGCCAAGTGCCTTGGCAGGCAGTGTACCTTGGGGACTAAGGCCTTGAACTTCAAATCACAACGTTGCGCATGCAAATGCCTACAAGCACTCACTGTGAGGCTGAGAAAAAAAATCACATAAACCTGCCTATCCTTAAATTGTGACACATGCCCATTATAATTTAATTTACATATAGGGCACTCAGGAGTTACAATTGCCATGCAAAGCATTATACAAAAAAAATGAATGACATCTAAACAGAGGAACAAATAGGATAAAATGGTGATAATGGCGTGTTTATCTAATAATAAGAACCAAAGTCAGAAGCCTGACAGCAGAAGCTGTAATCTATTCATCTGTACCCAGCTTGTTCAGTACAGGCCTGAAAGGAACCTGTCCCGGCAGCAATGGGCCCAAAGATGGGACACCTGTTCATCACAAATAAACTAACAATTTTTTTTTTTTTTTTTAAACATAGTAAGCAGCATCTCACGTCGCTTCACAACTGCAGTTTTATCATTACTATTACATAACTGTTTAACATTTATGGACAGGTCAGACAAATATTTATTCATGTCTGCATTATCACTCTGAGGCAGAGACTAAGGTGGCAGCCTTTTGGTTTAATGTTCAAAATCCTAGGCTCTAGGCCACACTGCCAGGATAATGTATCATTGCAGGGTACACTCACTGGACAAATTTAGATTCACCAGTTAATCTAATACGCACATCTCTGAGATATGGAAGAATCCAGAATATAAGCATACTCTCCAAACGGACACAGTTTGAATGCAAAAACCCCTGCTACATAGAAAGGAGGAGAGGAGAGGCTGGGAGCTTGCGCCGATAGCGCTTTGCTGCACCCACCACATGACGATAAACCTGGATTGGGATCCGAGTGCAGTTGGTGACATCTTAGCACCACATTGGATTAGAATTTAAACCAGGTCTACGGAAGTGTAAGACAGCAATGCTAACAAGGGAATTCGATACATAAAAGTTAATAAAAAACAAAAACAGGATTGATAACTGCCATGGTGCGTGAGCTGAGCTCTGGACATGTTATATATGTGACTCTCAAAAGAGGACTGCAAAATGCATTAACAGCTGTGGGTAGGGTACACTGCAAAATCTTGGAGACCAACTACCAAAGCTTTCTCTTGACACCCAAGTGCGTGTGTGTGTGTGTTGGTGTGTTAAGCTCACCAGACTGAATCTGTGTTCAGGCTGTCCATTGGCTCCATATTCTCATCAAAGTAGAGATCTGTAGTGAGGGATACATCTGTATCATGGGCAGAGCTGAAATTGGTGACACTGCGCCCTGGAATCCCCAGGCATCGTAAAACTGTACAATAAAGGAGACGGTGGTCAGAAGTCACAGAATCACTGGATGATTATCAAGTTAACAGAAAAGCAAACATACAAGAACCTGTGCAACACAAGAAACTTACCGGTGGTGGTGACTCCAGAAAAGACCCAACACTGGCCGAAGCTGACAGGTGTGCCCTTGCTTTTGTGGTACTGGGTTAGGATATCCACACTGCCAGTCCACGCTGTAGGAGCAGTCCCATCTGAGTAGTCTCCAGACCAGTTTCCTACCAACAAGCCCCGGTCATCTTGTGCATTTATCTGCATTACAAGGTAAAAGTTAAGACAGAAATAACAAATAAAACATTTCAGTGATCAACTTTATTGTGATGTACTCACCATGGCAGAGATGACACGAACAACAGTGATAGGGTCTCCTCTGCCAGCATGCGGGGTGCCGCTTCTTTCTAGTAGGAACATACAGGCCTCTAGGACTCCCTTGTCAAACTATGTAGGGAGAGAACATACACAGGTGATTAGTGTGGTATCAGACACCATCAGTGGCTCAATACTTTTACTGCATAAGTGACAGCTACAGCGGTCTTAAGAGTGAGCAGAAATTTATTTTATCCTTGTTGGCTAAAACACAAATGTCTGAAAGAAACAAAAGCAGGAAGAGAATCCTAATCCAAATCTATATCGGCCATGTGGTTCAGTGTGTTCTCACTCTTAAAGCACTGCACTTCAAAATTTAAATGTATGTTATACTACTGTCAAAAATTAGGAGTGAGAAATCACTTCTCGACTCCAGGTTGTCGCATACTACTGTGTTATCAAATGTAGCCAAAACTGGCAGTGGTTATGCATTCTGTTGCATAAAAAGAACCGATGTTATCATTTTAAGAGTACAGAATAATAGACTAATGCCATGACACGATGGTGAAGACACTGAAGAAGATCAGTATACAATACAATACAATTTATTTTTGCATAGCCCAAAATCACACAAGACGTGCCGCAATGGACTTTAACAGGCCCTGCCTCTTGACAGAACCCCAGCCCTGACTCTTTAAGAAGACAAGGAAAACCTCCCAAAAAAACCCTAGTAAGGGAAAAATGGAAGAAACCTTGGGAAAGGCAGTTTAAAGAGAGGCCCCTTTCCAGTTAGGTTGGGCGTGCAGTGGGTGTCAATGAGAAGGGGGTCAGTACGATACAATACACAGAACAAAACACAAGAAATCCTCAATACAGTATAATAGTAAAATAAAAATATTACAAGTACAGAGCAGAATTTAACAGTAGATGATATCACATAATATAATTTGGATTTCTTCAGAGTCCTGGAGACCTTGGCCATCAAGCTGCCTCCTCCATTGGCCGTTCCACAGCCGAGTCAGCTCTGGGCAAGCCAATCCGATGAATGGACCCCTCTACCCAATGATTCCTGCGATCCTCCATGTATGGCAACACTGCTTACTTCACTCCCTCTGGAGTTGCCTCAGCTGATTTAAGTCCAGATGAGACAATTCCAAACAATAATGAGTCTCCTGTCTGGACCTTCAGTTACATTCAATGTTATCCTTATTTTTTTTTGTTACAGCATTTTCAGTTCAACTGTATTCAATTGTAATTGTCTAGCAACATGATAGCCAGGATGCCTCCCTTGCACCTAACTCACTAATCTCTGTTTGGATTGTCTGATATAAATGGAACTTCTAAGAAAAGTTAGCCAATCAGTCAGCAACATGGACAGGCTACTGGCTTGACTGCAGTCAGGTCACTGATGTCACTCTTTCCATCTCCTAACACACCTACCTGTCCATAATTCCAGGTGCGCACTCCAATCTGCTTCTCTGTTCCATAATATATCCTTCCAGTCTCATTCAAAACATATTCCTTTAGGTGCTCCTCCTCTTCCATAAACACCGGATCATCTGAAAGACATGACCAGAAAAGTTAACAAATCTGATTTTCTGTTTCCAAAAACAATAAACACAAAAAGAAACACAATCAATGGAAGAACACGGACGGTGTCAAAAAAAGCGAGGCACAGGAGACTTCAGCTGAGAGGTTGCTGCCAAAAACCTGTCAAAATAAGCAAAGGCACAACTAGACAATGTCCTGACCCTTTTGTACACTGCCCAGGCCTCCATCAGATTGAAATATGCAGCTGGGAAGCAGCGAGTGCATATTTTCACTAGCACGCCTCCCTTTGTGTCTTAAGTGAAAACTCCATTGCTCAATAAGGGCCATAAAAAAGTTGACAATTAAACCTGCGTGCACAGGAAAGTTAAGGAATGTGCAAAAAGGAATTGCTGTTGCAATTCCTGCCATGTCTGATATCAAGGGGTTCCCCATTTGCTCTTCAGCTGTTTGAGCTTGTGAGTTTGAATATGAGGTCCATTCTCTGACAGCCTTATCTCCAGACACAGGAAGCAGCTGTGCCAGAATATAACAGATATCTATTTGACAGACTTTTATAGCAGACTCAGAGCTGGAATGTGTTCCAAGACAAACTGGAACAGAAAGGCAAATGTAAATCTGACTAGACAAACATCTGGTATTCCTGTATACAGTATAAGGGGACGCTGCATGTATCTGTACCTGGACCCGAGTGTTCTTTTACAGACTCACCTTCACACCAAGGGTTGAACAGCAGGTAGAAGTCATTCTTGGGGTCATGCTCAGTCTTAAATTCACCAGCTGGGCACCGAGTTCGTACAGCAAACTGATATTGGCCAATGACAGCAGTGGGCAGAGAGTTGACCGTCACCTTCAGCTTGGTGCCATCTTGCTCCATTATCTTGGCTTGCCATTCCATATCATTAAACTCATCTACGAAAGAGATGACTATGTGGGTGCCCTTGGCAGCCTGGGGCAGTGGCCCTGGAAAAAAAAAGAGGAATATGAAGGCATAGTAAGTACCAAAGATTACAGAAAACAGAGTAAAATAGTGAAACCTTCAGAACTGCATCCAGCAGTACAAGATGTGTTTCAGGCTCATCTTGTGCTGCTTCCTAAGATGACAAGCTCAAATACTGCTCAAAATATTTACTCGGCAAACTCTTGTAAGGAATTCTGCTGAGCAGGGCTGAGTTGTGCTGCTCTGCTGCTCCATAACCCTAACTTCTGTCCGCTCATAGCCATAGCAGGGTTGTATTCTCCGAACCTCAGACTAAAGGTTCTCAGATTCAAATGACCGCAGCTCTACATCATTGCATTAGCCCATTACTCCTTACTTTTGGGATGATAACAATGGTGTATTCTTTGCAATAAAATACATCACCAATGCCAGTATTGGCTACGTTTGATTTCACAGCAGGATGTGGCAACTTGGGAGTCAAAGCATGAATTCTTACTCCGAATTTGACACCAGTATAACACATATTTAAATTTTGATGTTCACCCTCAGAGCAATCACTGATAGTTTATCGAGAACAGAAACACGCTGAACCACATGGCTAATATAGATTTGGATTAGGATTCCCTTACTGCTTTTGTTTCTTCTGTGCATTCGTATATTAGCCAACCAGGCCAAAATACATTTCTGTATCTGTCTACTGTAGGGCATATTTTGCTAGGCTTCAGTGGCTCACCCAGCCTGTTAAGGCAGCATATCTAACAGACATTCAGCTATACCTTCGCCAACTTACACTCCAAAGTATGGGACTGAACTTTTCATTCCTGGATCTGCATGTACTTCCTTCATCTTATAACAAAGGTCTAAATCAGAGTTGAAAGGACATCTTTCCAGAGACCCCTCTGCAGAATCTTTCTTTGTTTAGCAAGCTGAAACTGATAACGTCTTTTCTGTTTGTGGACCAGAAAGCTGAGATTCAGTCTGCCAAGCCAAAGCTGCCAGTAATCTGAAAAAACTGAGAAGTAGCCATTGCTTCAAGAAGGAAATTTCGGCATCTAAACTCTTGTGCTAGAAACAGTAATGCCGTTTCCCTTTGAAGTTGCAGACGATACAGCAAAGGGCCTAACTGAGAAAAGCACTGCACACCACAGACAAAGAATCACGCAGCAAAGACAAACAGTGTAGTCCAGTGCAAGAAGAATCCTCCACTTGAACCCACAGCAGCAACAAAAGCAGCAACTTTGCACAACATCAGCCCTTATCTTTAAAAACGTGGTATCGTATTGAGAATTGAAAAGTACCGATCCACTGTCGATATCTGATGCTGTTCTAATAACCTGTGTATGTTCTCTCACTACATAGTTTGTCAAAGGAGTCCTTGAGGCCTGCATGTTCCTTCTGAGCTTACATTAGGTGGGCTTCATGTGGAATGGATGGATGGATGAGGCTTTGTGCAATTCAAGTGATGTACTTTGGGACAAGGAAATTCACATTTCAGAGGTTTTCAGCAGTGAAATGGATCTAATCAGGATATCTACCTTGGCTGTTTTTAGACAGAATAAGGAAAATGTCCTGATTAATTGATTACACCTCGTCAGAATTTCTTGCATAACTGGAAAAACACAAAGGTTATTCTAAATTTGAGAAAAAAAAAAAAGAAAAAAAGGTCAAAACACTTCTCCGCCACGTAGTCTTTGTCAGGTGTGTGCATGTTTGTTATTCTATGTAGACTTCATTGCAACTAACAAAAGTTACACAACTGAAACATTGTGACTGTAAACCATTTTCATATTTTTTCAACATGGGAATAACTTTTACCTTTTTATTTTCCTTTTGCAGATGCACTTTGATGTAGTCTTTGCTAACCCAAAGTTGCATAACTATACACTCTCACCAGAGCCTTTCCTTAGATGCTCATTGGCACAACACAAAAAAAAACGCTTTTTATGGGTTTCATTGGACAGTACTTTATCTTGGCACTTCCACTAGTCAATAATATCGGTCGGTGTTTATTGTCTTTATGACACCTACAGACATAATCTGTCAACGGCTGTATCAACAAATGAAGACAAGTGAATGCAACCTGAAGGATCATGGGTTATTCTTGTTCACAGAATTCACTTATTCCACTTTGATTCAAAGAAGTGAGGAGTGAGTGAGGAGTGCTACCATATTCCTTAAGCATTATTGTTTCATTTGTATCCTTTATATTGGTCCCGTAATACAATCAGTGAATAAGGGGTTTGCATTGGATAAAGGAAATGTTTGGCCTAAACACTTGACATTGTAGCCGTATTGTGAATATTAAACCACCCAGACATTTAGCAAATTGTCGAAATCACTTTAGGGAGAACAAGTGCCTGAAGTTGATCTGAAGTTAGCAACGTATAATACAAGGCAGGAACTACAATGAATGGACTGGTCCAAATTTCACATGCCCACACACACACACTCGCTGGGACAACTCATAGCCAGCATATTAACCTAATATACACATTTTTGGAATATGGAAGACGACCAGAACTCTAAGAGAAAACCTCACACAGCCACGAACTGTTAGTGGGCTGAGATTTGCACCCAGGACCTGTAAGGCACCAATGGTAAGTACAATACCAGCACAGCAACATACTCAATCTTAACTAACATAACATTTACACACCAACTTAATTCAAATCAGGTTAAGGGGTTTTACAGTCTGCGGTGGGCTGGCGCCCGCCCGGGGTTTGTTTCCTGCCTTGCGCCCTGTGTTGGCTGGGATTGGCTCCGGCGGACCCCCGTGGCCCTGTGGTTGGGATGTAGCGGGTTGGATAATGGGTTTTACAGTAGGCAGCAATGGATACAAGTCAAGAACCAACCCTGGACAGACCATTGCAGAGTCTAGTCATACATACAAAGTCATGCTAATAAAAGGGCCAATTTAGAATCGCCACTTAACCAAACACACACGTATTTGTGGATATGGTAAAAACTAAAACCCCCAAAGAAGAACCTAATGCTGACACCAAGAGAAAAATGTAAATTTCACATAGACAACAAAATTGGAGTGGGATTTGAACTCATGATTTTGCATCTGTGTAGCAGTGGCATTACCACTACAATAATAAACGTCAATTTCTGATGTATTTAGAAATAAAAAACAACTAAAGTGGTTTATCAAAACATCCATCCTGTCTCACATGGTAACTGTGTGACATCAGAGTTTTTAACTGCATTCTGCACTTAACTTGAGCAGAGGGTGTCAGATCAGCCATTTACATTCTATTATATTTTTTGCCCAATTTCCTACACACCTCCTTGCATTAACCACTAGGTGGGAAGCTTTGACTTGGCCAGTCACTTTTTGACCACCATGGAGGAACATAATTAAATCTAAAAAAAATAAATTAGCAATGAGATGCAATTTAAAAAGCAATTGTTCCCATACTACAGGGAACCACCTGTCTGTGTCAAGAGGTTCATCCTGCCCTTGAGTAGACTTTCAGTCCACCTCTCAGTGTTTCAGTCCCTGGTCTTACCAGTAATTGTTTGCTGTCTGAAAAGGGTCTTTAATCCATAATAGTTATGTTCTTGTGTCTGCTTGCCTGGCTCTGCTGGGTGTGACCAATACTATTTTGGGGGCAGCAAGTGAAGTGGAGGCCTAATTTTAGAACAGTATGTCGGAATGCCTTCAAATACTGTAGATCAGATCACAGGATAAATTTAGATGGGCTCTTACTGGTACCATGTCTAAAAACACATGTTCATTTTGAAGCCATGTGCTGGGAAAAAAAGGCAGTGCTGACACTATATAGCATTATTTGAAGGACAGCTGGAATCTGAAAACTCTCATACAGTCACCATGCTGTAAAGAGGCCTGACCAGAATAGGCATCATATTGTCAAGGCATATACTGACTGAGTGCAGCTGTACCCCAACTGTGTGCCCTACTCCAGCTGGTAATGTGACAGTCTTCTGGTGAAGCGGTGAAGTCTTTGGCTTCTATTAAATCTCCCGTTATGCTCTCTGGCATTTCCATTAAGGCTAGAGAGGAGTTCATGGTCAACTTGAAAAGTATCTCACAACAGGAGGAGCAGCACATCCGTGAACAGATCATGTGTGTGTGCGCCAACATTTATGAGTGGATGGATCGGCCTGTCTGAAAATTCCTCACCCCTTTGAGAATGTCTACTTTGTGCCCACCGACTTGTCATTTTTTTCTTCTTTCCTGCCTGCCTCACCTCCCACCACCACTCCCTTCTGCCACTCTCTAATCATGGCCACATTTAGATTTCTGTTAAAGCTTTTATAAAAATGATAACTTGCTTATTAAAAGGCAAGCTAGTTAGTTTCTTCAAGTGTTTCCAGATGTTCAGTCGCAACTGTGTGGGTGCTTTTTTTCTTTTGAAGAGTACACACTCACCGATCTGTAGCTCCAGCTGTAGCGTGTCGGTTTCAGGGTTAAATGGTCGGGAAAGCTCAAGAACGAGGTTAAAAGGCTGGCCTCGTCGCAGCACCAGCTCATCACACTCAAACTCATCAGTGTGGTGTTCCTTCCTGTTGATGTCTCTTCTTGACTTCAGAAGGTCAACATGCCGGACGGTCAGCAGGAGATCTGAAGGACATACATTAGTGATTAAAGATACCTGGGAACTGGGACAGATTCATCAACTGCTCAAAAGAGTACTTTATGTATAAGACTTGAGTATCTGTATCCAGCCATTACAAAATCAGCTGGTAGGATCAGATCAAGCAATCAGATTCCCTTTTTTGGATTTCAAAGGCATCCAATTACTTCATAATAAAAATTTAAGAAGTAGGCTCTGTTCCTCTCAGTTTCTTTCAGATTGCAAATGTTAAGCTGGAAATACTGGTAAAAATGTTTCACGTTCGTCTGGGGTTGCTACACCACTGAGTCACCACTGACTCACAAAATAAGCTGTTTCAACGTCCCCCACACCACCACACCACCCATACTGCCATCTTCACCTCTGTCTGCTCCCATTTTAAAAATCAATAAAGCACATTGCTGTTAGATTCTACATTATAAGGGAGGACGATCTGCAAGGTAGTGCAACTGTAACTAGGCCACATTCCAGGCAGAGCTGGCATTCCAGCCATTAGAATGCCAAACTCCTCCTCCCCTTCCAGCAGCGGATCTCTCTACAATGAAGAGCAGACTTACCTCCAAATTCTTCTCAGTGTTTTGCTGAGCTATATCAATTATAACCAGTAAGGTAGGCCCCACAATGGTACCAAAACTGACAAAAATAAGCACGCTAACAAGTGAACTCACCAGGCATCTCCATCTCTTCTGGCTTTGGTTTGCTCACATCATTTTTGCTCTCTGAAGTTGGGACTGGCTGTGAGCTTTCGGAGCACAAACAAGGACAAAGCGCCCGCAGTATTCGGTGGCATCTGCCTTCTTGCTTCTTCTCAACCTCCCGAGAGGAAGAGGGGTTGTCGTGGTCAGCCTGAACAATGTCCTCACTCCAGAGGGTAACTGCAGGCCACCGGCCCACCTCATTGTGGCGGGATGATGACATTCTGAAAAGGAAAAAAAGATTTATGATTACTTGACTTTGCCCTCTGATGGACAGATGCTTTGTCCACAGATGGTCCCTGCCTTCTGCCAGGAGAAGATCCAGTCCTCAATAGAGCTAAATGGTAATGGATGGAGGATAGCCACTGGGCAGGTCTTTAAAGGCAGTGAGCTTTTCACCAAGTTACAGGCCCACGCTCACCCATTAAGAAACCAGACAAAAAGACTTTCAGAAATTGGCGCAAACTTACAGGATGATGAAAAAGGCCTTGTGACCGTAACTATGGTGCAACTGCAAAAGCTGCCAAATGAACTGCCTGCTGCTCTGGTAATTAAGGGGTTACACTGGATGCCACAAGATTACAAGTTCATAGTCCTCCCTCTGCACAAGGCATGGTGCACTCAAAAATCAGATCCACCGCATATCGTGCCTGTAAGCGCTTGAACACCACTTGGCGTGAATGATTCTATATAAATCAGTGCCATCCATTTTTTATTGATTTTACATAAAAGCAAATAAATAACAATCGATACAATCAAATCAAACTTAATAAACCAAAATTCAACCCCCACCCCCAAAAGAGAAGAGAGCCAACCAACAAAGCAAATCTTTGAAACAGCACGTAAGGGAGAGTATCCTTTTCCCAGATATAGAAGCTTATTCTAAACTTTTATTCATTAGATGCTGCCATAGTTTTAAAAAGTTTTGCACAGATCCTCCCCGTGTGAGAATTTGATTTTTTTTTTCCAATTTCAACAGCATAGGACATCAGTTACCCACTGACTTAAAAGTAGTAGGGTGGGATTCTAATGCCCTCCTTTTTATACCATTTCGTTAAAGTAGGTCTGTGTAGAGCCAGCAGAAATACGTGAATAGTCAATTTAGAGCTGTCAGTAAGCCTAGCTGCATGATTTTGGGCTATGTAGGGAACAAAGAAGCTATACACACTCCTGCCAGGAATCAAACAGTCTAACTGCTATGACCACTGAGCCACCTGACTGTCTCACTGTGAAGGAATAAATATCATAGCTAGCTTAACATCTCTTCATGCAGAACACAACCATCCATGCAGACCACAACTATATTTAACTGATGCTTTTTATTGAAAAGAGCTTACAAATCACAAGTGCGTATAACAGTATCTGTACCTCCATTTGCAGCATAAGCAGGTTAAGTAATGTCCTCAAGCTTGCACAGAGAGTCATTGCTTGTGATTGAGTTTGGTTCTTCATACATTAAAATAAATAGGTAGATGTTATTGTCTATACTTGGTTCACTGTGTCCAAGAGGCTGTAGAGATTATTCTCACAATACAAGACAGTTTAGTGGAGTGCAGCAAACACACACTGCTTGTATATGCCAATCTCCAGTTTGTCTGAGCATGTTAGACTGCGGGAGTAAAGTGGAGCCTGCTGGACACTCCACAAAAAATGATTACTCTTAATAATATGCCATGCTCATTTAACAACCTACAATTTCATATAAAAGATGTGCACACGTTTCTGGGTATTTAAAAAAAAATGATGCCAATGTTTAAAAGCAGTTTCCAAAACTGTGTCTCTGTCTTTGCACTTCATGCCACAGTCTAGATTTTACTGAGCTCACAGGCTCAGATTACTTTCTATGTTGTAGCAAGTGGCCACACATTAAAGATCTTTGAATAGGTCGACTCAGGACTGTTCCACACCACATTGCACACATACATTGATGCCAATTGGAAATTAGAAATATTACTTCATGTTAGGTGGAATGTGTGAAACTGGAACACTTCACATTGGAGGAAGAAATGCTGAAGCACATGGGGCACAGTATTGAACTTTAAAAGGCCAAGAACAATATTTGAAAGATGAACATGACAGCTCAGCCATGTGAGAGACTGAAAACAAAAAAGTGATGAGAACCGGAAATGAAACTGAAGAGACCAAAGAGGGTGTGAATAATGTAAAGTCAGACAAAGTCAATAATGTGCACAATTTGTGCATACTATATAAACGTACAGACAGCAGCACAAGACATCAAGTATAAGATCTATATGGGTGCTAAATGGTTTAAAAAGCGGGTGGGAGATCTCTTTAAAGCTGTTGAGTAGATCTAGATATATATAAGAAAATAGCATACAAGGAGAGTGGTACTGAAACACCCAAACAAAGCATGGAAGTTTGTTTCATCAGGTCTGGATGCTCCACAGCTTATTTGATATCTCATTATCTGCAGCCACTACAACTGTCAAAATATGGACTTACTATAATTTTGTAAACTGACAAGGTGCATAAGGCCTGAGACACTTAATATTACAAGGAACAGAGCTTACGAAAAGTTTTGGGGGTGTGGTCGTCTAAAGTGAAACAGATGCAGAAGAGTATTGAATAAAGAGAGGTCTAATGGAAACTGAGTTGAACCATGGCAGAACGAAATGCCAGATCCAGTGCATCAGAAAAGGAAGTGCAAATGTCTACTATTGTAACACTGCTTCTATTCTTGTGAATGTGTATCTACCACAGCGAAACCTTAGAGAATAAAATTAGTCAATTAAAAATACAATTTAAAGGCTAACTGATTGCACGTAAAGCTAAGAGCTTTGTACACCCGCTACTCACCTGCAGCGCACTTCTGTCCAAAGAGTTCGCAAACTTCTTCAAAAAATCTTGACAGAAGACGGAATGTTCCTACTAATAAAAGCGCTGGGTGTTAACACACGACGCAAATGGCGAACAAAAAGCACTCTAATAGTGTTAAAGTTTGGATGTTCCTGTCAGTCCGGTCCCGCGGGTGCTACCCTGTAAATCGCTTTCAGATATTTGCAGAGCTTCTCTGCGCCTTCACCAGAGGCAAGCGCTTTTATTACACGAGGAAGGCGGGGTTGGTAGGAGGCGTGGTCTCAGTTTGCGATAGCCCTCTCAACTCGACCGCGCACGGGTCAGGGAAGGACGGGGCGGGATTTGAGTGCTTGACTGACAGCACGGTGCAATGTTATGAAATGAGTGACAGGGAGGGGTGGTGCTTTAAGGCGTGACTGACAAGTCAACTCGAGAAAAGGGGCGTGGTGTAGTGACTCACCCCTGCCCCAAAGCTCTCCCTTCCTTTCAGATATCGGGGTTGGCCAATCTCTGCTGTAAACGCATTTCGTTTTATTAGTTGCATTTTTTTGAATGACGTGGGTCATTTCTCATTCCTGTAGGTCCATTATTTACTTAACACGTACGCTATTTATTTTAGCGCTGGTTTGTTGTATTTTTTTTGATTCATTACTTTTTATTATTTATTTTTAAAATAACATTCTAAACAATAAGACACGTATATTGCAGCACATATGATATTATATATATATATAGTATATATATATATATATATATATATATATATATATATATATATATAT
>JANRMT010062852.1:39010766-39025298 GCA_026402145.1 Polypterus bichir lapradei | reverse complement strand
ATAGATAGATAGATAGATAGATAGATAGATAGATAGATAGATAGATACTTTATTAATCCCAAGGGGAAATTCACATAATCCAGCAGCAGTACACTGATACAAAGAAACAAAAATTAAATTAAAGAGTAATAAAAATGCATGTAAAAGCAGACAATAACTTTGAGTAATGTTAGCATTTACTCCCCCGGGTGGAATTGAAGAGTCGCATAGTGTGGAGGAGGAACGATCTCCTCAGTCTGTCACTGAAGCTACTCCTCTGCCTGGAGATGACACTGTTAAGTGGATGCAGTGGATTCTTCATGATTGATAGGAGTTTGCTTAATGCCCGTCGCTCTGTCACAGATGTTAAACTGTCCAACTTTACTCCTACAATAGAGCCTGCCTTCTTAACAAGTTTGTCCAGGCGTGAGGCGTCCTTCTTCTTTATGCTGCCTCCCCAGCACACCACCACATAGAAGAGGGCACTCGCCACAACCGTCTGGTAGAACATCTGCAGCATCTTATTGAAGATGTTGAAGGACGCCAGCCTTCTAAGGAAGTATAGTCTGCTCTGACCTTTCTTACATAGAGCATCAGTATTGGCAGTCCAGTCCAATTTGTCATCCAGCTGCACTCCCAGGTATTTATAGGTCTGCACCCTCTGCACACAGTCACCTCTGATGATCACAGGGTCCATGAGGGGCCTGGGCCTCCTAAAATCCACCACCAGTTCCTTGGTCTTGCTGGTGTTAAGGTGTAAGTGGTTTGAGTCGTCTTGAATACATTTTAGACAATCTTAATTGAGATACCCAAGTGTGATTTACAGTTTTATGTGAGCCATACTTTGCTATGCACAAACTGATGAGGAGTGTATCTTGTCGATGGCTCAGTTCCATTCATTATCTGACATTTTCATTGAAAGGTCCCATTTCCAACATTGCTTCTCATCCTGTAGGTTGCACACTTTAAAATAAGATAGTAGAGCCTATCCACTCATATTATCATTGTTACTAGATAATAAAGTTTCAGTCACAGAAGCTGACAGAAGATTTGGAATGTTGGGCAGGATTCTATCAACAAAGCTTCTAACCTATACTCAGTAAAGTAAATAAAGTATAATTTTTTAAGATGTAATTGTTTGAAGGTGGCCAATATATTCATCATATCACACTTTCTAAGGGTTCCAATAATAAGTGACTTCCATGAATTTAATAGGTTAAGGACGGCTGAAATAATTTATGGTTGTTATGTGTGATGGTAATTGCCTTTATTCTATAATTGATTTAATATATTAATCTTTTTCATATTTTATGATGTTAATTGAGATAAGTGAGGGTGATGTACAATTTTAGGTACATTAAACCCTGCTTTGCACAAAATGATGAGGAGTGTATCTAATTGAAAGGTCCCATTCTCCACTTTTTATTCATTTAGTTCCCTTCTACCCAGCAATTGGAAAAAGTGGGTTAAGAAAATGGATTCCCTTTCTTATGGTTACTCATTTCCCATGGCAACACAGTAGAAAACTATAATTTAATATTCAATTTGTACATTCTTACTAATTTACTGTATACAGTGGAGAAAAAAATAGTTACAGGTTAATTCAATGTCGTATATACTGTACAAATATATACAAATAAGGTTTGAGACACTTTGTTTTTGCATTTTGTAGATGCACACTGACACAGTCCTTCACTAACTACATTACGGCAGTGAAGTTAAAACTTCAATTTGCTATATAGTTTCATTTTGGAATTAAAATTAAGTATAAATCACATTACAGCACATTTACTTTTATTTCTGCTTGAATACACCGTGTTTGTTGTCGCTCAACAATGTCTCAATAACTTTGGACTGGGCTTAGATCAGAGCACTGTGAAAACCATGAAAGACTGATAATGTTATTGGCATGACCCACAACTGTTCTGAAGAAGGCTAAATGTTTTCCTACTACCTTTCGACAAGGCCTGCCAACAGTTCACAGCACACCAATGATCCTAAATATGATAGAATGAGCATTGCCTCCTTAACAATGTTCACTTTATATTGCATATTCCTATACTGAACAGCATCATTCTAAGAATAATATCATTACTTTTTTTACAATTAGAGTATAGAAAGGACTACATTTCAACACAATAGACACTAGGCCACATGGGCATTGTTATCACTGGACAACACCTGTGTGGAAACTCTGCTTTTAATACATTTTATGGCCCTCATTTGCCCAAAAGTTTCCAGCTTTTTAGCCAAATATTCTGTGTCTGGTTTTGCCATCTTACTCACACAAAGTGCAGACATAAATTAATACTTACCTCTTCAGCAGCATCTCCATTAGCAGGCTTCTAATTCTCCTGCAGTATTTTTAGGTACACAAACACAGGTTGTGACATCAGCAGTGTGTACTATCACAACATTATGTAGTGTTTTTTATTTCTTATAAGGAATTAACTCCTATTGATAGATAGATAGATAGATAGATAGATAGATAGATAGATAGATAGATAGATAGATAGATAGAGTGGGATGCAAAAGTTTGGGCAACCTTGTTAATAGTCATTATTTTCCTGTATAAATCGTTGGTTGTTACGATAAAAAATGTCAGTTAAATATATCATAAAGGAGACACACACAGTGATATTTGAGAAGTGAAATGAAGTTTATTGGATTTACAGAAAGTGTGCAATAATTGTTCAAACAAAATCAGGCAGGTGCATAAATTTGGGCACCACAAAAAAGAAATGAAATCAATATTTAGTAGATCCGCCTTTTGCAGAAATTACAGCCTCTAAACGCTTCCTGTAGGTTCCAATGAGAGTCTGGATTGTGGTTGAAGGTATTTTGGACCATTCCTCTTTACAAAACATCTCTAGTTCATTCAGGTTTGATGGCTTCCGAGCATGGACAGCTCTCTTTAACTCACACCACAGATTTTCAATTATATTCAGGTCTGGGGACTGAGATGGCCATTCCAGAACGTTGTACTTGTTCCTCTGCATGAATGCCTTAGTGGATTTTGAGCAGGGTTTCGTGTCGTTGTCTTGTTGAAAGATCCAGCCCCGGCGCAGCTTCAGCTTTGTCACTGATTCCTGGACATTGGTCTCCAGAATCTGCTGATACTGAGTGGAATCCATGCGTCCCTCAACTTTGACAAGATTCCCAGTCCCTGCACTGGCCACACAGCCCCACAGCATGATGGAACCACCACCATATTTTACTGTAGGTAGCAGGTGTTTTTCTTGGAATGCTGTGTTCTTTTTCCTCCATGCATAACGCCCCTTGTTATGCCCAAATATCTCAATTTTAGTTTCATCAGTCCACAGCACCTTATTCCAAAATGAAGCTGGCTTGTCCAAATGTGCTTGAGCATACCTGAAGCGGCTCTGTTTGTGCTGTGGGCGGAGAAAAGGCTTCCTCTGCATCACTCTCGCATACAGCATCTCCTTGTGTAAAGTGCGCCGAATGGTTGAACGATGCACAGTGACTCCATCTGCTGCAAGATGATGTTGTAGGTCTTTGGTGCTGGTCTGTGGGTTGACTCTGACTGTTCTCACCATTCGTCGCTTCTGTCTATCCGAAATCTTTCTTGGTCTGCCACTTCGAGCCTTAACTTGAACTGAGCCTGTGGTCTTCCATTTCCTCAATATGTTCCTAACTGTGGAAACAGACAGCTTAAATCTCTGGGACAGCTTTCTGTATCCTTCCCCTAAACCATGATGGTGAACAATCTTTGTCTTCAGGTCATTTGAGAGTTGTTTTGTGACCCCCATGTTGCTACTCTTCAGAGAAAATTAAAGGAGGAGGGAAACTTACAATTGACCCCCTTAAATACTCTTTCTCATTATAGGATTCACCTGTGTATGTAGATCAGGGGTCACTGAGCTTACCAAGCCAATTAGAGTTCCAATAATTAGTTCTAAAAGTTTTGGAATCAATAAAATGACAACGGTGCCCAAATTTATGCACCTGCCTGATTTTGTTTGAACAATTATTGCACACTTTCTGTAAATCCAATAAACTTCATTTCACTTCTCAAATATCACTGTGTGTGTCTCCTATATGATATATTTAACTGACATTTTTTATCGTAACAACCAACGATTTATACAGGAAAATAATGACTATTAACAAGGTTGCCCAAACTTTTGCATCCCACTGTATATAGATAGATCTTCATTTTTCAGATTCTTGTTGAGTTCAAAAGAATTAGAAGGCTAACAGGTTTTATAGCCTGATATATGGACTAAGGGGTATTAAATGGCATTATGGAAGCACCAAAAGACCCCATGAGGGCTCCTTTACCCGACTTATGCTACAAACAAATATATTTAATTTTTGAAAACAGAAAGAATATTTGTGCATTATTATATTAAAACAAAATGCAACACAAAGTGCCATAACTGGAGATTACTGAACACCAGGCAAATCCGGCATTGTGGAGGGCTCGACAGAAAAGGGCTTCTTTTCGTTGTCCTCCATGTCTACCTCTTCCCATTGTAGATGACCATGAGGCTATTAATAAAGATGTGCAGAGAAACCTGACAGCACCAGACCCAGGTAGAAATAGCAACATGTTGTATTTAGATAAAAAAGTAACTAATAACATTGGATTCTCAAAATGTTTCATAAATAAATGCAATGTCAATTTTCATCTGAACTGCAACAAACTGGTCAGGCACAGATGAACTAAATTTAATTTGATATTTTAGTAAATTTTTGTTTGAATAGTTACTGACTGGGCGGCACAGTGGTAACGCTGCTGCCTCGCAGTTAGGAGACCTGGGTTCACTTCCCGCGTCCCCCCTGTGTGGAGTTTGCATGTTCTCCCCGTGTCTGCGTAGGTTTCCTCCCACAGTCCAAAGACATGCAGGTTAGGTGGATTGGCGACTCTAAATTGTCCCTGCTGTGGGTGTGTGTGTCCTGCACCCTGCCCAGGACTGGTTCCTGCCTTGCGCCCTGTGTTGGCTGGGATTGGCTCTAGCAGACCCCTGTGTTTGGATTCAACGGGTTGGAAAATGAATGGATGGATAGTTACTGACTTCAGCAGAAAGACAGGTGAGTTTGTATCATGGTAAAAAACCAATTTTGCATTTTTCTCAGAATTGACAGCAAAAAAGTGTTAAAAGCAGGAAATTGCCAATAATGTCTCAGAATCCCATTAGTTACAGGTTTAGGTTTTTCAGAATTTATTTTCACTGATGGTTGTATTATGATTATAATCTAGTCTAAATTGTCCTGATTTGGTCTACTTAATTTGCAGAATTATTATTGTCATTTTTGTCACTTTAGATTGTTATTCCTTTTCATGAATGCGGCTGTGTTGTTTAGAGCAACTGCTCCACTGCTAAACCACTGTGCAAAAACAAAAAGGCTCCTTTTAAATTCCAACTTCATTCCTATTTTTTCACTCAAATATAATACAGATCTGATATTTTTGGAGAAGTGTGATTAGCATTAAAGATATGAAATCAGACTTTATAGAAAGGATTTGTGCTGCTCTCATAACAACTGTTTTGCATCCAAACCTGTCCCCTTGCACCTTCGCTAGTCCTTTGGGCTGCTTGTCTACGTACAAAACACCTGGCAGTGATAAAGTGCACAAACCAACAGCTCTGATCTGCTGTTTCCTGTTTCTATTCCTTAACATCATCTCCTTATGAATTTGCAGATGTTCTGCACTAAAACCATATAAAGTAAAGCAGTAACCTGAATATGCCTGACAAAATTATTTTACTCATTTTGTGCTCGTGGGGCACGTTAAAGATAGACATTTGTACTTCTGTAAAATTTGTTTTAGCCACAAAATGAATTTGATGAGTTCAAAAAATCCAAAAAAAAAATTGAGAATAAGGTAATAATCAGGATAGAGTCACTTTTAGCTGCAGTGTAAATGTAGCCTTAAAAGATTTGTGCTTCTTCATGACAATGACTGCCTAATGTTCAACATCAGCATCCAAAAAAAATGTTAAATGTGTAAAAGCACTAAATATGGGAATTTTAAACCAGGGTTCTATTGTAAATGCTTTTTTCAGGTGGGGACCACCTTCAGTATTGTGGAGGGAGGGACACACATTTTGCACTATGCCAGTGGGTAAGTTATGAGAAAAGATTAGAGGAGTTAAACCTCATTTTAAGCAAATTGAGATTAAGAGTTTAGGTTAGGTTAGTGAGGTTAGGTATACCTTATTATCCAAGAGGGACATTTGTTTGCAGCAGGAAAGTACAATTTTATAAAACATTGTTGATCAGATTCAATAAAATAAACAAAAATACAACTGACAACTAGTGTTATCATAAATATATATATATACAGTCAAGATTTGTACAAAGGTGACATGACGGAAGTGTTTAAAATTATGAAGGGAATTAGCACAGTGAGTCCGATCTGTTATTTTAAAATGAGTTCTTCAACAAGAACATGTGGAAATAGATGGAGTCTTATTAACGGTTCACACAGGGAACTATGGACAAATGGAATAAATTACCAAGTAGTGTGGTAGGACTTCAAAACTCATCTCCAAAGTTATTCTGGAGAAATTAGGCAAATGACTTTGACATACAGCGCTTTCTTGGTCTGAATGGCCATTCTTTTCATAAATGTTTTAAAAATTAATAAAAATATAGGTGGTGAAATGATTTCAGCTACTTTAACAATCCAGGCCTGGGATCAAAGGTCTAAAAAGAGAAATAAAAACAAGAAAGGGAACGATACATGTGAGGGAGGTCCACTAATGTTTTTCTGAGCCTCAAAAAAATAAATGGCTGAAAGACTTAAAAGACCCTCTGTCACTATGGCGATCCAGCCCCCTAAGCCGATGAGCAGCAGATAGGTACTTGATGATACTGGCACTGGATAATGTGCTGATTCACAAAACAGAGAGTCTGAGAAAAACCAGGATGTAGAACTGGGGTCCTCAGTCACGGTCCTGGAGGGCCGCAGTGGCTACGGGTTTTCATTCCAGCCAGCGTCCTATTTAGAACTCAGTACTCATCTTGCACCCTCATCCATGCTGGAAAAAATATTGCTCAATTTCAAGGACTTAGACACCATCTCTGCAATATATAAAATTATTTTACAGTCCCTCCCTTTCAAAGAACCAAGAGGACACTGGGAAAAAGATCTCTTCATCAATATATCAGAAAAGGAGTGGAAAGTAGCAATGCAGAGAATTCAGTCGAGCTCCATATGCGTAAAGCATACAATCAACTCAAAATTATATATCGAGCACATCTGTCTCGTCTAAAACTCTCCAAAATGTTTCCAGGGCAAGATCCAACCTGCGAACGCTGCAATCAAGTCCCAGCCTCACTGGGTCACATGTTCTGGGCCTGCACCAAATTAACATTATTCTGGACCAAACTTTTTAATTACCTTTCAGACAGCCTTGGTGTCACAATCCCTCCTAACCCATTAACAGCTGTGTTTGGTGTTCTTCCAGATGGGTTTAAAGTGGAGAAGGACAAACAAACTGTGACTGCATTCACTACACTTTTGGCAGGCAGACTTATTTTGCTAAACTGGAAGAATCCAAACTTTCCTCTTTTAAGTCAGTGGGAAACTGATGTTTTATACTATTTGAAATTGGAAAAAATCAAATACTCAGTTAGAGGATCTGTACAGATTTTTTTCAAAACATGGCAGGATCTAATCAGTAATATTTTAAAATAAGCTCTTAAAGCACAGAGGAAGCAATTATTTCTGTATTTCTTTTTCTTCTCCATTCATCTCTACTGGCCTATCAAACTCATCAATTTAGGTATGTTTACAAGCCTTAAGCTTTACCCCATTGGCCTTGCTCTCTCTCTCTCAGGGGTTGGGGTCGACTTGTTCTCAGTCCTACTTTTTGTAAAAATTGATTGATTTGTATGGAATGATTGCAATAAAATTAATAATAAAAAAAAAGAGCTCAGTCCTTTCCGATAATGAATCTTAGTGTTTAACTTTATGCCTTGTTAGTGCCTTTATTCATCAAAGACAAATTTTAGTTCCTTTGTAGATCAGAGGTCCTCAATTACGGTCCTGGAGGTCTGTTATGGCTGCAGGTTTTCACTTTAACCAGTTTCTTAATTAGAACCCTTTTATTTACTACTAAAGCAATTTTTGGGGCTTAATTTTAGTTCTCTTGCCTGTTACCATTCACAACCCTTAATTGCCTATTTTAGATTTTAGCAGCTGCATTTAAGTTTTAATTGTTGCCTGTTTTATTAATCAGACTTTAGTTAATAATGAGATGCTGATAACCAATAAACCAGCAGCTCTCCAGCTAATGTGCTTTCCATGAAGTATCTGTGATAAAAAAATGAATGAGAGGGGAATTGGAAGGACAATTAAGTTTAAATATGATAACATGGATAATGTTCAACAGAAGGAAACTCTACAGTGCAATTAAAATTGCTCTTGGATGAATACAAGCGTTAACAAGCTAAACAGTTCAATACTAAGTTTCATCATCAGCATAGACTGTCATCTATTTAGGAAAGTAGTTGGAATAAAAACCTGCAGCCTCTGCGGCCCTCCAGGACTGTGATTGAGGACCCCTAATATAGAAAGAGGATATCCTGACATCAGAAGAGATATTTAGGGGATTTCCAGCGAGATGCCAGTGGTAGCTTGAATGCTGTGGGGGCCTGGGAGAAAAGTCTATGCTGTACAAAAGTAAAGAGGAGAGCAGAGAGGTTCAGGGGGACTAAGATTTGGGCTGAGAAAGGAATCAAGAAGATCAAAGAGCAAGAGTGAGAGTCAGAAATGAAGGACCTGAAAGAAGACTCCTGACTTGTGCTCCACCAAAACATGTGCTGAAAAGTATTTGGGATACTTACAGAGTCAACAGCCAGACCCATAGAATGACACTTTTGGGGATAATAATTTCCTAATTTTTTTTTCACATTTTTCCACCTCATTCTTTAGGGTTAATGAAAATAAAATAACAGCTTATTATAACATTATATAATTTTCTCAGACCTACAGTCATGGCTGAAATTATCGGCACCCCTGGAATTTTCCCAGATGCTCCATTTCTCCCAGAAAATTGTTGCAATTACAAATGTTTTGGTATACACATGTTTATATCCTTTATGTGCATTGGAACAACACAAAAAAACAGAGAAAAAAAGCCAAATCTGACATCATGTCACACAAAACACAAAAACCGGGCTGGACAAAATTATTGGCACCCTCAACTTAATATTTGGTTGCACGCCCTTTGGAAAAAATAACTGAAATCAAGCGCTTCCTATAACCGTCAACAAGCTTGTTGCACCTCTCAACTGGAATTTCCGACCACTCTTCTTTTGCAAACTGCTCAAGGTCTATCAGATTTGAAGGGCACCTTCTCCCAACAGCAATTTTGAGATCTCTCCATAAGTGTTCAATCGGATTTAGATCCGGACTCATTGCTGGCCACTTCAGAACTCTCCAGCGCTTTGTCTTCAACCATTTCTGGATGCTTTTAGAGGTATGTTTGGGGTCATTGTCCTGCTGGAACACCCATGACCTGTGACTCAGACCCAGCTTTCTGACACTGGGCCTTACATTGCTCCCCAATATCTTTTGGTAGTCTTCAGATTTCATGATGCCTTGCACACAGTCAACGCATCCAGTGCCAGAGGCAGCAAAACATCCCCAAAACATCTTAGAACCTCCACCATGTTTGACTGTAGGTACTGTGTTGTTCTTTTCTTCGTAGGCCTCATTCCGTTTTCTGTAAACAGTAGAATGATGAGCTTCACCAAAAAGCTCTACCTTGGTCTCATCTGTCCACAAGACGTTCACCCAGAAGGATTTTGGCTTCCTCAAGTACATCTTGGCAAACTCCAGTCTGGCTTTTTTATGTTTCTGTGTCAGCAGTGGGGTCCTCCTGGCTCTCTTGCCATAGCGTTTCATTTCGTTCAGATGTCGATGGATAGTTTGAGCTGACACTGTTGCACCCTGAGTCTGCAGAACAGCTTGAATATGTTTAGAAGTTGATTGGGCTGTTTATCCACCATTCAGACTATCCTTCGTTGCAGTCTTTTATCATTTTTCTCTTCCGTCCACGTCCAGGGAGATTAGCTACAGTGCCATGTGTTGTGAACTTCTTGATTATGTTGTGCACAGTAGACAAAGGAACATGAAGATCTCTGGAGGTGGACTTGTAGCCCAGAGATTGTTGATATTTTTCCACAATTTTTGTTCTCAAGTCCTCAGACAATTCTCTGCTCTTATTTCTGTTCTCCATGCTTAGTGTGGCACACTCAGACACACAACAGAAAGGTTGGGTCAACTACCCTCCATTTTAACTGGCTTCTGGTGTGATTGCTGTATTGCCAGCACCTGTTTCTTGCCACAGGTGAGTTCAAACGAGCATCATATGCTTGAAATAAAACGATTTACCCACAATTTTGAAAAGGTGCCGATAATTTTGTTCAGCCCGGTTTTTGAGTTCTGTGTGACATGATGTCAGATTTGGCATTTTTTTTCTCTGTTTTTTTGTGTTGTTCCAATGCACATAAAGGAAATAAACATGTGTATACCAAAACATTTGTAATTGAAACAATTTTCTGGGAGAAATGGAGCATTTTCTGGGAATATTTCAGGGGTGCCGATAATTTGATTAAGGGTCACAGGAAATGCTATTGCAAATTAATTATTATTATTTATTTAGCAGATGTATTTATCCAAAGCGATATACAAGACACATTATAATACCTACAAGAGAGATTAGAAGGTGCAAGCATCAAAAGCAACAGAGAACATGACAAAAAACCAAGCAAGAGGGAGTGCTGCTTATCTACCATATAATCATACCTTCCGTTATTCTAGACAAACTCTATGTCATTATAACAGCAGCTATCCTGAAGAAGAGAAACTAAGCATATTTAATAAAACTGTGCATTTTCAAAAGACGCCTAAACGTGAGCAAGTTGGGTCCAGTTTGAATAGCCAAACAGGAGATCATTCCATAGCTTTTGGAGTGAGAACGGAGACGCAGCGTCCAGCGTTGACGTGTTTAGAAAGACAAGGGACAGTCGTCAGACAGGCAGAGGCAGAATGCAGACGTCATGGTGACAGAGATGAATAAATGTCATTTTTTAAAAATATTATTTAATCCTACACCCCACAACGTGGACACTAAGAAAATGAATGAGTGTCTGGATATTTTTAGTTTCTCTTTATACTATTAAAATATCAGTTCTATAAAATGTTAGCTGTTACTGACTTGGCCCAGCTTTGCAAGAATAAGTTCCTGTGACCATTTTGTTTTTCTTTTGTTTTCTAATTTTTGTTTTGCTTTTCTGTTATTTGTGTAACTATTTCTTGTTATATGACCCATATGATAAATGACTGATTTACATCACTTTCCATTAATTAATAGGATTTTTTTTGTATATTTATTTGCTTTTTGGGAAGAAAATTATTTTGAAAGCTATGAAGAATCAATCAATCCTTGTCTGATACATCAGCTTTCCAAGAGTGAAAAATTAAAATGTACTTTAAAAAGCACCCAAGCATCTTTTCATCAAGTACTCATTTTTTCCCACTTAAAAGGTGAAAGAAAACCAGAGCCTATCCCAACAGCATTGTGACCATAAGGTAATAATTGGGGTGGCATGGTGGCACAGTGTTTAGAGCAGGGGTCCACAACCTTTTCTATGCTCCACACCCTTAGAAAATGTCTGATTTATGTCTGCATCCTTTGGAAAGGGTTGGCAAAAATGTCAATCACACCTCGAATTCGATGGCATTTCATGATCAGGTCTTCCACAGAAATCAATACTAGACCTCACCCTTCTCTATGGACCATTGCAAGGTCCAAATTCCAACCTCTTAAAAAAACATTATTCATGTTATTCCGGGAATGGGCATTTATGCGACTCATTCACAGGTGACAACTGAAACACTTAATTCTCTTCATATCACAGAGCAAGAGCACTAACTAATAAAAGATCTACGAATGACGGCACACTGCAAGACACCGATTGCATCATGATAAAGTCGGACAACACACCTCACTCAATTTTCGCAAATCGCGATTCAGCCGTTCTTTTTGTTGCACCCCCTGCAATGCCATCTTGCAGTCCCCTGGAGGAGTGGGCACCCCATTTTGGGTACCCCTGGTTTAGAGCTTATGCCACATACAAGAACATTAGAACTTTGATAAACATCAGGCTCACATATTCAGGATCCTGGGGTTCAAATTTTGTGCCAGGCCATTGCCCATGTGAAGTTTGCTTATTCTCTCAATGTCTATGGTGGTTCCATTTTACATCCCCAAAGACGTTCAGGTTAGAGTAAGTGGGTTCCCTAAAATGGCCCCAGTTTAAATGTTGGTGTGTTATTTTCAGTGCCCTGTGGCTGATTGATTATCCATTTCCATTAATCAGAGATTAATCAGGTTTGAGGATGCATGTACTGTACAGTATATGTGAATGTAAGATGTAGGAATCAGCCTTGATTACAAGCCACCTCTGTGATGGACTGGCATCCCGTCCTTGGATTTTTCCTGCCTTATGCCCTATGCTTGCTTGGATAGGCTCCGGCCCCCCATGACCCTGCTCAGGATTAAGCAGGCTTAGAAAATGGTATGGCGTGGCATGGTACAGGGCACCCACCCACCTTCATTCACCTTTACAGGGCCACTTCAAAATAAACCTTAAACACGGGTCTTTAGCCTGCCTTGCTTATTTAATCACACTGATGTGTTTCCATTAAATAATTTCCCTTCACATCAATGCTTAAGGGGGCCCCAAAAGCCACTACAGGAACTCTATTTATCATTTAAGCATAAATAAATATGACTTCCCTTATCAAAGAAACAGAGCCAAGAACGTCACTAGGAAACTCCGAGAGCACTTAAAGGTAAACAAATCCCAGGTCAATCCCACTGTAATTTCCCAAAGGAGCCTATCATTTTGTAAAGCCCATTCAGGACGGTGTGCTGTTTAAGAAATCCAGACGCAGAAGGCTTACCTACACCAAAATATTCAAGCCGCACTGCTTTGTCTGGAGCACATGTGTGGTGCATGACTGGAAAGTGTGTATGTGGGAGAAAGGGTACAGGTGTCCATTAGACTGATCACCTTTCATGGCATTATGGCATTATGATGAAGTGCCACGCATGGATGGACCTGATGCCATCCTAACACCGTCTTTGTAAATGCCTGTGCTCGTTATCAGAGAGTAAAGGGGAAATAACTTTTAGTAATAATCACTTGTATAATGCTAGCTACACCCTTCACAGGAAAAAGAGCACTGCAGGATGACATGTGAGAGGAAGCACCCGGTGATTAATGTGCTGCTCCTGTTCTCATGTACTGCTTGTGACCACTCGTGAATCTCGTGTTTCTGCCACTTTTGCCAAGCCTGGCATTTTGGGGCCACATTTAGCCTGGTAGTTGAAAAACACCCGTGCTATCTTTCTAACCATATTTCATAGGTTTGTTTATCTCTGGGAATTCCAGGGGAATTTGCGGGGGATTCCACATCTTTGAAGTGTTGTGCTAAAACAGCCGAACATTCTTGAAGCTTCAGAAGTAAATCAGAAAGTTGATTAACAAAATAAAAAAATACTTCAAGCAAGATATTGACAATAATCAGCATGCTGAGCAATTGAAAAGTATAACATTAGGAGAAATAATGCAAATACCGCTAGTAAAAAATATTTAATCTCTTCAATTTCATATTTTATTTGTTTTTAAGTTTCCATCCATCCATTACCCAACCCGCTATATCCCAACTGCAGGGTCACGGGAGTCTGCTGGAGCCAATCCCAGCCAACACAGGGTACAAGGCAGGAAAAAAACCCCGAACAGGGCGCCAGCCCACCACAGGGCACACACACCCACACACACACGGGACAATTTAGAATCGCCAATGCACCTAACCTGCAAGTCTTTGGACTGTGGGAGGAAACCGGAGCAGACACGGGGAGAACATGCAAACTCCACACAGGGAGGACCCGGGAAACGAACCACAGATCTCCTAAATACGAGGCAGCAGCCCTACCCACCGCACCACCATGCTGCCCGTATTTAATTTTTTAACTTGTAATGTTTTTGTTTCCTTTTCTATCTATCTATCTATCTATCTATCTATCTATCTATCTATCTTAAGAAAAGCCTTGTATAAAATTGCTAGATAAATGGAAGAGATGCTTAAAAAATAGTTCTGTGTCTATGCATTAATGAAGGTGGACCTGATATACATGGAATGTATTTAAAATATTCTGTTTTCAAAAATTAAATATATATGTTTGTGGATGGTTTAGTTTAAGTCTGGTAAGGGAGCCCTCATGGGGTCTGTAGGTGCTTCCACTACACCACTTATTATATATCTTATTCCACATATCAGGCTATAAAACCTATTAGCCTTCTAATTCTTTTGAACTCAACAAAAAATTGACAAATAAAGATCTATCTATCTATCTATCTATCTATCACATAGTGCCTTTCCTATCTATCTATCTATCTATCTATCTATCTATCTATCTATCTATCTATCTATCTATCTATTATCTAGTGCCTTTCATATCTATCTATCTATCTATCACATAGTGCCTTTCCTATCTATCTATC
>JANRMT010062852.1:38980354-39010666 GCA_026402145.1 Polypterus bichir lapradei | reverse complement strand
TCATCTATCTATCTATCTATCTATCTATCTATCTATCTATCTATCTATCTATCTATCTATCTATCTATCACATAGTGCCTTTCCTATCTATCTATCTATCTATCTTAAGAAAAGCCTTGTATAAAACTGCTAGATAAATGGAAGAGATGCTTAAAAAATAGTTCTGTGTCTATGCATTAATGAAGGTGGACCTGATATACATGGAATGTATTTAAAATATTCTGTTTTCAAAATTAAATATATATGGTTGTGGATGGTTTAGTTTAAGTCTGGTAAGGGAGCCCTCATGGGGTCTGTAGGTGCTTCCACTACAGCACTTATTATATATCTTATTCCACATATCTGGCTATAAAACCTATTAGCCTTCTAATTCTTTTGAACTCAACAAAAATTTGACAAAAAAAGATCTATCTATCTATCTATCTATCTATCTATCTATCTATCTATCTATCTATCTATCTATCTATCTATTATCTAGTGCCTTTCATATCTATCTATCTATCTATCTATCTATCTATCTATCTATCTATCTATCTATCTATCTATCTATCTATCTATTATCTAGTGCCTTTCATATCTATCTATCTATCTATCTATCTATCATATAGTGTCTTTCCTATCTATCCATCTTATCTATCTTAAGAAAAGCTTTGTATAAAATTGATAGATACAGTAAATGGAGGGGATGTTTAAAAATAGTCTTGTCCCTGTGCATTAATGAAGGTGGACCTGATAAACTGTACATAAAATCTATTTTAAAAAATCACAAATCCTCCTCATTTCACATGGAGACAGAGGTGGATCAGAGAACGCTCTGAAAGTGACAGCGAGACTCCTCACCTCCCCAGAACTCCTGTTTATCAATGATGGTTGCGCTCAGCAATGCAGAATCCTTTGGATTCCTGTGCATCTTCTTTTCTGCAGTCTACACTGAGATGAAAGCACCATTTCATTCATTAAGGACACTCTATGATAAATACTTTACCTTTAGTCTGTTTCAACATCGTCACCTGTCTTAGTCAGTGCTGATCCACTTTTGCTGGACGACCGTTGAGATGATCCCTGCCTCCTCCATTTTGAGTTTTGAATACGGATCTCCCTACTAAAAGCACCAGCTGCGACGCATTGTTGGGAAGACATAAAGGTTTATGATCTTATGACCGCTCTTATTACAGTATTCACCTTTCGAGTCAGGAAATGGGATAAGACTGTTAAGAAAGGACTGTACCACTGGACAAACTTCACAGGTCACTCTGAATGAGGTTCACTGGCCATTTAAACAGTGATCAATCAAAAGTTCTGAAACCCCCATAATAGAGGATGCCAACTTTCATTGTAAGGACCAAAAGAAATACGGTGCAAGAATGAATGATATTCTACTATTCTCTATTCTCCAACACTGCTTATGCATTCATGTATTGGTTTTATTTACGCTGCATTGTTTTGTCATTGGTGCTGCATGGACAGTAATGCTGTGGTGAATGAAGGTTAATGTTCATATTATGCTATGTTTTCATTTTTCCATTGTCAATATTTTTGGCTCTAACAGCAAGATACCAAACAACAAAGTTGAAGATTTCAATCAATCCCATTTTAATCAAGTAGCAGTCACTAAGCACTTTACTGAACAAAAAAGAACTAACGTCTGTAACAAATGATGTGATGTCAGACTGTTCTCTTGGCACATTTTCGTACTGTGCCATTACTCATGACTGTGCCCCTCAGGCCTAGTTTCTGCCTGTAAATGAACTTCTTGAACCTGTTTTTTGTTCTCACTGAGTTTTATTTTTGTTAGTAGAGGATTTTTTTTCTCCCACAAACTAGTAAGGCTTACAGTATGGCAGGCCTGGGTGGAGCACATATTTTACATAGTAGTGACAGACATAGCAGCTGCTTGTGTAAGCTGATTCTGTGTTCATGAGATTACTGGCACACGTGCCTGTTGTATGGTGACCCCCCAGTGAGGTTGTGATGATAGAAATTATGAGAGGTAGCACTTAGTAGCATCTGCAGTGTCCTCTATTTTAATAACTAGCGTTGAGAGAAGGGCAAGCAGCTTCATAGCAGGAAAGAAGAGCGCGCATTAGAAGCCTAAACAACCCGTGATAAACTGACAAAAATTAAACTGAACTTTTAAAAGACTCTAAAGTGAAAAAAAAGTTAATGCTCACTTTTACTCATTTAGGATTTATGGGTTGCAAGAAACTATATACATGGAGTGAATTAGCTGGCCTTATGAGCCTTCCTATTTCAAATGTGATTGCTTTCAAAATGAAGTTGAATTGCAACTAATGAGAGTGGCACAGGGGCACAACAGTTAGAAGTGCATTCTCACAAGTGAATGAAACTGGGCTCAAATAGCTGCTCTATCACCGTCTTTAAAATGTTTGCATCATTCCCACCCGTTTTCCATATGAAATCTCTCCAAAAACTCCCAGATTTCCTTTCAGATGCCAAAGATGTTCAGGTTAGGCTAATTGGAGACTCTGAAAAATGCCCCCGTGTAAGAGAATTGTGCGTGAGTGCGCTCTTCAATACATCTGGCCACTTGGGCCTTCATCTTTCTTTCAGAGATGGATTCTGCTTTGCACCTGCCCATCCAGGATAGACTTTGGCTCGCCGCAGTTTTAAGAGGGAGATTCATGAATTGATGGTCTAATTTTACTTTTTAATGTCTTCTTCTTAGAACATAAGAAAATAAGAAATTTCATAAATGAGTGGAGACCATTCAGTCCATCAAGCCTGCTTGTTTAGCTAGTAGTTCAGCTGTCCCAATGTCTCCTCCAGACCTTCTTAAAGTTTGCCAAGGTTCCTGCTTTAACTACATGGCTCAGTAGTTTGTTCCAGATTCCCACAACTCTTTGCCTAACGTCTTCAATGCACTTCTCCTTAATTTTGAATGCAGTCCTCAAGTACATGATTCACTATTAGCTTGAAAGAACTCATCTGGATCTGCTTTATCAAAGCCTTTGAGAATTTTGAGGTCCTGGATTAGGTCCTCATGCAGTCTCTTCTGTTTGAGATAAATTTAATTCTCCAAGTCTGTCACAGTAGGACATGTCCTTCATTTTTATGAACAGAATTTCTAGGTGCAGCCAAGGAGTGTCAGGTGTCCACATTGGAGGCCTCAGGATTGCAGCTTTTTGTAGATGATGCGGTCCTGCTGGCTTTCTTGGGCTGTGACCTTGGACATGCACTGGGGTGGTTTGTAGCCAAATGTGGAGCAGCTGGGATGATTATCAACACTTCCAAATCTGAAGTTATGGTTCTCAGCCAGAAAAGAGTGGAATGCCCTCTTTGATTTGAGGATGGAGTGCTGCCTCAAGCAGAGGAGTTTAAGTATCTCAGAATCTTGTTCATGAGGGAAATCAACGGGAGGATCAGAGTGGCAAACGCAGTGATGAGGTCACTTGTGGTGAAGATGGAGCTAAACTGAAATGCGAAGCTCTTGATTAACTGGTAAATCTACGTTCCTACCCTCACCTATGGTCAGGAGCTATGTGTAGTGACCGAAAGAAGTAGAGCAACAGAAATGAGTTTCCCTCGTAGGGTGTCTATGCTCAGCCTTAGAGACGGAGTGAGAAGCATAGACATTCGGGAGAAGCTCAAAGCTCCTCCACATTGAAAGGAGCCAGTTGAGGTTGTTTGGGCATCTGATAAGGATGTCTCCTGGATGCCCCCCTGGGAAGCAGTTTCGGACATGTCCAACCAGGAGGGCACCTCAAGGCAGACCCAGGACAGGCTGTCCCAGGCAACCCAGAAGAGGCAGCAGGAAAAAGGGATGTCAGGGAGTCTTTGCTTAGACTGCTGCCCCAGCAACCCTGACCCGAATAAGCAACAGAAATTGGGTGAATGGATGGACAAAATGCACAGTTTTTTAAGCATATTGATACACTCCTCTTTTTTCTGTTTTGGGTGGCACTGGACTATTCAAGCCCCTGTTTGCGGCCTGTGTAGAACTGCACATTGGCCAGCTATCTGTGTGATTTTTTTCTCCCTGCTATTCTGGTTTTCCTCGCAGATCTTATACTGTAAGTAGCTTAACTGGTGTTTTATAGATTGGCCTGTGTGGTGATGGCGCCATGTCTAGGGTAGTTGTAGTTGCAGCAGTACAGTGACATACGCAGAGTACAGTAAAATACTTAATTACATGTCTGACCAACGTGCAGCACGTCCCCACTCTCCAGTGTCCTGATAAACATGAATGGAGTACTGTGGTAGTATATATAGACATGTATAGAGTACAGTGACAATCCTAAATGTTTGTAGTCAATTAAACAGCAAGTCGTTGATCTAAGGAAGGGCAATCATTATTTATAATACGCTAGCGTGGCTGTCCGTTTGTCTGTCCAGGATTTTAAATCACCTGTAGCTCGCAAACTGTTTGACCAACTGACCTGAAATGTGGTGCACATATACTGCATGACGTCTACTCTCCGCTTTCACGGTGAGAATTGATCTCCAAGGTTATTCCTCATTTTATTTTATTTCATTGTAAAATCAATTCTCGGCAGCGGCCAGTAAGGCGGCCATGCGGTACAAGCGTACGGGCGCCGTTCTCACCCCTACCACCTTCGCCGTCACTTCCCCTGCCTCTTCATATCTTAAATCATTCTTGAGGCAGATTGAAGACTTAAGTGCCAGCTTAAGTGATAAATAAGGAAAATGTACTAAGTACTTGCAACACAAACACCGACTTCATCAGTTTTAACGTGAAAAGATGCCGACGAAAGAAGAGAAGAAGCGGGCCGCTAGGGTGGAGAAAAGAAGAGCTGCACAAGAAGCAGCAAGCGCATCAACCTCTGAGCAAACGAATGATAAACGTACAGAGAAAGAGGATGGAAACTAGGAATGGTCAAATCAAGTCGTGCGGTGCACCATTACTGCATATTTCAGTGATCTTCTCCAGTGTTTTAGTTTATAAGGTAAGGAAAGATAAAATAAGATAAGATAAGAACTTTATTCATCCCGAGGGAAATTCTTATGTCATTGGCATGTTCAGTGCAACAACAGAAATAAAGATAGTACAATAAAGATTTAAAAATAGAAAAATAGTAATTGTGCAAATGTACAAAAATACGACAGCATATAACAAGCATATGACAATTGTGCAAATATACCAAATATAAATATAACAGATTATTATTAAATACAGATTATTAGTGTAGGTTATGAAAAGTGACTTGGTGGGACTAACATACCGCTATAAAGGCTGAAAAAGATCACCTACAGAACGAAGAGGAGATATAAAGCCTCATTGCCACAGGTAGAAAAGATCTCCTGTGGCGTTCAGTTCTGCATTTGGGGGCAATGAGCCTTTTGCTGTGTGTACTCTGATGGTTCCTCAAGGAGGACGTGCGTGAGGTGAGAGGGGTTGTCCATGATACTGAGGAGCTTTTTCAACATTCTCCTCTCGGACACCTCCGTCAGATCCTCTAGTTTGACGTCTAGGACAAAACCAGCCTTTTTAATCAGTTTGTTCAGCCTGTTCTGATCAGCTTTCTTCACCGCACTGCCCCAGCTCACAGCTGCAAAAAACACCACCCTCTCCATGACAGAGTGATAAAAAATTGTCAGCATTTTCCTGCATACATTAAACGACCTAAGCCTCCTCATTAGATAGAGCCGGCTATTCCCTTTCTTGAGCACAGTGCCTGTGTTCTTGGAACATTCAAGTTTACTGTCAATGTGTACTCCCAGGTACCTATAGTCCTCAACTACTTCAACCTCCGTCCCTCTGATAGTGACAGGGGTGGGAGGAGGAGCCCGCTTCCTAAAGTCCACCACCAGTTCCTTTGTCTTTGTGATGTTTAGTGGTAAAAAATTCTGCTCACACCACCCAACAAAGCTTTCCACCACACCCCTATATTCCTCCTCCTGACCATCCCTGATGTAGGCCACAACGGCAGAGTCATCAGAAAATTTCTGCAGGTGACCTGACTGAGACCTGTACCTGAAGTCAGACGTGTAGATGGTGAAGAGGAAAAGTGATAAGACAGTACCCTGCAGTGCCCCCGTGTTGCTCTTGATGCTTTCAGAGCGGCAGCTCTTCAGTTGGACATGCTGTGGTCGATTGTTTAGATAGTCCGTAATCCAGGCTACAAGTGGGGCGTCTACCTGCATTTCTGTGAGCTTATTTCCAAGCAGTGATGGTCTGATTGTGTTAAAAGCACTGGAGAAGTCAAAAAACATGACCCTCACCGTGTTCCCAACAATATCCAGATGAGAATGAGCCTGGTTCAGCAGGTAGATGATGGCGTCCTCTATGCCGATACGGGGCGGGTAAGCGAACTGTAGGGGGTCCAGCCAGGGCTCCACCAGCATACGCAGATGTTTCAGTATGAGTCTCTCCAGTGTTTTCATGACATGCGAAGTCAGAGCCACTGGCCTGTAGTCTTTGGGTGTCAATGGATGTATTTTTTTAGGGACAGGAATCAAACATGATGTCTTCCAGAGCGACGGGACTCTCTGCAGTTACAGACTCATGTTATAGATCAAATGTAGCACTCCACACAGCTGGGCAGCACAACACCTGAGGGCCCTGGGACTGATGCCATCGGGACCCGGAGCTTTGCTGGGATGGAGTCTACACAGTTCCTTTCTGATGTCATCTGCTGAGAAGGACAGAGAGAGGCAGGCTGTATGACCAGCTTTTTCCTTTAAACCCTGTTTAGATAGGCCATACTACAAATGTATTATGATACACATCACGGTGAGAAAAATAGTACAATTCTAGGTTAGTCGTCACTTCCTCAAACACACCAAAATGAGTTCTTATGATAAGACACTAGAGCAGCTTGAAGAGCCCAGCCTTACATAAACACACAAGGACTTGGTCTGATTTGGTGTAAACCACATGATTCAAAACTCTGGCATGGCAGGATGTTCAGGAGAGGAGGACGGGCCGGGAGGTGAAGTCTTAGTAAAGAAACAGGTCAGAAGTCAAAATTCTGTGAGACAGAAAGAGAATCAAATGGCCAAATCCAACATGCAAAGCTAATAATAAAGTCAAATAACAAAGAAAAATAAACATCCTTACACTGAAATCTCCTTGCAAGCGCCTTTTAGCTTCTGAGTCTTTAAAGGAATACTCCACCAAAAAAAATATATTTTTATATGTAATTTAGCACATGTGCTTCGTAGTGGTGGCTGAGAATAAATTTTAATCTCATGTTTTCATGTAGAATGGACAGAAAGAAATTTATGTCATAATAGAACTGAGTGATGATCAGTGCTGTACAATGGTGAACAACGTGAAAAACGTCCTTGGAAACAAGAAAAAAGAAATCTTACATTACGGGTGTTGCATAATCCCCATATCTGTTATCCAGTTGCTTGCTCATTCTATGGACACTGCAGGTGGACGCATGTGAACAGGTACTGCTGTGTGGCTGCACCTCACCCTCTCACAGTTCTTTTTACAGGTGCAGCTCCACACTCTCTTCAGTTCTGGCAGCAATCCTGCCATTGTTGCTGGCCAATATGTCCCACCGCAACACTTGGATGGCAAGAAGACCAGCCTTACTTGTGCAAAGTGAAGCTCATTGTTACTATGCCACCTTCTGTTGGCTCTGGGCACACGGAGTGCTCTTGCAATTATGAGTGGTGGTAATGCTACACTCCCCATTTGCCATGATAGTAGGTCATGATCGGCCTCCAAGCAAAGGCAGATGGGACAGGCTGCACCTAAACAGACAACTGAGCCTAGCCATGGATGAAAACCAAGCTTTACAAGGTGATACCCCACCATGCAAATGAGCAGGTAAAGACATGACTATCCAGTCTGAGCGAGGTTACAGGACTGGACGCTGATACAGCAGCAATGCTGGAGATGCTCCTAACTCCCAATTCAGAACATCAGACGCTACCACACCAATTCACATTGCCTCTCTGCAGCTTTGCTTTTGTTCCCCGCCTGTCTCTTTTAAACGTGAACAGTGGATCAACAAATCACTGAAGTTTGCAAGAAATGCAGTGGCAACCTACTGGAAACTAGAGGATCCATTCAGTCTGGATAAGTTCTTGGAGGAGGCCAAAAAGCATGGAGTCTCCAAGTCGCCTGCAGAATTTGGACGATCCAAAGATGACAAGAAATGAAGAAAAGAGTAAACCAGGGGTATTCAACTAAAATCTAAAGAGGTCCAATCAGAGAAAATTTCTTGAAGCAATGGTCCGGAAGATAATGTTGTCTAACTATTTAGTATCATATATATTTATGTAGCCTAATAGTTGTATCAACATCTGCATGTAATCAATACCAGACTTTCAAATCAAATGAGTTCAGTACAATTCAAAAATGTTTTGACAATATTTATTGTCACGTAACACAGAACTGACTATGACTGCAGATATTTATAATGTTCTGTCACAGTATATAATGTTCTTAAATTTACTATATAAAAGTAGGGCTGCATTTTTAAATAAGACAAAATAGATCAAATGTGAAAATTGTGCATGTTTAAGTAAAGTGCTTAACTTTACTTCCCCTTTTCTGTTTCACATCTTGACTCAACAGTCTCAATCAATTTTACAGATAATAAATCTCAACACATCTTAATAATTCAACAGTTTTAAATGATCACTTTCTTCCCCTCTTATATTCATCACCACAGTTTTTTGCTCAGTGAGAGAACTGAGCTCTAGCTTGTCCTGCCAGAATTTTAATATTGGGCTCTGAGACTCGGATTTGAGTGGGTATGTTTGTTTGAAACCTTTATGTTTCGTCTCATAATGCCACGGTTTCTGAACATATGAGACACGCTGGTTTAGTGCTCCCAGTGGGAAGTATGAACAGAAATGAGTTTGTCCATTCCAGATTAAATGCCTTATTTTCACTTTCCACTTTCCTTTTTTTGGAGAGCGCCATTTGTTCTTTATTTTTCTGTCCCTTTCTCCGTCTCACCCATCATTTATTTTTCCAGCGCAGTCGTCTATATCTCTCACTTTCTTCGGCTTATTTTTCCCTTTGTTTTTTCTACATGTATCGCTATCTTTCTTTTTCTTTCTACCGTCTCTCTTCCTTGCCTCTATCTCTCTCATCTGTCTGCGCTGTAAAGTAAAGTAAAGTAAAGCAACGTTCACCACCTAGAATCCACAGACTTGATTGGCTGAGTGGTATCACGTGAAATAGCTTAACGCGCATACAATTAGTCTGTGCATTTCCTCGTCCACTAAAACATTACCGTAAAGACTACAAAAGCGGCACCACGTAAAATAGAAGCACCTTTTAAATCATAACCTTCTGTTTTGGCTGTAAGTCTGGGTCCATATGAGACAGCTTCTGGGTCCGGACCCGGACCGCGGTCCGCCTGTTAGTGACCTCTGGAGTAAACCATCCCATCCCTGTTCGTAAAATACTGCATCTGCTTCTAATAGCATAGCAAACTTGTACCTGTCAATGGTGCCTAAAATCATAGGGGATGGTCAGTTTTTAAAATGTTACTGTATTTAACTTTTTTTTTTTTTGGTATCAGTCAAGCAGATGTGTTGTATTTAATTCCAATGTGAAATAAACCTTGTATATAAAGATGAAAAAAAAATGAAGAGAGCCACAGTCCCTGGAACAGCCTGATTGTACTTGTACCTAAGCTCAACAAAAGTTGCCACTTTTGCAATGACTTCCATTCCACTTTCATGATTATCCCATGCCAGTAACAGAACGACCTCCCCATGCCTGCCATGACACAGCAAAAGAACATGCCATGTTCAGTACCACTAGAGGCCATTGCCAGTACTGTTTCTTACCTTTTGGGCTTCACGAAGCTCTGGCCACCTTCCATCATCTGGTGGACAGATGGCTACAGTCCCATAATGCCAATAGTGCAGCCTATCTGGACAATATGGTTATCTATTCCTGCATCTTGGAGGACCACCGACAGTGATTTCCTAGCTGCTGTACTATGTCTTAGGATGCAAGCTTACTCTTGTGATGGATCACGGCCCCCCTCCAGTGGCTGTGCTCCCACAAAAACACCAACCCCTGAGTCACCAGGTGGCCCCTCACACTATAGCCCTATAAATTCACTGTTCAGCACAGACATGGGTCCTTACACATTAATGCTGATGCTTTCCTTTGGTTCCATGGCCTCACAGCAAGGTCTGCCCACCCTAAGGAAGCCAGATTAAGGGTGGTCCATGTCATGCACGAGAGTCTGTGGATCACCTTATTGGCTCAGATCAAGTATGCAATACCACTCCAGGACGAGAGGGAGAGCTGTCGCTAACAACTGCTAACAGAAGACACCGCAAGAAGGCGAGTGACCCCGCCATCAGTGCTCTGGGATGTCCTGTCCTTTCCAGTCCGAGTCATATAGAGGCAGCCATTCCCAGAATGAGGTGTCTCAGTCTTGACACAACCCTGCTACAGGATGGAGCTCAACAGACAGACCCTTTCAAAGGACCATCTCGGGCTAATGTTCCTTTGTTACCATTTTGATGCTTGCACCAACGAGCAACTGTTTATTTGGCTGCCAGATTTTTCTTGTTGCTCACAATTAAACGGGGTGGCACCCCAGCTATTTTTTGGATTCTGCCAGTCACTTATGTTCCACACATGTTAGCACTCTTTAAAAAATACAACTGTTGTGGGGTACAAAATCTATACATTTTGGTTTACATTTTCATTTTATTTTGCTCAAGACAACAAATGAACTACATTCAGGACAAATCAAAGCATGTCTTCCTTCCAGTTATACCTCACTTTTAAAACAGCCGTTCAAGCAAAAGAGGAAGAAATGGCAATGGCTCAGGCTATCAATTACTTTATAATCTGAGAAAGGATAGACATGTAATTATTTTACAGCCTGGGAAAGAAAGACATGCCGATACCTTAGGCAACATCAAAAAAAGTTTTATTGTTGAAGAAAACTGACAGTGAATTCATTCATCTTATTGACAGCCTGCCAATCAGAATATCTAACAATCACATCTTGCAAAATCCCCTGGTAGAATTTTATAATAAATATGCCTCGTCTGAAGAGCGACATAGGAGGCAGGAAGAAGAAGAGACGAAGACGTCAGGAGAAGGGAACAGAGCGACGTTAGAAGAGGGCGCCAGCAACGTGCAGCCTTTCCATCTGATCTTCAGAAAAGCATTTAATGAACAAGACTATATATATATCCAGACTTTACTATCAGTTCTATTTTCTATTATTCTTTTTTCTACTGGTATTATTATTCCAGCAATAGATACCATGCTGCTTTTAACTTTCTATGCTTTGTCTTAATGTCTACAGTGATTAAAGTAATAAGGTATATTTCTTTGAGCACTTGGTGCGGCCAGAGATTTGCCATTACCTCTGTGCTGCGAGGTATATTAAGGGCTGAGGGTGAGAGCTTGACCCAAAAATAGGGAACAGTACGTAAAGTAAGGCATTCTTGGCTGATAAATGGCCTACAGTCAAGGATGCTGAGCCTTTGTATATTTAAATATATTCTTGTTGACCAAAAGTAATATTTAGGTCTGAGATATCTTTAAAACATCGTATGTTGTTTGTGCCAATAATAAGTAAGTCTCTTGAAATGCTGAGAGAGTGACAGGCTGTGTTATTCCTAAGACACTTGTGTGGTTTAATGTGCCAGAGGTTAACCAGCTGTGTGTTTGTCATTCATGGGGCACTGTCGTGGTTAGGGTCTGTGTGTATGTAAGCCTCATGAAGTCCTAGGAGAGTGACAAGTTGTGTTATTCATAAGACACTTGTGTGGTTTAAAGTGCCAGAGGTTAAGCAGCTGTGTGTGTGTCATTCATGGGGCACTGTTGATTTTCTGTGTGTATGTGTATAGCTATGTATGTGTGTGTAAATCTTAAAGTGCAACAGTAGATCAACCCGGTAACGAATCTGATGAGTACATTTACTCCAAGGTAAAGGGTAAGTAGAGGGAAATATCACGATAAGACAACAACAGACAGAGAAAAAGGAAGCAGGCTGATTAAACAGGGAGTTTGACTAAAATCAGCAATGAGCTCAGGGTGTCCAGATCAAGTTTTGGTTTCTCTTCTTTAAAAGACATCTTTAAAGGGATATAGTGCCTTGTGTATTTATAGAGCAAAGTTGACACATCTTCTAGCAAATCTGCTGAATTACTGTTTTTTCTTTCTGGTAGGAAACCACTTTTGATTTTCAGAAATGTTGTGCTACTGTTGGTTTTCTCTTGAATGGTTTATTTCTTCATTACACTAACAACAGCATCCCTTGTGCTATTTTGTCTCTTTTTAAGTTACTTTAATTTCACAAGTCACTATTTAAACAACAGCCTGCCTTCCACTCATGCCCAGTGTTGTCACTAAGGAGTCTTTCTTGGTTGAATTAATGGTAATAAAAGTCATGCTGCACGTGTCAGGGAAGGTGATAAGGACAGCTGCCTACCAGCACTAGAGACCGGTGCTCACATTTATCAAGCATCTCAGAATTATTCCTAGAAACTGCACTAAACGTGTGAGTCGGATAAGACTCTGGACTCCATTTAACAGTTTGATTAACTCTTTAATTATCTAGTTCAATTAAAACCTAAATTATTATTATTATAGGATAAATCTTACCGAATGATTCAGTTGACAGTCAAGTTTGAAATATTTAACTCTATACCGACTGACTTTGTGCTGAACGTCTACTGCTTGTCTCACCCTTTTGATATTTTCTGGTGTTCTTGCAGCTCTCAGTGGTCTAACAAACATGTCGTTCACACTACCAGTAGATTCCCATTTATCAAACTACTTTAAAATCGTGTAACAAGATGGATTTTTTCCTTACCAAGACATGTTAATGTCTTCTTTGCACCTCAGTTGCAATTTTAGATGTAATGTATGCCGTGAAGGTGATCACACAATGAAGGACGAGCCACTTGTCCATGGCCACTGAAACTTCATTTAGTATAAAACATTTCCACATCACTCTGTAGTCTCATCCTTCACAAAACCCCAAAAATCATCAGATCCTTGTGTCACACCATCTTGTCATTTCAAACTAGCACCACGGTCGCTTCCCCTCACCAGCCCGTCTGTCATTTCTGCCTTTCTCCACCTTCCTTTGCTGCCAGTCTCCTCAGTCTGATTGATTCACTGCTTGTGAGATGGGAGGTGGTAATGCTTATTTCAATTTAGTGCCACAGAAACAAAAACTCTCCCTGATGCTTCAACGGCATTTTTTACATACTGCACTTCAGCAAATAATGATAAACAGCAGGGGGCTTATCACTCACAGAATGTGCACTTGGACAAACCACACAACCCATGACACACATGCTCTAGGGTCACACGATGACCTGGCCACTTCACAACTACTTCAAGAATAATGCAGTAAGACGAAAATACTGAGACACTCTCAATGAAAGTTAAGCCTGATAACAGACCTGTTTATTTAACAAAAAATAATTCACAGTCATACTTTCAGAAGAATCACCTTCCTGTTGTTAAGACCGTGTAAAACACCTTGTAACATACCAATTACTGAAAGTTGTGTTCACTCTTCCAGTGTTCCCAATTCTCTTCCAGAGTCACATGCCATGTCTTTCTCTATATTTCCATCTTACCTTCTGCAATGCACCGTTAATCCAATGCCATGGAAATCTTAGCTTGCCTTCTTGAACATTCCTGGGTTTCTAAGATGTCACATGAATATTCCTGGGATTTGTGGAATGCAACGCTGAGGGTACCTGTGTGACATTTCACTGTCAATCACCCATCCAGCCCCACCTATCTTTAGGGTAATATGCTGGATACTACAATACAGTCTGCATCCATGAGCAGCTGTGTGTTGATACTGTGATCTCGCTTGCAGTTCCCATAAGCATGTTCATCCACACTTGGGGCAACGATCTTTATGTGCATGCCGTCACACCAACAACTCCAGGAAAACCAGTTATCTGCGCGAATGCAGCTTGTTTTAATGTCACCTCATGTTGAGTTGTGGGGAAATGTATAAATCAGCTTATTACCTCACACAATTTGAGAAACAGTAGGTTGTGAAATACCCAGATCATTAAAATTACTAAGCTATTGCATTTCCCATTGGCAAAAAATGTAACATTACCAATTAAAAATGAACATTTTTAATAAAAAAAAAAGTTAAAAAAAAAGCAAAAACATGTCACTAATTAAGAAAAAGGGCTAGAATGAAAACCTGTAGCTACTGGCACCCTCCAGGACCGGAGTCGAGGACCCCAAAGCCATATCAAAGAGCTGAGCTTCATTCTGGTGTCGGTGCTATGCTGTGATGACCTCCAAACATTGTTGAGTGTCCCAAAATAATTTCTTGTTTTTTGTAATCTGCTCTGAATGTCATTGCTTGCTCTTCTACATTTCCTGACTAGACTTCCAGGGTTTGTGAAACTATCTGTTATGGAAATGTCCACCCCATTGATTTTAACTCATTCTGGACTGAAGATATTAAGGGTCATGATTTTAGTTACTGTTTGATTCCCAGTCTTACTTGCCATTGAAAGATGTTAAGACAGTTGGTCTTACCCTGCATGTGTTAGTATCTGCGTGAAAGTCCTAAATGCATATCTGATGTCTCTTGGTTCATCTTCAGTTGTTCACCGCACTACTCAGTCAATGACCAGGTAGAAGAGCAACGTGGACATCACACATCCTTGTCCTACTCCAGTCTTCACTTCAAAATAAAAGCTGCTTTTTCTTACACTGCAGGTGCAGTTGGTATACAAACTCTTGATGAGTAGAGTGAATGAACTCTTGTAAAATGTGCCACTGACTTTCCACGTGAATGCTGCTGAACGCCTTTTGTAAGTTGATGAAGTTTATGCACAGTTGTCTTTGTCACTCGTTATATTGCTCAATAATGTTGCCCAGTGCTAAAATCTTATCAAAGCATTTTCTTCCTTTGCAGAATCCAGCTTCTTCTTTGATGAACTGCTTGTTGACTGCATTAGAAATACGCTGAGTAATGATCTTGCTTGAAATGGAAGAATTCAAAAGGGTAGTGGGATAGATAGATAGATAGATAGATAGATAGATAGATACTTTATTAATCCCAAGGGGTAATTCACATACTCCAGCAGCAGCATACTGATAAAGAACAATATTAAATTAAAGAATGATAACAATGAAGGTATAACAGACAGACAATAACCTTGTATAATGTTAGCGTTTACCCCCCCGGGTGGAATTGAAGAATCGCATAGCGTGGGGTCTCCTCAGTCTGTCAGTGGAGCAGGACGGTGACAGCATTCTGTTGCTGAAGCTGCTCCTCTGTCTGGAGATGATCCTGTTCAGTGGATGCAGTGGATTCTCCATGATTGACAGGAGCTTGCTCAGCGCCCGTCGCTCTGCCATGGATGACAAACTGTCCAGCTCCATGCCTACAATAGAGCCTGCCTTCCTCACCAGTTTGTCCAGGCGTGAGGCGTCCCTCTTCTTTATGCTGCCTCCCCAGCACACCACCGCGTAGAAGAGGGCACTCGCACAACCATCTGATAGAACATCTGCAGCATCTTATTGAAGATGTTGAAGGACGCCAGCCTTCTAAGGAAGTATAGTCAGCTCTGTCCTCTATTGCACAGAGCATCAGTATTTGCAGTCCAGTCCAATTTGTCAACCAGCTGCACTCCCAGATATTTATAGGTCTGCAACCTCTACACACAGTCACCTCTGATGATCACGGGGTCCATGAGGGGCCTGGGCCTCCTAAAATCCACCACCAGTTCCTTGGTTTTGCTGGTGTTCAGTTGTTGTTGGTTTGAGTCGCACCATTTAACAAAGTCCTTGATTAGATTCCTACACTCCTCCTCCTGCCCACTCCTGAGGCAGTCCACAATAGCAGTGTCGTCAGTGAACTTTTGCACATGGCAGGACTCAGAGTTGTATTGAAAGTCCAATGTATATAGGCTGAACAGGACCGGAGAAAGTACATTCCCCTGCGGCGCTCCTGTGTTGCTGACCACAATGTCAGACCTGCAGTTCCCGAGACGCACATACTGAGGTCTGTCTTTAAGGCAGTCCACGATCCATGCCACCAGGTATGAATCTACTTCCATCTCTTTCAGCTTGTCCCTAAGGAGCAGAGGTTGGATGGTGTTGAAGGCACTAGAGAAGTCCAGAAACATAATTCTTACAGCACCACTGCCTCTGTCCAAGTGGGAGAGGGATCGGTGTAGCATGTAGATGATGGCATCCTCCACTCCCACCTTCTCCTGGTATGCGAACTGCAGACAGTCGAGGGCGTAGCGGACCTGTGGCCTCAGGTGGTGAAGCAGCAGCTGCTCCATGGTCTTTATCACATGTGACATCAGAGCAACAGGCCAGAAGTCATTCAGCTCACTAGGACGTGATACCTTTGGGACTGGGGAGATGCAAGATGCTTTCCAAAGCCTCGGGACTTTCCCCTGTTCCAGGCTCAGGTTGAAGATGTGTTGTAGAGGACTCCCCAGCTCCAGCGCACAGGCCTTCAGCAGTCGTGGCGATACTCCATCTGGACCCACTGCTTTGCTTGCACGAAGTCTCCTCAGCTCTCTAATTACCTGGGCTGCTGTAATTGTGGGTGGGGGGAAATTCTCTCCTATGTGGGTATCAGCAGAAGGATGGCTGGAGGGTGCAGTACTCCGAGGTGAGAGTGGGTTAGGGTGGTCAAACCTGTTAAAGAAGTTGCTCATTTGGTTTGCTCTCTCCACGTCTCTTTTGATGGTGGCACCCCGCTTCGAGCTGCAGCCGGTGATGATCTTCATCCCATCCCACACTTCCTTCATGCTGTTATTCTGTAACTTCTGCTCCAGCTTTCTCCTGTACTAGAATAGAAGTTAATCTTTATTTAGGATCTGAAGGTGATAAGGAAAGTGAGCTGTAGGGTTACGGGTCACAACAGAAGTAATCCTCCTCACAAAGAGTGCTGAAGGAAAGTTGGATGATTGTCCAGTTTCAGGTGGTGTAAAGGGATAAGACATGCAGCCAGAAATATGATATCATGCCTTGGCTCATGCTTTATAGCAGGGATCTCCAACTCCAGTCCTGGACAGCTACTGTGGCTGCAGGTTTTCATTCTAACCCTTTTCTTAATTAGTGACCAGATTTTGCTGCTAATTAACTCTTTGCCTTAATTTTAATTGATGCACAACTTAAGACTCAGGCCCCTTAATTATTTTTTTCCTTAATTAGCAACCAAACAATATTAAGACACAAAATGTACCAACACATAAACATCAACCTGCGTCCATCACACAATAATTGAAAATAAAGAAAGATGAAGGCCTCAGTAATGTTGATCTGCTCAGGTCCACAAAACATTTTGACAACACTCAACAGTTTTGGAAATGTCTGCCATACCAGAATGAGCGCTATGGAATTAAATAACATGTTTAATTAGCAACGAGAATTGGCTTCAAATTAAGAAACTAAATGAACTGAAGTTGGTTGGAGTTTGAGGCCCCAACTTAGTTGCTCATCTGTTGGCTCACTTCACATCAAATTTATGTTTAGGTGCCGTTTAAGGAAAAAAGAATCAATTCAGCGGTCAGAGTCTCAAGAAAAGTGAATTAAAATAAAGAGAAATAGTTAACTAGCAGCAAAAACTGGTCACTAATTAAGAAAAGGGTTAGAATGAAAACTTGCAGACACAGTAGCTCTCCAGGACTGGAGTTGGAGACCCCTGCTTTATAGGATGATCTGAAATGAGAAGGAAGCGATGCCAGCTGACGGGCTTGTTGGTCATAATGTGCAGTCTAGTGCAAACCTTCATACCCACTGGTATTGCTTTTTACAAGAAGAACTTTGAGGCAAGAGCTGTGGCAGACCATGCAATCTGAGGTAAGGTGTTGCAGAGAACAGTGTGAACAGGCCAGACATTTGAAGTGTTAGGAGGTGCCACTGGGGGGTAAAGGTATGAGTTAAATCCTAGTGATTGTAACCGTCTGTCCACTCCGTCAGAGTCCCGACCTGATCCATACTAGTTAGACAACACACAATGGCACCTTTAGATCAAAAGCAAGCAGGGGCCAATGATCCAGGACAGCATGGCTGGCTTTACACATTCATTTGTTATTTTGTCAGCCTCTTTGGTACTTTGGTAAATTCCTTCTTAATTTCCACATTTTAATTTTATGCAATTAAAGATTAACCACCCTACCCTTTCTGTCCTTTACCAAATCTTAACATCTTACATTTTTTGCCAAACTACACCCTTAGAAACCACAATTGTGCACCTTTCTACTTGCCCCCCTTACCTTCTTATAGACAGGCGTGTGCCTTTTCTAATCATGTCCAGTCAACTGAATTGACAATAGGCGGTCTCTAGACAAGCTGTAGAAAAATCTCAACAATGATCAAAAGACTGGGCTGCACTGGAGCCAAAAATCAAGTGCAAAGCAAAGGGTATGAATACTTGTACTTATGTCAATGTGATATATCAGTTTTTTTATTTTTAACTAGCAAAATACCTGCGCTTCGCAGCGGCAAAGTATCCATCCATCCATCCAGAAGAAAAGTAAACCTTTTTAAATTGAGGGAAAATATACCAATAATTATTTGTTAAGGAGCTCTTTGTATACCACGTTGTCAGTTCGGCCCTCCGGTTGTAATATGACCAAGCTGTGCGCTGAGCTTAAGTGACAGTTCTTTGATCGATGGTGATCACCTCGATAGACATGTTAATGCGGGTACGGTTGGAACGATAAAGGAAATGGGTATCTGAACAATGTAAACTAAGTCTAAAATACCTACACATTAACTATAATCGTAATAAACGAACAATAAAACAGTGGAGAAGCCATGGATTAAATAAAAAGGCTGCAGTTATCAGCAGGGAGACGTGAATACCGTGGCAAAGCAAGGAAGGGAATGAAGAGAACGGAGCGACGGATGGCCTTATATAGGCAGGCAGCCAACAACATGGGAGGCATGGGGATGGGGGACCCAACGCCACCTCACACGGAGACCGAGCTGCAGGCTATGGACATATATATGTACGTAAGTAGATTTAAGTTAGCATTGGGAACCCGCGTACCAAATTTCTTGAAGAAGGGCCCATAAGTAACAAAGTTCAATATGGCGGCCGACAGTGGCGTCATACCACTGAAATAAGTACGTACATCGGTTTCGGTTAGCGCAGGGAAGCCGCCTACCAAATTTCGTGAAGATGGAGCCATACAGTAAATAAGAAAGTTTAACATGCCGGACGTTGTCGACCGTTATGACCGTTACGCGTAGAATTTAGAAATGAAACCTGCTTAACTTTTGTAAGTAAGCTGTAAGGAATTAGCCTGCCAAATTTCAGCCTTCTACCTACACGGGAAGTTGGAGAATTAGTGACGTTGGAAAGTTCAATATGGCGGCCGACAGGGGCGTCATACCACCGAAATAAGTACGTACAGTACAGGCCAAAAGTTTGGACACACCTCCTCATTCAATGTGTTTTCTTTATTTTCATGACCATTTACAGCACTCCATCACTCTCCTTCTTGGTCAAATAGCCCTTACACAGCCTGGAGGTGTGTTTGGGGTCATTGTCCTGTTGAAAAATAAATGATCGTCCAACTAACCTGACCTGCACAACCCAACTGCTGGTCCCAACCCCATTGATAAAGCAAGAAATTCCACTAAATAACCCTGATAAGGCACACCTGTGAAGTGAAAACCATTTCAGGTGACTACCTGTTGAAGCTCATCGAGAGAATGCCAAGAGTGTGCAAAGCAGCAATCAGAGCAAAGGGTGGCTATTTTGAAGAAACTAGAATATAAAACATGTTTTCAGTTATTTCACCTTTTTTTGTTAAGTACATAACTCCACATGTGTTCATTCATAGTTTTGATGCCTTCAGTCATGAAAATAAAGAAAACACATTGAATGAGGAGGTGTGTCCAAACTTTTGGCCTGTACTGTACATCAGTTTTGGTTAGTGCAGGGAAGTCACCTACCAAATTTCGTGAAGATGGGGTCAGCCTTCTACCTACACGGGAAGTTGGAAAATTAGTGACGTTGGAAAGTTCAATATGGCGGCCGACAGTGGCATCATACCACTGTAATAAGTATGTACATTGGTTTGAAGATGGGGCCATAAATAAGAAAGTTCAACATGGTGGATGTTGTCGACCGTTATGACCGTTACGTGTAGAATTTCGAAATGAAACCTGCTTAACTTTTGTAAGTAAGCTGTAAGGAATGAGCCTGCCAAATTTCAGCCTTCTACCTACACGGGAAGTTGGAGAATTACTGATGAGTGAGTGAGTGAGTGAGTCACTTTGCCTTTTATTAGTATAGATAAATTTCCAAAAATGTATAAAATCCTGTTTTCACCGTATTACCCTGCTGAACTGATTGTTGCTTGGAGAGGGGAAATGAATTTAAATGATTTTAGCATAAGGCTGCAACGCAGCAAAATGTGAAAGAAGTGAAAGAGTGTGAATACTTTCTGAATGCACCGCACCCACCCTGCGCTTCCTGCAGCACAGAAACACTGCAACAGTGCACCCTAAACCCGCTCTCTGCACTCTACACCCTTTACCACTGCTTCCCCTTACTTTTATACCCTGGCACCCTTGAAAGCTTACATCAGCCCAATACCTGCACTTACTGCTCACGTGCCCTCTCACTCATATCCTTCCACCCCTTACTTCACAAGCACCTTTCACCACTGTATTGTCACACCAGCACCCTTGGACCACTTTTAGCATTGCATCACTTCATGCTTCTGCTTAACCGCAGCTCTGCTCACTTACAATTCTCCACGCTATACTCATTCACTCTCATTTCGCTATTGCTGATGACCTACAGCTTCTCATTGTTTCCACTGTAAAATATTAAGTCACTAATGACTCTTGCTTTCGACATCAAGGCGTTAGAAATGGTCACTTCCTCCTCTTCTTCTATCCCGTGGTGCTATCCTCCAATTGGCTGGTCTTCCTCAGGAGCATCACTGAACGTAGATGCTGTCTCACACAACAGACCGCAACTTTTGTAACTGTGTATCTCAGCCTCTGCTCCATTCCTGCCTTGGACCCCTGGCTACCTTCAGCTCCCTTTTCTTCCTTTCCAGTGGTGACAGAAGCCTAAATGTATAAGATTCCTTAATGCTGACTCACAAATACCCCAAGATCAACATTTACTTTTCTCAACAGAATGCAGGGTGGGTACGGAAAGGAGAAAGTCACACAGACTGCGTGAAGCCGGGTGAGGTCTGAATGGGTGACCTGCTCTCGGAGGTTAGCACCAGGTCATGTGCCTAACTTGCGATTACGTCACTCGCGCGCACTCACTCACTCACTCACTCACTCACACACACACACTCCCACCTCGTGATGTCATAATGGGCGCGACGTCAACTAACGGAAAGAGAGGTGGGTGCCGCCCGCTTAATGTGAGCGCAGGCAGGCAGGTACAAGTCAGAGAAGAAAAGAAGAAAAAAAAAAGTTCGAACGTCCTGTTACTATGGATACAAGAAGCGCTACAAATAAAAACAACGGACCCGACAATAAAACTGACGCAGAGAGCAGCAGAGCGGCAAGTGTGCAGTTAATCACAGGGACAGAATGTCACAGCAAACTGTCACGTAGCAGGTGAAGTAGATTTTATATTTCAGGAGGTGAAACATGAGCGCTCAGGAAATGCCGATCCATGCCCATCAAAATAGGGGTCTTTTTTATTGAGCTTCTTTTTTCTTATGTACACAGTTTCCCACAGAACAATCTGAATCAGGTAACGAGACCTGCGATTTAAAGTGAGAATTTGTAAAGCTGCACGTCTGCTCCACTTTTGTTTGCATTTCTTATTAGTATCATCCTAAACTCACCCAAATATATATATTTTTAATTTTCAGTATTAGTGCAGTGTCCCGAAGCCTGCCCTAACAAACATTTTGGGAATGTAGAGAGTTTTTAAAAAGGCAGTGTAATCTGGTGTTGAAGGAGATGGACTGTAAAAAAGTCAGAAAGCTGCCACTATGGCCATTTGCAATCCACTTAACCTGCCTTATTTTAATTTTAAAATATATACAAAATCAACGGTAACCAGCTCAGCTGTAAATCACCTTGAGCTGTTTTCACTGTGCAATGGGACTATATAAAATACATCGTTTGTTAAATTGCAAAAATGGCCTAGATCAAATACATGAGAGGGTGGATTGTTATTAACAGGATTTTAAAATTGCTAGAACACATTTCCTGAAACTTGTCACCCTTTTTTCTCACTAAACACAAAACCAAATCTTCACACTACATTCACAAAACCTCTGACTGGTCTGACGAGATGAATGGACTCAAAAACCCATTATCTCTGCTCAACGCCAAACCCAGCTTTCAGATCCCACCTAAACCCATCCATCCATTATCCAACCCACTATATCCTAACTACAGGGTCACGGGGGTCTGCTGGAGCCAATCCCAGCCAACACAGGGCGCCAGGCAGGAAACAAACCCCCAGCCCGCCGCAGGGCACAAATACACACACACACACACAAACACACACTAGGGACAATTTAGGATCACCAAGGCACCTAACCTGCATGTCTTTGGACTGTGGGAGGAAACCGGAGCACCTCCCACCCAAAGCTGGGAAATATTTACAGTAAATGCTACTGACCCTTTCAAAAGAGTTTATGGAGGAAAAATGTTGATTATGGATATGGTCTTTTACATGTTAAGTTACAGTACAGGAAACCAACTGCCATAAAAGTCTAGATCAAAGAAAAACGCATTGTTTAGCAATAATATTTGTTCACAACTCAAAAAACTACAGCATAATTACTGTTTACATAGCAGGGGTGTTGAACTCTGGGCCTGGAGGGCCGCAGTGGCTGCAGGTTTTCATTTGAACCCTTTTCCTAATCACTGGCCATTTTTCACTGCTATTTAACTTCTTTTTCCTTTGTGTTAATATCTCTGTTTTTAAGGAAGGTGAAATTAGAAGGTGATTATTGCTGTTAATTAAAATTATTTAATTCTTTGGTCTGTTGCTGCTCTCATTCTGCCACGGCAGACGTTTCCAAAACTGTTGATTTTCTGTTTTTTCTAACAACACTGACAAAATATTTTGGTGACCTGAGCAGGGTCAGCTTTACTGAGGCCTTCACCTTTCTTTATTTGCAGTTATTGTGTGATGAGGACAGGACAGCTGGTTATGTGTTGGCTTGTCTTGTGTCTCATTATTGTTAGGCTGCTAATTAAGGGAAAAAAAAAACTAAGGGGCCTGAGTCTCGTAAATTAAAACTAAAGCAAAAGAAGTTAATTAGCAGCAAAAACTGTTCACTAATTAAAAAGATGGTTAGAATGGAAACCTGCAACCAATGCGGCCCTCCAGGACTGGATTTTGACACCCCTGCTGTATAACATTTGCAGTTTTCTGCACTACAAAAAATTTCACAAAGAGAAAAAAATCCAACCTAAAGGCACATTATAGTGGAAATGCTGTACAACAATAAAGTTTTGCCAAGTCAATACCCCACCCAAACATGATATTTTTATGTGTTATTTACCCCATTTAGTTTGAGGTGATGGGCAAGGAGAAACTGTAATCTCATGTTTTCATGAAGCTTTTATGATAGCATAGAAGCCAATAGTGACTAATGCTGCACGATGGCAAAGAATGTGAAGAATGCAAAAAAAAAAATAAATCTCACATCACTTGAATTACATAATCCACATACCAGTTATTCAGACGTGTGTGCACAACACACAAATACATGCTAGTTTGCTAAAATATTGTTAAATAAACAGTATACTTCTGGAAAAATCAGCATTCATCATAAACAGGAAACTAAAACCTCACAGGGTTGACTTTTTGAATTGAAGACCCACCTCTCCCCTTCATTCATTGGTCAAGAATCCTGTCTTCATTTCAAAACCTAAATCCCATGAGGCATTAATTTGCTGTTTATGATATGTGCTGAATAATGTGCAACAACATTGTCAAGGTGAATCATTAAGATAGATAAATATAAAAGGCACTATATACAACAAATAAATATGAAAGGCACTGTACAATAGGTAGGCAGCACGGTGGCGCAGTGGGTAGCGCTGCTGCCTCGCAGTTAGGAGACCTGGGTTCGCTTCCTGGGTCCTCCCTGCATGGAGTTTGCATGTTCTCCCCGTGTCTGCGTGGGTTTCCTCCCACAGTCCAAAGACAGGCAGGTTAGGTGCATTGGCGATTCTAAACTGTCCGTAGTGTGTGCTTGGTGTGTGGGTGCCCTGTGGTGGGCTGCTGCCCTGCCCAGGATTTGTTCCTGCCTTGCACCCTGTGCTGGCTGGGATTGGCTCCAGCAGACCCCCGTGACCCTGTGTTAGGATATAGCAGGTTGGAAAATGACTGACTGACTGACTGTACAATAGGTCTGAAAGACACTCTATAATAGATAGATTTCATAATCTAATTAAAATGAATACATTTAAATGGCAGAAAAACATAGTCTAACCAAATGTTAAGTTGTAATACCTAAAGGAAGGTGGTTAAAAAAGACCAACAGTAGTACTGCTTTGAGCCCCTACATTAAATCAGCCTTTTGCTGAAGGTACTCTGTAGGTTGACCAGGGTTTCGTTTGGAGTATATGAGGCCAACATCTTTCTGACTGCTACTGCATGCACAGAGTCCAGGTAGGCTCTCAGAACAGAGTGATCTAACTTGGCACCTCTTGTCCTGCTACACAGACACATTGTTAAATATTTGTAAATCTGCACAAGCACTCTGGGTCAGTCTTAGAGAACTGTTATATTGCATTGAACAAGCAGACTCCATAGAGAAGAGGCACTGGTTAGGAATCATAGCAGGGTCCTAATGTTGCCCTAAATCCCTATTCTGTATGTGAATCAACATGGTTGATTATGGAAATGTGACTTTAATGCATAAGATAGTACTAATTCAAAGATGCAGTCCTGTAATTAGTCTTTCAATTCCATCAAAAGATCAACGTGCCCTAATAGTGCTGAAAGATTGTGTATATAATTACTTATTTAATTAAAGAAATACCAGAAAAACTGAGTGCAGCTGGCTCGGGTATGTGGTGGTGTTCGCGTCGTCAGAAGAAAACTCCTCTCTGTGTTTCCTCTGTCTGCCTCTCAGTCACTGGGCAGTAATTATCTGTGAGCATATCAGTAAAGTTCAGTCTGGACTTCGACTCTGATTGTCCATTTCTTCTCCTTGAACCTTCCAGTTGTTGTTTCCCCTGCATTTTTGATTATTGCCCTGCTGCTGCAAAAAAATTCTTCGACTCATCTCACGTGAAAAACACTGTGTGTCCAGCCATAGAGATAAGCAAATTCTTGATTTGCTCATCGGAGAGGATTTTTATTCTTTTATTGTGAAAAATGATGCTACTTCAGTTATAATAACAGACAGTATTTTATATTGCAGCACTGTATTCAGATTAAATATGAAGTCTAGCAAATGTTATTTAGTAATACTAAAATTATTATACATGTGCTAAAACTATTTCACTTACCACAGTGGAATTTATTAAATACTTTATTAATATCATATATAGAATTGTTTCTTGGTTTTGTTATAGCTGGCAGAATTCTAGTGCCATCATGTCTTAAAAGTACTAGTGATAATGAGTGAACTGTATTGTATTTTCAGTTTCTCAGTAGGAAAATTAAGAGCTATTGTAGCATTTATAGTGTTACTTTTAATGTGGAAAATTACAAGCCTTAATTGTTATTTTAGCAGTATTACAGTTATCAGTATTTTAGTTAATAATTTAATAACATAACAACAGTAATATAAACTGTGTTGTTACATAATGGTAATGATTTAGTACTGTTCTGTAGCAATGTCCCGTGAATGTTGTTGATAGTATATTCTTATTAATCTATTCTGTCATTTTACTCCGTCCTGACTATAACGTTAATCTGCATTCAGTCCTGCAAGCAGCTTCTTCAACTTACAGGGAAAACTTGGGGGTTGATGGCAGGATTGGCACTCCAGCCACCATAAAAAACCTCACAGTGTCTCAGTGTGGTGCGGAGGTGTCACCCGCTGCACTTGGATCTCAATCCGCATGGTTCGCCCACGTCATGTGGCGAGTGCAGCAACACTCTGTAATCAGCGTATGCTCCCAACCTCTCTTAGCTCTACCAAGTGTCTTATTCATCGATTAATTGGCCAATGCTCGTCTTTTCCCTTTTTAGGTTAATTCTGGCTGATATTAATAACATAAATATAATTTTAAGGATTAATACTCAGGATGATTGACTGTTGATTTTTTTCTAAATGTGAGGAAAATTAATAATTCTGTTTGTAACTGTAGACTGTAGTAATATCATACTGTAGCTAATAATCTTGATGATAATAACATTGCTTTTCATGATGGCTCCTATATTAAACTTTGTTATAGAACAAGGCTAAAAGTAATAAGTATGACTATATTCAGGACTACATATAATATCAGTAATATTGAAGTGTTATTATTTTTTTGAGCAATATTGTGTTACTTTTATCAGGAATCAGTAAGTTTACTTTTGATTGTTCTACTAGATTTTTATGTTATTCTCAGAAGGAGACTGTTTGTGTGGTTTGCTGTGTGGTGTGTCCCGTTTCTGAATTGCTGGAACTTATCCTCATTTAGAGAGGGTGGGAGTGATACGCAGCAGAGCTGTTCTCATTTTACTTCTTCCTTATCCTCTGTTACTGAGACACATTACTGGTTACCTTTCACACTTTTCAACAGTTAAATGTAGGCTGCCTTCTAATGAAAACTCAAAACCTAAAGATGAAATTACTAATAAACATGAAATATAAAAACTAAAGACTGGGTGACTGTGATCATTCATTACACATTACAGTTATCAATCACTTATTAAAAAGAAAAAAAAATGTTTTCACACTTTAAGTTTTATTGAGGTCAGACCAACCTAGGCTACAGAAGGGCGGGTTGGAAAGGTTCAGTATTTCATTCCAGTTACGGAAATAAGATGAGAGGAGTAGGGATTTTTAATTTATAAAGCAATTCTGTGGTCTTTGAGGTAATTTGTGAGTCAGAAAAGCATTATATTACAGTAGTGGGAAACTGGATGACACTAGACTAATTTCAGCTAACCTCTCTGTCATGATAATAAACTTATAGCCAGTGTTCTTTCTTTAGTTCCCAGTATGTGTAATCACAGAGTGTTACGTATTACAAGAACCCTGTTTTAGATTACTCATCTACTCAACAGCAATAACATCATCTCAATAATTTTTCATTTCTTAAAGGATCATAAACTATGAGAACCATGGAAACTGACAATATTTAGAAAGGTGGAGAATATTTAACCAGAAAGAGAGTATTATTTAAGGACCAGGAGATGAGAGAGGGCTCACCTTCACACATAATTCACAATTTGAAATTGAGAGTTAAAATGATCTGTTACGAAAAGCAAATTACTAACCAAAAAATCAAGTCAAAGTACACAAAAATTCCTGACTCTCTGAAAAGGTTATTGACTAATTGTCACGCAAGGTTTACGTTTTACAATTTGCGACTGTGTGCCACCATCTTAAGTAGGTGACGGCACATGATATCATGACATTGGCGACTTTCAGTCACTTTTGGAAGCAAAACACAAAGTAGCTATAAACAACATGGCTGCAGCCAAGAAAAATCACACAAAACGATAATAAACTTAATAACAAGTTCAAAATGAAAAGAAAATAATAAAATGTATAGTAAATTAAAATTTTTGACAGATAAAAAACTCAAATCATAATAGCAATATAGTACTAAAATTTTGACTCAATACCAGCTTTTGGACCTCAGTACCAGTACCACCAAAATTTCTTCAAAGCAAATAACAGATGACTTCCACAACCCCCCAATATCAAGTGTTATTCCAGCCTCCCTGGTGCAATGCCCCATCATGCTTCACTGTGCAATGCTTACCTCATGATAGCATAAAATGGGCATCAAAGCAATAGAATGGTACTGGGATACGCCCTGTGAAGTCTCAATCACGTCAAAGCATTTGTGGAGGGGTTTGGGTGGTGTCCATGAAGTCTCAATTGTGTCAAAGCACGTGGCTTTGTGAAGTCTCCAGCACACATGAGCAGGCTTTTCTTTGGCTGCTCTGCCGAGTGTTGGTGGGAAGGGGTTTATGTGAATATCTGGTACCACAGCATTTTAAATTTGGGGTTTTTCAGTACCGGTATACCGCGTGAGCCTATATAGCATATCAGAGTTTTTCACTACATAATCTAGTCTTGTAATAATGCCATTTATTTCACAGCAGTATTTTGTGATTAGTGATTTAATCCATTTGAGGTGTAATGTGCTGTGCTAACCAGTTTGTTGTCCTGAGTGCAGTGCTGGTCAGTGGTTGCCATTCTGGATTATGTGCAGTGGTGTAGACTTCAAACTTTTATTCAGACGGACTCTAACTGAAAAAAGTAATTTGGAAAAGAATGAAAAACAGCTTGGTTCTTCAAAGGACAGCATTTATAAATGATGGTAAGCAACTGTTGAACAGCTAGTAACATTTGTTTTAGCTAATAAGAGTTAGGAAAACAACTTGAATTAAAATTTGTCTGGTGGATTTTGTATAAAGTAGACTGTCCAGGAAGCTAAAGCTCACTCACAGTGCCTTTAGTCACCAGACTTTCAGTCAACATGCCCTGAGACAAGATCCTCCATTTCTCTAAGTGGCTAAGTACCACAAATTCAAAAGCCAAGGGCAGGACATGCCATCATCAAACCATGGGATGCTTATACATAGAAACAGAAATATGGGATACATCAGGTTAAATGATTTATGCTTTATATTAAATAAATAAAGTTCTTCATTTTAGAACATTTTTCCTTGTCATTGTCCTGAATAGTGGCAGTGTAATGCATATATGTATGTACTACTAACACTACCAAAACTACTGCTGCTCTTTGCTGATAACTGAAAATGTTACGTGTGCCAAGTGACAACCTTCCTACATTACATCCTTAGTACAATATGCTTTTTCTGTGAGAGAGCAGAGAGAGGGGCCTCTATCAAGGAGACTGCAAGAACAGGGTATATGGACCCCCCTGCAGAGTAGAACATTATCGTTAGCAGATGAGAATTTATCAAAACGATATTAACACAGACTTTTTTGAAAAAAAAAAAAAACATATCTCCAAAGATACAGGAAAAAACATTTTGGAAAACCCAAAAATAATTTGTAAACTGGAAAGTCTACAGAATGAATTAGTCAAATCATCAAAATGATGATGACTATGCAAGATCACTCACTACTGAGGTCTATAAAAACAATGGCATCACACAGAATATTCATTTTATTGAATGCTAAAGAAACATAACTTTTACTAAGAATATATTATTCTTGTCATGGACACAAAGAAAGGCTAATAAAATACTAGTCAATCAAATTTTTTAAAACTGTGTAGGAAAAGTCATTGGAAAATCAACAATGCATTTGGAACCCTTTATTAAAACCATCTATTGTCTCACACGTTTTATAGTGAATTTGTCAAAGACAGACAGTTACTATCATATCTTCACAATATATTCAATAATTTCTAAGATATATAATCCAACACCAACAGAGATTTCTGAGATCTTTGCAGTCTTTGAATGCAGAAAAAGCATTTTATTAGATTTGAACTGAGTTAGACATTTACTGCATTACACAAATTTATTATTTTGACCCAGAATATCTGTAAGGATTAAACTATTATATTCCAGCCAAAAAGTTTAATTCTGGTTAATCATACCAATTCTGATTATTTTTTAAATGTGAAACCAAATAGGGTTGCCCGTTCTCACTGATTTCATTTGGAATCATTAGAACATTAGCACAATCTAGACAAGAACAGGCCATTCAGCTCAACAAAGCTCACCAGCCCCATCCACTTAATTCTTCTTAAATAAAATCAAGTAATGTTTTGAAAGTCCCACTGCCTACCACACTACTTGGTAGCTTATCTCAAGTGTCTATAGTTCTTTGTATAAAGAGAAAATTCCTAATGTTTGTGCAAAATTAAACCTCAACAAATTTCTAACTGCGTCCACATGTTTTTGATGAACTCATTTCAAAATAACTGTCTTGATCCACTGGACTAATTCCCTTCATAATTTTAAAAACTTCAATCATTTCTCCTTTTAATCTTCTTTTGCTTAAATTGAAAAGGCTCAGCTCTTTTAACCATTCCTCATACTTCATGCCCTTTATCCCTGGAATCAGCCTAGTTGCTCTTCCCTGGACCTTTTCTAGCGCTGCTATGTCCTTTTTGTAGCCTGAAGACTAAAACTGCACACAGTACTCTAGATGAGGCCTCACCAGTGTGTTATAAAGCTTGAGCAGAACCTCCTGTGACTTGAACTCCACACATCAGGGGGCCGAACATTCTGTTAGCCTTCTTAATGGCTTCTGAATCCTATCTGGTAGTTAATTGTGTTAAATCCACTGTGACTCCTAAAT
>JANRMT010062852.1:38909958-38980254 GCA_026402145.1 Polypterus bichir lapradei | reverse complement strand
TATCTGGTAGTTAATTGTGTTAAATCCACTGTGACTCCTAAATCCTTCTTGTAAGTTATACTTTTGATTTTTAGACCTCCCAGTGTGTTTTCAAACCTAACATTTTTACTTCCTACATGTATTGTAACTCTTTACATTTACTTATGTTAAATTTCATCTGCCACAAATCTGTCCATATCCCTCTGTAATGATTCAATGGATTCTAGATTATCTGCCAATCCACCTATCTTGGTATCATCTGCAAACTTAACCAGCTTGTTACTTATATTCCTATCTAAATCATTTATATATATTAAAAATAGCAGCGGCCCTAGGACTGACCCCTGTGGAACACCACTCTTAACATCAGCCAATTCTGATGAAGTTCCTCACACCATCACCCTCTGCTTCCTGCGTCTGAGCCAATTCTGTACCCATCTAAAAACATTTATTTATATAGCACATTTTCATACAAAAAAATGTAGCTCAAAGTGCAAAAACATCACATGAACTCCCACCTCTTTTAGTTTGATGCCCAACCTCTCATGTGGCACCTTGTCAAATGCTTACTGAAAATCCAGATAAATAATATTATATACTCCGTTTTGATCATGTCCTTTTGTTGATTCCTCATAGAATTCCAGCATGTTAGTAAAACATGGCCTTCCTCTTCTGAACTCATGTTGACTGTTCAGTAAAACTCCTGTTATTGCCATTTGTTGCTCAATTTTACTCTTAATAATTCCTTCTATTAATCTGGAATTATAAGGGAAGAACAGAAATGATCATGTATGCAGATGTCACTGCGCTTTATATTGCTGAGCTATACGCATATGATAATTTCCATATGAAAATGAAAGTGAGTTATACAGTATACAATTTTGGGGTTCAAAATTAATTTGATTAACAGCATTGTCTCTCTATTAAATAAAAAAAATCTTGGGACGAGACTTTTTTCCATCCTCGAGACGTGATCTTTTGAAAGAGATAGAGAGACACTTTCACATCCCGTGAGACAGGCATGTCACCTCTTACTTACAACCTTTGTAGGCAAGTCTCGTGATACACATGCAGAGCAGGTTAGATAATGGAAGTAGGAAAATTCAAGTCTCAAAAAAATGAGTGAAAAGATCACATTAGCGCAAACAAACGGAAAATATTACTCAGTGAAATAACGGAAAAGTACAAAGAGATGGCATAGTGTTTGAGGACAAAAGGACAGATGCTGTACAAGCTTTTAAATGTTCGAAACGCCGCCTGAAATGCCAATCACATGGAACAGAAGTAGCAGCAAGCCAGTAGCTGATCGAGCAAAGAGGAGGTAAAAAAACCAACTGTTACTTGTTTCCCATTGTATTACCATTTCAGAGGAGCGACTGCGTCACCTTGGTGTGCATTCAGCCACACTCTTCACAACGGCGCAAACCGCAGGCAGAAAGGGGAAAGAGGTTGGCAAGTGAAGCGAGCAGGAGGCAAAGCCCCCTAGTATCTCATATGAATAGACTTCTATGTCATCTTAAATTTGATTTTACTTAAAAAAGACAAAAAAAAAAAAAAAACTAAGCAAGTTCCCAAATATTCCCTCACGTTATACCTATGCTTTCTAGTTTTCATAAAGATACTTTTATTATCTCCAAATTATACCATGGCTATTTAAAAAGTGCACTTCTGTATTATCTGAGGCAGGTTTGGGACTGGGAACTTTCATTTAGATTTCCAAATAATACAATAATATCTGCCATCCATAAGTTACTTCTTTTCAATGTGTGTGAATGTAATCATGAGTGACACTGTAAGACACCTTCCCTTACGAGGTCACATGTTTAGGAAACATCCTCTGCTCAGATCTTATTGAAATAAGGTAATTTCTTATTTATCAAGCAGTTTTGGACTCAAGTAATCCCAAACTCTCCAGTAGCTCTGTTTGGAGTAACACCCAAGGGGGCACTGCTTATTAAGAATAATCTAATGTTTTAACCTATAGTGCGTTTCTTGCGCGTCATCTTATCTTGCTCAACAGGAATAATTATAACCCACCTAACATGGTGGAAGTCCAGTTATACTTAACATTACAAACTGAACACACTTTGCGAGTAACAGTCCAAAAGTGCTTTAGAAATAGGCAGACATTTGCATGTGTTGTCCTCAAATAATTAAACATGCAGAATGTCTGCTAAACCTTTGGATATTACAGTTTTTTTGAGTAATTACTTCATATTAAATATTTTTCATTTACCGCAGTCTACCGAGAGAGGGTAACTTACATGATTTGAATATGATGCAGTGCTATATGTCTCACTGATGGGTAATTTATTCCTTGTAATGTAATCCTAAATTTCATTATATTAGATAAAAAAGACAAGTACCTATGGACTTAACTTTAGCCAAGATAAACTGACAGCCGTTTTGAAGTACTGTATTTGACTAGGATGTTCCACACCTTAACTCCAAACAGCCTACTGGCACCATTTACTTTCTTTCAGACACACAATAAGACTGCACATAATTAGACTTACCTGTCTATGTCTCCTCCCTCCTTCAATTCATCCGTTCCTTTCCTGTTTTACACATCAGGGCTTAACAAGATTACAACTTTCACTGGAATGTCTTTTACCAAAGTCATACAAAGAGGCCAGTGTTGTCACTTCCTAGTGAGATAATGGTAATAAAATCAAATACACTTTTCCCTTATGATTAATTTGCGTAAAAACTTTTTTTCTTTATCCTGAACAATGAAAACTTGTTTCACCACACATGAAACAAAGTGAGAAATTTTGCTAAAAGTAACTATATTTAAATAAAATAATCTTTAACAGGCAGGACAAGGCTGGCATTAGTTGATTGCAGAGCATTTTCTCCCATCTAGTGGTCATTAGACAGACTGCAGCCTGGTTCTCATCTCTCATACATTATCGGTAATCTTTCAAATATTCAATCATCCTATTGTTATAATACTGAATCAGCAAATGATGCTTAAGCAGGCACAGACAACTACACATGAGGTTTTTATTAAATATTGGCAGCAGGACAATATTGTTAGTGTCTCTTCTTGCAGCAATAAATAAACATAGTTGATGGTGTTGAAGGACCAAGAGCAAATTTTGAGAGGTCAATATTGTAGATCTTCAGTATTACCAGAAAGATTTCAGATTTTGTAAGTCACATACATGTGGCTGTTCGTAACTAGTAAGACTGGTACCATACTTTGTCCCAGCAACAGGCTACAGGGCTGTGGTATTCACTGTCTCTTTTGGTAAAGAAAATTTCAGCTGAACAGACTGCTATAAGATGAATGATCATTTTGTCCAGTTTGGCAGAGCAGATACCTCTCACTGCAGGGACTACAGGTCCCTGGTAATCTGAGCGCTAATGGGGAGCCTGACAAATTGATGAAAAGTGAGTGACACACCAGTTCTGGAGTATCTAGGCACAGCTGGGTGAACTGCAGCTGTCAGGTCTACAAATGGCAAAATACAGAACAAACACTAAGCTGCCAAGGGACTGATGGCCACATGACATCCTGCACTTGGAGAACCTTGTATGATCAGAGTGTGTTATGTGCCAGGTCTATTCATATGAGTGGTTAGTCATTCTGATCCATCACACAATAAGGTCCTTGAGGCTTGGCAGCAGCTCTGACAGCTCTGAGTGGAAGTCTGGAACTTCAGTGATGGGATTGCCTTTAAGATTAAGCAGTATAAGTGAAGGGCAAGATGCTAGTGGGCGGAGGTCACCGATCTTGGAAATCCCTGGAAAGAAATATTTGTTAAGGAAACAATACTGATTTAATAAAATAAATCAATTAATTGCAATTAATTCTGTTTACTACCTGACTACTCTGGCTTTCAAAAGCTCCAATCACCCTGACAGTAATCATAAATGAATTCAGTATGGTCTTAGTCTACAATTTCCTTTATGCTGAGATGAAAATTACCAACTTCACAATCCTGCTCCTAAGTAGCAGGTCTTTGGGCCCATAGAAAGTATGTGTACAAGCAGCTAGAAGGAGGGACATTGCTGATAACAAAAGGTTTTTTCATTCAAGTGTCACCAACACAAAAGCATCTGTGCAACTATCTCAGTCTGGGAATTCACTCTATGGTGTTGCAGCTAAGTGCTCCCTGCCAGTAGCCTAATCAATCAGAAACCTTTGGGTTACAAAATAGTTCTCTCATCTCAGTGAGTGGTAAAAGGCAGTCCAGCCAGGAGCTCAGCCTGAGGTCATACACAGTTCTCTGGTTGTATCTGAGCTTTTGCCCAGAAACCCACTCCTACATTAGTGCAGCAACTATCTAAAATATATACTGAACACAACATTATACTTGTCAGTTGATATTCTCCGGAAGAAAGGCTATCTGTTCTTGAATAAGCACTTTGAATAAATGTTCTGCCTAAATGGCAATGATGCCTATGTGCTTAGTGAGCTCACCAACTTTTCTTCCTATAGATTCTCACACACTGGGTATACTTTTGGCTGATCTTCACATTAAAAATAAGCCAGCAGTGGTTACAGCATCAATATGATTGGAGGGATCAAAATATTCCTTTGCACCAGGGCTCATAACTAAACCCAAGCTTTGTTGATGAACAGCAGAACCTTTATGGTTCTATTGCCAAGACAGTTTATTAAAGATGGCAACTGATATCTATTTCAGAGAATGACTGGACAACGATTTTGGTAAGCACAAGGTTTAACCATAAGAACTGAGCTGAGAACCTTTGCTTTTAACTGTATCTAGAACCAAAAAATTTGCTGAAAACATAATTTCAGTATCTCTGTCTCCTTACCTTTTCTTCTAACAGTTCTCATAAAAGTAGACAATAAAAAAACTAGCCATGAAATAAAATTCTATCAGGTTTTTAGAAACGTCTCTTTTACACTTATTGTTTGTGAGGAAAACTGTATGTTCATGCACAGCTTCATTAATGAAAAAGCTCTACACCATAAGGCTTCTACCTAAATATATTTAAATTACCACTTCACTATACTTCTCTAATAAAAAAGAAGAAAAGAACAACAGAGATGATATCAAGTGGAATAAGGATACGGTTGTTTTGCAAGGAAATCTCCTGCAGCCGAGGTAGCTGCACCAGCCCTTCCAGAGATTCAATCTCGTTATCACTGGCCTCTAGGACCTATTGAGGGATAAAACAAAGATGAACAATTTGTTTGTTGCAATGACAGAAACACCAAGGGCATTTTTCCTATAGAGTAGGGAGTACAGGGCCATGCCCACCACACCCAAAAGCTTAGAGTGATGATGTTGTATTCTTCAAAGCTGACAGCAGATCTCCCTAGAAGAAGCATTGCCTTGTTCATGAACTAACTGAGATGACGTCATTATCTAATTTTGAGGGGGGACATGAATTTCATAAACACATAAGAAACATTCAAGACCTTTAAAAATGTGTAGGGGAGTGGCACAGGTTACAGAAAAAAAACAAACACAGACTGAGTAGATTGAAGGATGCGATAGAACAAACAAGCATAACCAGACAGTGAGGCCAAAAATTACAAGCAAATGTCTGTCAGCTCATCACAATCTCTAGTATGTGCAAAACCACAAGAAGCACTGATCACAAACACAGCCCGGTGTTTGCTGTGGCTACATTGGGAAGTCTTTCAAAAAAGACGTCTCTCAGATATGGTGTAATGGAAGAAAGAACAGAGGACCAGTCAGTTAGATATAGGGTAGCTAAGGAAAAGACAAGGTATAGGAATACAAGCTAATGACTCTGTTAACCTTGTCAGTTAAGGTAGTTCTGCTCTGTTTGCAGCATGAAATATCTAGTCAAACCAACACTTTATGCTAACAATACCTCTTACAACTGGGCTGATAAAGACTGCTATGTTGTGGAAAAGTTGATAATATGCTGTATTTTTTGCTTAATGTACTATTATTCACTATTTGTATTGTATTCTTGCTGATGGACCTATTTGTGAGGGATGTCATGAATGTTCCCTTTGGAAAGTACTTCCTATGAAAGGTACTGTATTAAATAATGAGGGGTTAAAAAGTACTAAACATTGAGATTTAAAGAAACAGCCCTAAGAATTTTTTAACTTAAATAATTAATCAGAAAATCAAAATGGTCCAAGGATACCACCCTACACTTTTTCTTGGTAAACTGGGGAAACAGCTGTCTGACTGGCTAACACTTATCCAATCAAAAACAATTGCAAAAAATAAACCTGTTTGGTTAGTCCTTCCTTCCTATAATCTGTAGCCAGTATGGGTACAACACTTTCCAAGCTTGGAGGGGGTGTGTTCTAGCAAATTCATTTTATCAGGAGAATCACAGAATGTATAGGAAGGGGAACAGTTGGAAATATAGACTATAAAAAAGGGAAGTGTAGAGTGTAGACAGCTTGCTTTTTTGATCCTTTCCATTAGTAACAAAAATGAATACATAAGGAGCTTAAATAACTTTGAATTAACATATTGAGTGCTAAAAGTGTAACTAAAACGCAGGACGGTGTGTACTCCAGAAAACCATCTCAGATCAACAAGTCCAGCCCCACTTACTTCTAGGCACTGCATCATAGACAGATGGATGGGCAGGCTTTTCAGACGGTTACTTGTCAGGTTCATGTGTGTAACCAGCTGCATCTGGTCTAAGTGACAGAGGTTTGTCAAATTCTATAATAGAACAAAGAACATCAGTCACATGTGGATAAATAATAACTTGAGCTTTAAAAGAATTCAAACATAAAAGTTATTTAGTGAAAACCGGGCCAGAGAGAACTTGCCTTTTTGGACAAGTCAACAACACGAGATTCTGCATACTCCATCTTCAGTATACTATTTTCAATAATAAACTTGCTCAGTAGGTCATCAAAATATGCAGTGCGCATTGGGTCAGTTGCCTAAACCAAAAAAGGAACATGCACAGGATTAACAGTCACTGTACAAAAAACAAGCATTTACATGACAAAATGCAGGAAATTATAACTGACAACTAACAGCATCATTTGAATTATGAACTCGTGACTAAATACTGCATTTAAATAACATTACTATAACCTGTAAAGACACAAATAAATCTTTCCCAAATGTTGAAACAATATGCATGTACAGTAAGTCAACATTCAAGGCAGAGTTGGTGTAAAATATCATCTTTGAGAGCAAGTTCTGCTAACTCTCAGCCAGAATATGTAAGGGCATGTTCACAGTTCACTTAGGACTACTTACTTAATGGCTTTGAGAAAGTTGGTTCATTTAAATATTTGCCATCTGTGAACATTATTTCTTGTATGCCAGTGGTGTTTGCTGTAGTGCCATTCATTTGATTAACATCCATCCATCTGAATCCGAACACAGGGTCGCGGGGGTCTGCTGGAGCCAATCCCAGCAAACACAGGGCACAAGGAAGGAACCAATCCTGGGCAGGGTGCCAACCCACCGCAGGACACACACAAACACCAAGCACACCAAAGGGCCAATTTAGAATCACCAATCCAACTAACCTGCATGTCTTTGGACTGTGGGAGAAAACCCACGCAGACACGGGGAGAACATGCAAACTCCACGCAGGGAGGACCCGGGAAGCGAACCCAGGTCTCCTAACTGCGAGGCAGCAGTGCTACCACTGCGCCACCATGCCGCTTTGATTAACAATTTGCGTTTAATATGTAATTAACTTTTTTTTATTGAATTTGGTTTTTCTGCAATTTTGGTTAAAAAGCTGTAATAGGATATACAAGTAAACAAATATGCACATGAGGTCATATACAAATAGGATTATTCATTTATTTAATTTGGAAAGTTCAGTGTACCTATCCAGGGTTTGCATCCTGGGTCCTCCCTGCATGGTTTTTGCATGTTTTCCTGTGTCTGCATGGTTTTCCTCCAGGTGCTCCAGTTTCCTCCCACAGTCCAAAAAATGCTGGTTAGGTTTTTTAGAATATAGGTTAGGTGAATTGGCAATCCTAAATTGGCCCCAGTGTGTGCTTTGGGTGTGTGTACCCTCCAATTGACTGGCACCCTGTCCAGGTTTTTTCCTGCCTTACCCCCAGTGCTTGCTGGGATAGGATCCAGCAGACCCCCCGCGACCATGTTCAGGACAAAAGCGGGTTAGAAAATGACTGATTGACAGTGTACCCATTTACATGAATCACAATACCTCACTTAATGACACATTAACCAGGGATTTCAAGTTCTACCTGTGTGCACACCTGTGGCTTCTAGATTTGGTCTATAAATGCATCCAAATTGGACATGTTGCCCTTTGATTTATTCACTGTAACAAAACAGCCTTTTTAATTTAATGATTAAAATTATGTTTTCATATATTTTTCAAAATGTGAATTAATGCGTACAACTGCAGCCCAGTAATGAACATTCTGTTTGTTATCACCAGTGAATTAGCAGCTCCTGTTTCATTTATATTTTTGTCTACTTTATGTTAAGTGATATTTTAAATTAATCTAATTACAATTCATTTGGGGAATTTAAAGTGGATTCTTAAAACAAAAAAATAAGCATACAGCAGGTCTTGTGTAATTTTCTCTCTGATTCATTAATTTATTTTCTTTACCTTTGTATCCTAAACCTCACTTTAAGATTTTATAAAAAATTTTTCAATATAGTTTGCGATTTTGACTGTGTGTCTATCTTAAGAAAAACATAAGTTAAAGGATTTGACTTCTGAAAATTAACACTGGATGAAAACCAAAACCAGGTGGGAATGTCAGAAGTCCCTTGGAGATCCTATGGCAAAGAGTATGTGAACATTGTATCAGCAGAAATTTTTTATACATTTTTATACTGCTCCGAAGTTTCCTTTCATAATTTTGAAAACTTCATTCATGTCACCTCTCAACCTCTGTTTGCTTAAACTGAAAAGGTTAAACTCATTTAATCTTTCTTCATAAGTCATACCCTGCAGTCCTAGAACAAGCCTAGTCACTCTTCTCTGGACATTTTATAGTGCTGTTATGTCTTTTTTGTAGCCCAGAGACCAAAACTGAATACATTACTCCAGGTGAGGCCTCACCAGCATGTTATAAAGCTTAAATATAACCTTTTTTGATTTGTGCCTAAACTACTTCTGTACATCTGTCTAGATCAGTGGTGGCGAACCTATGGCACGCGTGCCAGAGTGGGCACGCATGCCGTCACCCCAGCACAGAGTTCGTTACTAGAAAGCCAGAGGGACAGTCTGCTCCATTCCCCCTCTCCACGCGTGCCTGAGGACATTTCTCACATCATCCACCCCTCAGCCCAGCAGCCCAATGGGAGCACTTCCTCCCTTCCTGTCTGGGGTAAGTCGAACGGCTCACATGTGGCATGAGGGTGCGGCGCGGACGGCAGCCTGCTCAGTCAGTGGCGAAGGTGATTTCCGTGGTGGGGTTGGAGAGGAGCTAGGTTGGAGGGGATGTGGTATAGCGGGTCCACAGCTCAAAATTGAAAAGGCCAGTTGTAATAGATAATCGCCGCACTCGTGGCTTAGAGGGGGGGGCGTGGTAGTGTGGCCAGAGCGGTTCCCGGGAGCTTCATGATGCGGGTGGGTCCCTTCTTAAGTGTACAGGTGAGGAGTCGTCCACATCTGTAATTGTTGCCGGGAGATGGTAATCGCCACACTTGATCCACGTCCCCGTAATATATAATAGAAGCGTGAGGCAGATGGAAAGGGGAAAAAACAGAGAGAGAACGGGAACGAGGGTTAATGGGGAAGACCTACGTGAAACACTTGAGAAGATAGAAGGGATGACAAAGGACAGCACAGTTAGTTCTGAAACTGAAATCCTTAAAGTGTGGAATTATCTGCCAAATAATTTTAAGTCAATGAAAGCACTTGGGATTGCTTTCCTTACTTTGTTTGGATCGTCTTATGCTTGTGAGCAGCTGTTTTCAGCTTTGAATTACATCAAATCTGACACCAGAAACAAACTAACAGATGACCTGAGTGCTGCATGTGTTGCTCTCAAACTTACAAAGTATGAGCAAAGGTTGGACGAATTATCAGCATGCATACAACAGCAAAAATCACATTAATTGTTCAAAAGCATGCCAAATGCAAACTTTTACTTTTCAATAAAAAGTTGTTTGTATCATTGAAAGCTCTGTTATTGTGTTTTTCTTTTAAGAGAAAAGATGTTAATGTATGAGTTGTTTTTTTCTAAACTAAAACCTCAGTATTCAGGTTAAATTGCCATGTTGGCACTTTGCGATAAATAAGTGGGTTTTGGGTTCCAGTTTGGGCACTTGGTCTCCAAAATGTTCGCCATCACTGGTCTAGATGTTGACAGTGGCGAGCTCCTACGTCCTTCTCATGAGGAGTACTTTAAATCTAACATTTCTGCATTTCTACAAATCTGTCCATGTCCCTCTGTAATGAATTGACAGATTCTAGATTATCTACCATCCCACCTAGCTTGGAATCATCTGCCAACTTAACCAGCTTGTTGCTTACAGTCCTGCCAGGTTTATGTATATATTAAAAATAGCTGCAGCGTTAAAACTAAGCACTAAGAGACAACACTTTTAAAAATCAGCTAATTCTCATAAAGTTCCTCAAACCATAACCCAATACTACCATAACCAATTTTGTGTCCATCTACACACTGTACCCTGAATTCCCACTTGTTTGAGGTTTACTGCTAGCCTCTAATGTGGGACTTTATCAAATACCTTTTAAAAAACAAGGTAAATAACATAATATGCAACTCTCCAATCGTATCCTTTTGTTGCTTCCTCACTGAATCCCAGAATATTAGTAAAACACAACCTCCCCATCTGAAACTATGTTGATTATTTGCAAACACTACTGTTCATGCTATGTGCTGCTCAATCTTTGATTTATAATTCCTTTCATTAATTTACCCACGATACATTTTAAGCTTACTGACCTACACTTACGTTGATCTGCCTGATTGTCCTTTTTATATGATATTTGCTTTTTTTTCCAGTCCTTAAAATTTTTTCCCCAGTCTGCAGTGACTTTCTAAAAATATGTGTTATTAAAAAATAACGGCATATGTATGTATTTACTAACCTCCTTAAACACTCTGGCATAATTTTTTTCTTGTCATTGTGATTGTTAGACTTCAGCATATTTAATCTAAATAGCATTTCTCCCTCTACAATTTCTAAATCACTCAGTACCTTCTTAGTAGTCCCTGTTAATGCTTGGACGTTATCCACTACGTTTAGATCATTCCCTAATATCACTGTCAAAGTCAGTCAGTCAGTGTCCAACCTGCTATATCCTAACACAAGGTCGCAGGGGTCTGCTGGAGCCAATCCCAGTCAGCACAGGGCGCAAGGCAGGAACAAACCCCGGGCAGGGCATCAGCCCACCTCAGGGCACACACACCCACACACCAAGTACACACTAGGGACAATTTAGGATCGCCAATGCACCTAACCTGAATGTCTTTGGACTGTGGGAGGAAACTGGAGCACCCGAAGAAAACCCATGCAGACACGGGGAGAACATGCAAACTCCATGCCGGAAGGACCCGGGAAGCAAACCCAGGTCTCCTTACTGCGAGGCAGCAGTGCTACTACTGCACCACCATGCCGCCCTTTAATATCACTGTATACTTCTGAATACTTTTGCAAGGCATTACAAGTTATTGCCATCTAGTGGAAAAATCTGAGAAATCAGTATCTACGGTCATCGTATATATGTACATGTTGATTCAACATGGGCTAACTATTAATGGTTATGAGCATGGGTCCACTGACATGGTGTTGGGATGCTGCCAAGATGTATACTTTAAGTGTGTCTTGGTATATGCCAAAACAAAAAAAAGAACAATAAAAGTAGCTGTTTTTTGTATGTTGTGAGCTGAATAACAACACTGACAGTGGAAAACTGCAGGAGTGCAAACAACCATAAGATAATAGAGAAAGAATATGTTAATTCATACCTTAGAGGACAAATCTTACAAGTGGACTAGAAAGACCTCAACTTGTAAAAATAATGTGCAGTTAATTTACTAAATTTCCCAAAGGTCATGCAAAAAGACAGTTTCCCTTTGGAGATTAATAAAGTATACAAAATAAAAAACAAAAAAAAGAGTGATTGACAAGAGTCTGCCATATCCAAAATTATAATAACAGTGGTTTCTTCAATTACTTTACAATGGATCCTATGACATTTGAAAAACGAAAACATCTTTGTCACACTGATTACCTTCAATGTCTGGAAGCACTGTAACATTTCTTTTTCATAACCAAGGGGGTCTAATGCCCTCATGAGGAGGATAATGGTTAGTGCACACCCTGTAACAAAGATGAAACAAAAATATTTTTAGAAAGCATGCCAAAACATACAGCCACTGTCTAAAAGTTATTTATTCTGTATTTTGTATACATTGTAAAAATAAACTTTGAGCTTATCAACAAAACCTAGTGATTTGTAAAGAATAAGTGTAGCTGTTGCACACTGGACTGTATATACAGCCTACATGAAGGTCAGTAATTGGATATTCAGTAATACATTACTTTTTCCAGAAGCAATATTCTGGTAGAAATCTGAATACTGTTTAGGAGCTCTATTAACATTTTTGGGGCTCCCAAAAACTTCACTGGACATGAAGTGCACATGCTTACAAATATTTGCAAAGTGGATGGATGTCACTTCATATTATGTTTCCAAGTCAGTAGCTGCCAAAGGTTTGGTGTATTACTACTCCACCACAGCATCTTCTCCAATGTAGACAGGAGTGTGTTTTATCTCCTTCTTCTTGAAGTCTATAACCAAATCCTTGATTTTGTTGGTATCAAGTGAGAGATTGATGTCTTGGAACCAATATGTCAGAGGGCAAGACTCATCTCTTTAAGGTGTCCCATTATTGTTGGTGATGAGGCCTTCAATGATGAAGTCATCAGCAAATCTAATGCGGGAGTTGGGGCTGTGTTTGATCATGCAGTCATCGGTGAATGAGGAGCAATACTATCCTTTGGGATGCCGGTGGTCAAGATCAGCATGGCAGAAGTAGTGTCAATCTGCACACACTAGGGTCTGAAAGTTATTAAGTCCAAAATTCTGTGACAAAGAGTATAATTACGTCTAGGAGCTTGGTAGTTAGCTTTGATGGAACAATAGCGTTAAATGCTGAGATGCAGCTTATAAACAGTACTCTAGTACAGCAGTTTGTATTTTTGAAGTGTGTCAGGATGGTGCAAAGTGTATGGGACATGGCGTCACATGTTGCCATTTATAATGAAACATAAACAGGTCCAGTCCGATCTTGACTATTCAGTTTAATGTTTCCCAGCACTAGTCTTAATAAATGTAGCAGCAGGTGAGGACACTGTGGAGATGGTCAAAGGCTTTATATTTCTTTTACTTATGATCAGTTTGACATCCTAAAGTGGGCAAAACTGATCACAACTATGGGCAGGAAAGCTCACCACAAACTAGTGTCAGTAAATATATGGATATATCCTACTGGTCAAAAGTTTGAGAACACCTCAGTTTTCCAGTTTTTCTTCAAATTTAATCAGCTGAAATACTATGAATTACCTAAAATGGTGGAAAGATACGCAGTAAACTGTCAAATGTTTAAATTTAAAGATTAGATTAGCAAAAACTGAAAAATGCAAATTTCAAAATGTTACCAATGAGCCTTCTTCAGGGATCAACTAATAGGTTACAACATGCAGATATTCTGCAGTAATTAAAGTAAATTAAGCCTTGCAAATTGAAGCCAACAACAGGTGTACCAAATTCTATTGATTACTTAAAAACCCTCTGTCTGTCTTAAAGCAAAGTTGGAACAGACTGTGTTACTGTACCCTTTGAAGTACTACTTGGACAATACTAGACTGTAGAAAGTTGTAAATTCTGGTGATAATGGCAAGAAAATAGCAATTAACAAATGAAATGAAAGACAGCATTATTGCCCTTAGAAGTGTAAGCCTTTTACTTGGAGAAATTCAAAAAAATCAATGTCAGTGAGTATAGTGTCCTGCATAATCTAAAGGCAATTAGAAATAGGAAGAGATCTGGCCAACCCAAAGTCAAAACCCAATCAGAAGATAAGTTTCTGAGGGTCACCAGCTTGCATGATAGGCACTTCACAGCACAAAAGCACAGCTTAACTGTGGTCAAAAAAGCAAGTCTCAGTTTCTACTGTGAAAAGAGAGTTTGTGCTGCAGGTTTGACATGGCGAGTGGCAGTAAGAAAGCCATTCCTTTAAGGACAAAACAAGAAAGCAAGGCTTTCCTGGGCTATGAAATACCAGCTATGGACTACTGCAGACTGGAAGAAAGCTTATGGACCAATGAATCAAAATCTGAAATCTTCGGTTCATCAGGCAGAGTGTTTGTTTTTATGGCATAAGGTTGGCGAAAGGATGGTTCCTCAGTGTCAAACATGAAGGAGTGAAGGAGGAAGTGTGATAGTCTGGGCTTCTTTTGCAGGAGGCAGAGTTGGTGACTGGAATTCTGAATTGAATGGGTTACCTCAGCATTTTGCAGCACCACACACGGGGTTCATCCTTCATCAAGACAATGACCCAAAACATACCTCCAGCCTATGTCAGAACTACATTAAAAAACCAAGAAAGTACACTTCAAAAAATGGACTGGCCAGCCCCATTGAGTTAGTCTGGAATGAACTGGATAGAAGGGTAAAAGGAAAGCAACCTACAAGAGTAACACATTTGTGGGAACTTCTGCAACAGTGTTGGGATGATCTTTCTGACTAATATTTTATTTCCCTTATAGAAAGAATGCCACATGTACAGTATATTTAACAGCAAAAGGTGGCTACTTTGATGAATCAAAAATCTGAATAAAATTTTGTACATGTAATGATTCCTTGACTTATTTTTGATATTTATTTGTTCTATACCTCAATTTCAGGAAACATTAAAACATTAAACTGCATGCATTTCCATAAAAAAATGAGGTGTTCTAAAATGTTTGACTGGTAGTGTGCCTCTATACACAAATTGCATTTCAGCACAGAGCAGGGTGTTTTTGTGCTTTACTGCATATGATTGTGTGGTTTTTTAAACTAAACCATATTAGAAAATGTATACTATAAACTGGATTGAATTGGAGCCTGTCCACTATTAGCAATGCTATTTGCTTAAAACAGTAAGGATAAAGATTGAGGAAGCCCTCTTAAGTAAATGGAGGCTGAGACCAGTGCTAACTTACACTTGTTATCTGGCTCCAGCTCTTGCAGCTGGGTACAGGAATTCAGTTCTGACTGAAGAACGGTAGTCTTCTCCACTGAAAGGTCACACCTGAAAGAGTGCACATACAAAAAAATAACTGTCACTGTTAATACAATTTTTCCTTCTTCATTAAACCACTCACTTCATAGCTCATAAGAACAAAGACAGTTAATATTTAATTTACTACCTGAAGAGTTGCTGATCCGTAGCACTGTCTCGGCACCAACTCTCAGAGCGACCTGCAGAACAGAACCATGTAGATGAAGCAAAAAAGACAAGTGATGAAGAAAACACTTAAGCTACTTTCACATTAGCTCTCCAGCTCAGACTGTAATTATGTCTAGTGTGAAATCTCCTACGTGGGTTAGAATTGATAAATTTAGATCATAAGGAGAAGATCACATGGCATGTAAAATGATGCAGTGCAAATATTTAGCTTTATGAAATGGAAAGACTTTCATTTACAATTATTGTGCACCTCTATATCCAATTAATCAAACTATTACAAGTAGCACACCGTGGACAGTGCTTATAAAAATTCAGTGAATATATCCGCAGCTGGTCATTTTAATCTTCTGAAGCTTATTTATGACACACAACCTAGATGCATTTTTTCAACTTGCATGTTTTTGGCAGCATATTAGTTACAACTTCAGTATTGTATGTCTACCCAAAAATGTAGTGTTAAATAAAACACCAACCTGGTGTCTGACTAGTAAGAGCAATGTCCAATAACAACCCTCTAAAAGGAAGGGTGAGGGACAAAGAGAGAAACAGCACTCCTCTAGCATATGCAAAGGTTGTGGGTCGTAAACCCTGCACATATATTAGGTATACAGAACTGAACAGTCAGGGGCACCACTATGGGAGAGAAAGGGCATTATGACTTGGAAGTTAATGTAATAATGTTCTCCAAGGAAATTAGACATGAGATAACCAGATATTAAGATAGCAGGACTAGTGAGAGGCCATAAAACCTCCAGGTTAACAGATGGCAACGCATCACTAAGCTGGGAGAAAGGAGTCATTTTGCCAATTCTAGGGCAAGCTCAGGGATTGGAAGGAAGGCAGTACTCCCCTGTTAACCATTATAGAGTAGTGCACAGTCATTCGTTTAGGGGATGGGCAACACTGAAGCCATTTAATAAAAATGGCCCTTAAAACCAGCTAAAGAGTCAGAGGTACAGGGACACCAAGAGCCTCTAGAGAGTGTTCCATGTAGCAAAAGAAGGCCTTCTCTGAATCAAGAAGCAACTTGGGGCTTAGCTTGATATGGCTCACCCTGTAGGGGTTTTAAGCTACTAGAACCAGGACCAGTGAGTCTGGAGTCAAGAGGACCATTTCAGGAAAAGACTCACTGGTAGGAGAAAGATACTAGGGTTATTGGGGGAGTGGGCATGAGGTTGTGAGGCAAGAGAAGTGCTTTGTGGTATTTTTAAAGGTAAGCAAATGTGCAGATAGACAGTGATTGAACGGCCGTAAAGGCAGGCCCTGTGAAAGTCTCTGGTGTAGAGTTTAAAGCTTTGGACTTCAAAACCTAAGTTGTGGGTTCAAATCCTTTTGCTGACACTGAGTGACCATGAGCAAGTCACTTGACTTGCCTGTACTCCAGTTGGAAAACCAAAAGAAATATAACCAGTTTTATCATAAATGTAATTCGCCTTGCATAAAGGTCTCAGCCAAATAATTAAATGTAAATAATGCAGCAGTGTTTTGTTAGCTTCCGTTTACTTCCTACTTTTGTGTCTCACTGCATTTATATTTTCCATGGGTGATATACCAATATACCATTCCATATACTTTTGGAGTCCTTGGCATCATTACTGGTGTGGAGAGATGTCACCAGGGCCCCTTCTCACATAAAATAAATGTAGTTCATAAGAGCACTTAATTTTTATTTAATACCAAAATTTTGTGTCAGTTTGGTGAACTTTATTAGATACATCAAGGTCAGTTCATTCTATATGCTCAACTTAGGACAACATTACATGTATTTCCTCCTAAAACCAGAAAAATTATACCTCCCACTAGGAAAGAAATGCTAAGGGACTAAGCTCACATCAAAGTGAGGCAGTCCATCCTTTTTGAATTCCCAAGGGCACTTGCTGTGATCAGGCTTCTAACTCTTGGCAGTAATAAAAAATAAATAAGGAGACATCCATGGGTTACATAGCTAGAATGTCTTTTCTTTTCAACGTGGTAATAACTTTTAACATTTTTGCCTTTAGTATCTAGGGCGGATATGCATAGCAGCTCTGGCTAGTTATGAGCTCAATGGTTAGCGTGTTCTGGGGGCCCACTTACCTTTATATAGAATACACTCTCGTTGGATCCTCCCATCTTGCCAGTGAACCTTAAAATTATGTTCTGAGCAGGCAGCATTAATAGTGTTAGGGGGCAGTTCACAGATCATAGAAAAGGTTAAGGACAATTGCTTACTCCATTCAGTACATTTTTATTAATAACATGTAGATAGTAAGTTAAGGTTAGCTTTAAAGAATGCATTCATTATGATGGTTAGTTACAGAATATATTGATTACTGAAAGTATTATTTTGACATCTCATTGGACCTCAGTTCAATACACTGACTTAATGTGGAGACAGTATATTCTCTTTTAGCACGGCGTTCCACAGTGAATACTTGCTTGCTCCCAGTGTAAAGTTGGCTGAAAACACTAAAGTGTCAGGTATGTGTGAGAGGAGCTGTGAGTATGACCTATAAAGGGAAATGCCTTCTCCAAAGCTGGTTCTTGACTTGAATTTGCTGCTTCTGGAACAGAAGCCAACTTTCTGCAAATCTAACTAGGAAACACAAGAAACTGAAAATTGTCTTGTATTGCATATTTAAGCCTGTAAAATTCCCATGTCAGATCACATTATGCTACAATTGCTCTGTTGTTTAAAATAAGTTCATGTTTTCTGATATCTGGCAATGATCTTCTCTGGATAGCTTCTACTGTTACTTTTCTTGTGCCCAGAACAACATCCAGGACTCCATATCTAGTCTAACTTGTGGATTGTACATTATTTTCATACCATCTCTTTATTTTCACGTATTCACAGAAAAATATTTTTCTTGCCTTTTTAAATGCTTCTACAGATTGCTTAGATGTTGAAAGTGTTGCTTCAAAGTAAACCCTTAAAACCTTTTCAGGTGCTGCTTCCTGTAGTTTCACCTTGCTTGTTATAATATACAGTAAATAATTTTCATTTTATCTGCATGCAGGATATTAACTTTAAACTATGAAAACTCTAACTTTAAGATTATTTTTCCTAGTTTAGCAGCAGCAATGTTCCCAACTCTAAAAGCTGCCTGAAAACCTGAAGGTCATTCCTGCATTTCAAGGTAAGTCTTGACTGGTTAACACTCACACTGCATGTTTACATATAAAACCTGGTAATATTCACAGGTTTATCAATCTGACAGACCAGTAGTTTGAAACACTGCAACATGGTGGCTGTCAGTCTTAGCGCTCACATGGCACATGCAATGATACAGGTGTTTTTTACCTTTCACACAGAAGGATTTAGTTTGAATTTTTTTGTAAAATGGTATATGATAAGCACCTAAGATTTTATTCTCCCAAATGGTCTTCTTTTCAGGTGTGCAAAATACAAGTCTGTGCTGTACCACCCCATAATGCACTTGCATTAAAGTTATATGCGTACCTTTATTTGAAACTACTACATTTTTCAATGACATGCAGGCAATGATAACTCACAGACTGGAGAAGGATTTATAGTTTTGTAGTTCTGCAGCCTTAAAGACTGCAATTATCTTTTCAAACATTCACATTCCCTTTGTACAGTATGTTACACGAGTCCCGCTTTTATTAACTTTGCAAAAGGATACCCATATTGCACTGCGTTTTAACTGAGGATGAGGGCTCTTCCAGGTAACACGAAGAGGCAGCCCATCCACAAACAGGATCAGCTCATCTCTTGGCAGCAACACCTACATCAAAGAAGAGAACAGCAACTGGTCAACCACATACAGTGTTAACTATATTTATGCAGTCTTTTTTTCCAGTGTTCAAGCCAGACATTCCTAATTATTGAATTGTAATTATAAATACAGCTTACAATTATAATTATGCAGCATTTCTTTCTTAACAAAGCATACATTGTATGACACAAACAAATAAACACAGTACAAACCTTTTAAAAAGCAGAAAAATCTGTGACATGTTCTTAAGATATTTATTAAGAAGATACAAGGCTAACATGCTTAACAAGTTTACAAGTGAAATACACAAATTATGCTGTCAAGCTAACAGGCCTATTGTTTACTAAGCAGAAATTTCTAATTCTTCATCTTTTCTTTTCTAATTGAAATTGTAAGCTGCAGTATTAAACACAAGCTCGCTTACTGTCCAAACTCAGCCATGCAGTGTTCATTTTAATTAAAAGACAAAATAAAAAGGTCTGAATTCATTCAAGTAACTGTTTTTGCCATTTGCGTAAAGAATAACTCCTCCGATTCCTTTTTCTCAGTTTATTACTTCACTTTCTTTAATGTAAAGGCTAATATTCTGGTCTTTTCTCTCTCTGGTAAAGTCTGCTCTTCCTGCTCTTGGTTTACAGGAAGTTCACATCAAATAGACGTGTGCTCGATAACTACCCTAACACTTTGCATAAAGGAACACTGCAATTAAATTATAATAAAGCTTAGAAAAGCAGATGCTGAAAAAATCGTTATTTGTGATCAATCAATTTACCAATCACTGATTGAGTCTTTTTTAGTGAAAATCAGCCAAATAAGATAATGGTCAATTAATCAGGGCATCACTACTAGAAAGAGAAGGCATTAAGAAGGCGGCATACACTTTCTCATAGTACCGTACATTGTAGAGTACAATAGTTAATTTAGAAGTTCAACATAAGAAAAAAAAACAACATTTTGTTCTTCCATACTCACATTGACAGGATGAGAAAAAGAAACAATTAAACGTTGCCCTTCTCTGCTAATGTACAGACAGCTTACAGTCTCTTCCCGGTCCGCTGTTTAGGGAAGAAAGATGGAAAAAAATAATATATTTTGGAATTATTGGGGAGACAGCTGTAAAGGAAAACTCATACATATAACAATAAATATGGTAGTTTGTCAGTGCTCTCCAGTGATTCCAGTTAAATTGTAAGCCTAAGAACTGTTTAGGCAGTTCTTTCTTAGGAAAATAGAACCCTGAACAATTTCTTTTAGAAGCAACGGTATTATTACCGGAAATCAGGAGGCATTGTACCAGTTTTATAAGTAAAGAATATAGATGTCACAGAAAAAAAAGAAGAAAAATCAAAGGCTGGCATCAAGATCAGAAGCAAAAGGAAGGAAAATGAAGTGGAAACCAACAAACTGGAATCTATGTTGGGAATTGGTATATTACTTGTCATCTGACAATTTGTACTTGAAGATATTGGAGATAACTAGGAAAACGATTTATACCCAGGTTAGAGAGAACTGGAGAGACGTAAATGTTTCCTTTCTTGGAGACCGTGCTGACTGATTAAGTTTATACAGCTGTTAACAGAAATAATATCTGAGAACAGTTTACCCGAAAGTAAATTGTGGTATACTTGATGTTTAAATGTACAGTATATGTAACATGTATTTGTTAAATGTAAAGTGTCACTAAAACATTACATAATTGGTTTCTTGGGCTCGAGTATATGAAAGCTGTATGGTAGCAGGGTTTCTGTGAACTTATAACTAATATTAATGACAGACAGTCAAATAAGAAGACTAAGAAACAAAGCCCAACAAAAAAAGAAAAAATATTTTAGGTAGAAGACCTAAACAGCAGGTACTGACCTCTCCCCAGTAGCCAGCGATAATAGAACCAGGCACTCTGGTCATTAGGATCAGTAAACAAGGCATTCTGAACCAGTTCATATTCTGCAAAACAGCATATAAAAAGTTAAGATGAAACCATCTTTCCTTCTTCACAAATTACTCATAATTGACACTTACCAGTCAATAACGCCTCCTCATCAGCACGTCCCACCCGACATTCAGTATCAGGGTAAACAAGTGGCAACAGGGTGCTGCGGTAGTGCCAACTGGAGTAATTGGAAAAGTTGGTGCCAATCAGTTTATGGGTAAATTCCAGTTCTTCCTGAGGAGAGACTTCAGCACGTTGTACCACCAGACGACGATAATCCCAGCAGTGGACTAGAAAGAAAGTTAAGTAAGTTAGAACTGGAAAGAACAGCAGGAAGAGGATGAACAAACAAATGACCCAGCCAGGCCTTCAGGAGGAGGTTAGTGCACAACTCTGAAGGAAAGCAGAGTACTCAAATGAATATGTTGGGAATGTCCCACTAGACACCCTGCTATCTCAAAAGGATTCTGCTTTGGAGAATAGAATACATATTCAAGACCTAGACTCCCAAACATTTAGAAGAGACAGTTGTTAGACTAAGTTGCTGGACAGCTATGTGTTTTATTTATTTTTGGTTCTAGTCAATCGTTTAGCCAGCATCTCATTTCTTCTCTCTTAATTTAATCCAAGTTTATATGGGTTTCTTACATCTCTATTTTAAGACCCCTTTTCACATCAGCATACCCACTCTGGGTAGTAAAACTTGCCAATTTTTTAACACATTTAATAAAGAGTGCATAAGTTCTGTTTCATACATTTTTTTTAAAGTATTGACGGTAGTAGTTGTTCAAAATAAAGCTGCAAAATAAACTATGAGCAAATGCCTGTCTGCATGTGCAAGTTACACAATCATAAATGCAGATCTGAATGTCATATGAGAGTCTCCGCCTCCCCTCCATTACATACGTTAATCTACACTGTGAAATAAGTTGGCTTCATCTTGAAATAACTCTTTTCCAACCTGGTTGGATACGCACTTAGAATCCTGGATCCAAGTGACTGACCACCTTATTTTACTGTATATAAAATACTAATTTCCTTTATACGTATTGCCACCATGTCGTAGTTTTTACTCATATGAAAGAATTCTACCCTGCCTAAAAGATTACAATAGGAGAATGACATATCATCCATCCATCCATTTTCCAACCCGTTGAATCCGAACACAGGGTCACATATCATTCACAGTAAAATTAGAAAAAATAAATAAATGTAATGGGGAACAATTCAAACATTTTAAAACTTGGAAATCCCTATCAATGCAATATTTAAGTCTTTGTTAAAGCAATCATCAGTGCATTTGATGGTAACAATGATTCTTTTTCAATTCACTCTGCTGTCAAAAAAGGGAATCAAGCTGATCAATTAAGTAAGCATGTCAGTTACAGGCTTGAAACAGTATCTAGTTAAGTGGATGAAATACACAATCACTGTTACCCTCCAGGCACTAGATTTAACACCCCTAATCTAGTTTAATTCAAAAGAACCTTACAGTTCCTCTCGTCAAACTGCAGAAACTTGCTGCACAGCTCCAGTTCAACTTTCCAGTCAGGACTGGGTGAGTGATCCAGCACCCAGCCACGATGGTGCCAAGTCCCATATGACTTTGGATTGACACGTAAGCAGGTCTCAAGGAAGGACAGCTCCTTCTCAAAAAGTGTCTGAAGCTCCTCTGGGTTTCTGCAAAAGACAGGAGAGAGAGAGAGAGAGAGAGAGAGAGAGAGAGAGAAAGATCAGATTAAAAAACAGTATGTGGAAGAGTAAACGTGTCTGCTGATTAAACAAAGTAAAACACCTCACCCAGCTTGGATAGACCCTTTTTTATCTAAGTGACCTTGCCCCAACTTACTTCTCTTCCTTTAAATGCAAGAAGATCTCCCTTCTAAAATTCCACAGAGTCGCAAAGTCAGGGTTTGCAGCAAGCAACTGGCCACTTAGTATTAGGCCCTCTTCATCCAGGATTCCTGCTTTCCTCTAGGAAGGAAAAACTCTAAGTGAAACAAAATCTTTTCCATTCTTGTTAAAACCTAACAATTACTTCTCTTAGTTAATCTACTTGACTTAAAAGATACACATCTCCCTATAGACTACATCACTATCTCTGATTTAGTGTCTGTAGCATTGACTCCAGCTTAGATACTCATTGGCAAATACATTTAAGTAAAATAATAGCTTGCTGTGATTCCTTGTATTGAACTGCTCTGCCATCCTTGACTGATTCCTGTCTTGTGGCTGTTGTTTCTAAAGCAGGCTTCAGTTCCACAATAATCTCACTAGGGAAAACTAGGGTTAGAAAAATGGATGAATTACAATATTCAGCTAACAAAAACTGTTGTGTTTCTGTGCCTGATTTTCTAATCCTATATATATTTTTACAAATATTCTTTTACTTTAACTTGCATGACCTCTTCATGAAAATATGTTAATTCTTGATTACAGCCTTGACAGTTATGACCTGCTGTTACTAACCCCTTTTCTCTTCTTCTTGGCCTTGTAATGTATTGTCAAAATAGGGGGTAGCAACAGTGAAACTGCCTCATATCAAACCGTTAGATATACTATAGAGTCTACTCCGCAATCACAGGCTATCTTACAATTCAAATAAATAAAATCACTGAATGTAGGAGAGCTTTAAGCTATACAGCCCTCAGAATCTAGAATGATCCGTTAATACATGACAGGTTCTATCAAGGCTGAAGATCCATTAGTATTGTATACTTTTCTTGGAACTGATGGCATTGTCTATGGCAATTATAAAGCCTTTCTCTTCTATTTATCAGTGTTATGAGATAGCACTTGGTAATAACCATTATTCCTTATAGTTTTATTGTATAATTTCAGATTAAATGTGAGACAGTGGCATCACTGGGGAATGAGTTAGTACATGAGTTATATACGCATACAAAACTGGAATAAGTAAGTTAAGGTTTCTTAAAAATAAGGGTTTACATGGGCAAGTTCACTTCTGGAGTTCTGCTTTTGCAAAATGCTCCAATGTAATTAAACTGCTCAAAAAACAGTTAAATGTTATCACCAGCCACCATAAATCCAAAAACAAGAATGAAGCCTTTGATAATTTTCTTATGTTTGATAAATAATTTATGTCCTTCATGTGCTGTGAGGTAAATAACTTCCAGCCTCTTTTAATATACTCAGCCGGAGCCACTGATGTTTTGCAGTACAAACACTAACCACTGAGTCACCTGATGACACTGTTTCAACATATATTTATAGTTTTCTGTTTGCAGATTGCAGGCAGCACACTCTGTTCTACTTTGCTGTGCAACTGAACCTTGCAAAGGAGCGGAATAAGGGTACATGTGATTTTGTCTTACACTCAGTGCTACTGGGGTAATAAAACAAGTATTTTTACTTCAATAAAATAAATGCTTTATGTTACTTGGAGAAGAAATAAAGTGATCAGCCAAGCATGTGACTGAGGAAATTTATCTTTGTGTACTTGTGGCTGGTGAAAGTGTATGTGAAGTTAAGACATGCACAGACAAAAGAGTGTAACAGACATGCACTGACTACAAAATCCTTATGTTACTCATGGAAAAGTCTACATCTGTTAACTTGGTTTCTCAGGGAACAACAATCCAGTTTCTCTAATCAGAATAAGGGTTTACATAGCATTTTAGAAACCACTTTTCTGTGAATAAGCGAGTTATTAAAAGCACATGAAAACACACTGAATGTAAAATCACCATGTTATTGCAACAAAATAAAATATATCCTATAATATAAAATCCTGTAGTGAAATAGATTTAAAATTTTATATTTTACTTTTTATTTTATATTTTATTTTTTGCCCACAAAAAGATTAACTTAATTTTACAAGGAGGTAATTAACATCAAAGCACCTGCTGTTCCTGAAGTTTACTTCACTTTTAAAACATCAGTGCAAACAAAGTAGAAGACCAGGATGATGCCGCAGGCCATACTGATTACTTTATAACTTGAAAAAAGATGGGCACCCTTGGGATTAGAAATTGCCAAATTGGTTTACAGTTTGGGAAAGGAAGAAATCCTGGATATACTTAACAGATTAAAGACTTTAAGCCAAGTCATTTATTATGGTGACAGCCAGCCAATTAAATGTGTGTAACATCACATTTTCCAGAATCCCACGTAGAATTTTAAAATAAATATGCCTTGTCCAAGAGAAACGTCAAAAGTAGAAACAGCGACAACCACAGAGCAACATCAGGAGATGGCAAAGCGATGTCAGGAGAGGGCAAGAGACGTGCAACCGTTTTCATCTGATCATCAGCTAAAACATCTAATGAACAATATCAACTGCTAGATTAAAAGCCACCCAAGGACATTCATCTTTGACACTTTTTGTAAGCTTTTCTGAAGGCTCTATATATCCAGACTTTGCTATCTACATTTTCTTTTATACTATCCTCTACTGGTATTGTTGTTCTTTAATAAATACGAAGTTGCTTTTAACTTCTATACTTTGTCTTTATATCTAGAGTGATTGAAGCAATACAGCAAATATTTAGAGTAACTGGACAAGTAAAAAAGTGCCATATGATCTGAACTGAGAGGTTTTATCAGGCTGAGGATTAGAACTCTATCAAACAGTGAACACAAGTAAGACCTTCGTTAGTTGATAAATGACCTATAGCCAAGGGTATTCAGCCTTTGTATGTTTGAATATATTCTTGAAGACCAAAGGTAATATTTATGTCTGAAAAAGATCTAAGACAGTATGCTGTTTGTGCCAAAGATAAGTAGGTCTCTTGAAATACCAGGGAAAGACGCTGTACCTATGTTATTCATATGGTACTTGTGTGGATTAAAGTGCTAGCGGGTAACTGGCTGTGTATATATGTCATTCATATGGTACTTTTGTGGTTAGGGTCTGCGTGTGTGTTTGTGTGTGTGTGTTAATCGTAAGGTACAAGAGTAAGCCAATCCCTGGTGAAAGTAAGTACAGGGAAGAATATCATGATAATACACCTGGTCACTTGCCTTCACATTTTCAAAAAAAAAAAAACCGGGCCATAAGAAATTAACTTCTCTTTTCCTATAATCCAATATCATTGACTTTGACTTAATTTTACTATAATTTACAACACCATTTAATTTCATTACAGTACAACCATTAGAAGATTTAACACATGAATAAATTCAAGAAATTAGAATATTCTGTTCAGGAAAGACTGAATTCACTAGACAAGGAAATGAGACAAGGTCAAGATCAGTAAATGGGATATTACCTGGAAGACAAAAAAAAAAAAAACAAACACTAAAACCAGAACTGTTCTTAAACTCATATTCAAAAGAGTAAGGCTAGTACTGTTCTAAGCAGAGAAGCAAAAATAAATGCATGACGTAAAGGTTTTTTTTTAGCTAAAGGTCATCCAAATAATAGACAGTGAAAGGGGTGTGGCAATGATATTTAACATGTCGTGCTAGTGATGTCAGATGTCACAATGCACGAAACCATACACCCCTGCAACCAGGAAGCATCCTAGAAAGAGACCCCATAAAATGCCACCATCCTTATGATAAACAAAATGGCATCTCAAAAAATGACAATAGCAAAATAATAATAAAGGTAAACTATTTCCCAGACAAGACTTAAAACTAATATTCTCATGCATAGCTTCCACTAAGAACTTTGTAATATCAAGGAAATCGTTTTTCAGATGTCAGCTTGGAACATAAAACAAAAATAGTTGCAGTAAAACAAAAGTGGTAATTTGTATAAAAACTAGTAGATCGATAAGACAATTAGTACATCCAGTATATTTATCACAGCCAGTACAGGGGCGTCAGTCTGTCAGCATAAAACTGGGGTAATGGACAGGGTCAGAAAATAATTAACTAAGGATTCTATTAGTGCAACAGTGACTTATAGTTACAAGAGTGAGACTGTGCTAGTAAATATAGTTATAGAAATGCTTTCACTTTTAAGTTCATGAAAAATATCTAGACATAGTTGTGTGGTGCCCTTCACAGATAACCATGTATGAGGTTGACCATTCACAAACACAGGGAGCTCTTCACATTACCATTCTGTCAACCACTGCCTACCTGCCCACTATAATTTATGTCTAGAATGGTGTCAGGATTAGATTGTTTAGACCAATTGGTTCACAAACTCAGTCCTGCTGAGACCTTGAGGCTGCAAGTTTTTGTTCAAAACAACTTCTGTTTTTAGTTGGACTCCTAGCCTAAATAAGTAACCTGTTATTTCCCAGTTTCTGTGTTTTGGAGTCAATGAAGAAATTACAAGAAAAAGTGTGTTAATACATTTAAAAAAAAAATTAAGTTATATGTGGATAATGTGTTTCTTTTTTACTTTTTATTTCTGTTGTACATTTGGCTAAAGGTGGATGAGTTTAAATAACTGGGATCACTAGTACATAGTATTGGGGATTGTGGAAGAGAGGTGAAAAAGTGAGTGCAGGCAGGGTGGAATGGGTGGAGAAGAGTGACAGGAGTAATTTGTGACAGATAGGTATCAGCAAGAGTGAAAGGGAAGGTCTACGGGACGGTAGTGAGACCAGCTATGTTATATGAGATGGAGACGGTGGCACAGACCAAAAAACAAGAGACAGAGCTGGAGGTGGCAGACTTAAAGATGCTAAGATTTGCACTGGGTGTGATGAGGATAGTCAAGATCAGAAATGAGTACATTAGAGGGTCAGCTCAAGTTGGACGGTTGGGAGACAAAGTCAGAGTGGCGAGATTACATTGGTTTGGACATGCGCAGAGAAGAGATGCTGAGTATATTGGGAGTAGGATGTTAAAGACAGTGCTGCCAGGCAAGAGAAAAAGAGGAAGGCCTAAGAGAAGGTTTATGTATGTGATGAGAGAGGACATGCAGGTGGTGGGTGTAACAGAGCAAGATGTAGAGGACAGAAAGATGATCTGCTGTGGCAACCCCTAACAGGAGCAGCTGAAAGAAAAAGAAGATTTCTGTTCATTCTGATATCCATTCTGCCTTTCCATTATTGACTAATGCTGAAGAAGTTGCAGCCTTTCATCATTTAGTGAAAGCAGGTCCACATGTTCACCCAGATGTATGCTTTGCTTGTTTTTAATTGTCACTAAGAAGCAGACTACACGAAATAAGGGAAAAATAATAGGAAAAAAATAGTCAAGCATCTAAAGCTACTGCAAAAACTAGAAATATATGTAAATGTCTTATAATCTAAAATCACACTGATGTACTTTTCTGAAGGCAGAATATGAAAAGAGAAAAAAAGACAAGCTAAATAAATTAGATCAATTATTATCAATTATCATTTATTGAGAATCTGGTTGGACCAAAAACTTTTAGCCACAGGGGGTCCCCATTACCAAGTTTGAGGACCACTGGCTTAGACTATAATTTGGATAACTTCAGTAATAAGTGCCCCTTTTTCTTTCAGGGTTAATAATTACCAGAACATCAATGCAATTAACACCTGATTGTTAAACAGCATACTGACAGAAATGTGTGTGTCTTGGTTAGACAATACCAGTTATCAAACCAAAAGGTTGGACCTTTGTGCACTCAAAAAAATCAAAGACAAAGTGTGAACTCCTGCTTCTTTTTATAGACCATTATCTGCACTAACTCTCAGCTCTTTTCCCAGGATCAGCCAAGCCAGGGTCTGGCATTTGCTCCAGAAGAGAACAATCATTTGCCTAAGGTGTGGGCTGTGAAAAAAGTCAGAAAGCTGGCCCATTCTGTTTGCAGTAGGACACTCTGAAATCCTTCCAAACTCTAGTGCTGAAATCCTACTGTAAGCTCTTAGCCAGTGGTTGAGCTCAGTCTGGGAAAACTGAGAAGTACCATTAATTCAAGAATGGATAAACAAGCTTGTTGGGCTGAATGTCTACTTCTTCTCAAAATTGTTCTAATGTTCTACAAAAGAGAACTTAAGTGCTGACACATTTGTGCTAGAAAGAATAAAAAGAAGTTGTAGAGCAAACATTACAGAGTCTACAAGCGAGCTGAGGAAGGCAACACTGCACCATGGACGCAAAGGGCAACAAGTAAATTTGACTGCAAGCCAAGTTGTACACTCAAACCCAGAACAATGACAAGCAGGTCCACATAGCATGCCATCTTTAAGGCTCAGTATTGTAAAACTGTTTATTTGTGCCTAGCTTTCCATGAATTAGAACTCGTAGTAACTAGTAAATATCAACTACTTTTTCGTGCTGAATTGTTACTGATTAACTATGCTAGGTAAACATTTAGCTTTTGCAAGGTGTTAAGCTTTTAACTTAAGCCAATTTCACATTCTGCAGCTTCTGGTTGGGGGAGGGGGGTTTAGGGGTGTATGTTTTGCTAAATAAGTTTGAATCCACATCACTGATCTTGTTGCAGGACTATGCCAATGTAAACAACTGAAAATTGCTGCCCTTGTCTACTTTATTGACAGCCATGTTCATCCCTTTTTGTGACAGCCAATAATATGCTGCCTGACTGAGCCAACACTATATGAAGGGATAATAGGTACAGTAAGTTCCGCCATATTCTTTTTCCCTCATTGCTACATTCTATGCATTGTACCTCTGGATGAGAATTCATTGGTTGTCTGCTCTTATGTACTCAGAGCCTGCTCCAACAACTAAAAACAAAATCAAACTTGTCGGGTATGTCACAATAGCTGATCGGCTTAATTTTTTATTTTTTTTTAGTAATTTGCAATCCTTTAATCATCATATATAATTTCTTGTATTAGGAATTTGTCATTTTTCACATACCTAAAGTCACTCTCCAGAGAGTTTTGGTCCTTGCTCAACAGCCCAGCAGAGTAGCATCCCTAATGTCACTGCTGTGATTTTGAACTGGAAAAATTCAAGTTACCAGCCCAGGTCCTTTAGCCACTGACTTCTACTCACTAAAATTTTATGAATGAAGGCTACAAATGAAAATTGCTGAAAAAGTCTCATTATGTGACACAGCTTTAATCAGAAGACAAAAGAACCTTGAGTTGCTATACAGCAGTTGACCTCTCTCTAGCAGAACTGTGCACTTGAGCAAGGGCAAGCAGATTGTGATGTCATACTAAAATTCTAAAAGTAAACAAATTTTTTTGTAAAATTCAGAAAATATTTAAAAAAACAAACAGCAGTCAGCCTCTTCTCTCTTATATCCTATCTTTTATGTCAATATGTAAAGTAGTAACCACATTTCTCCAATCCTTGTTTTTATAAATAGAATTTATTATTCTATTTTTTAACACTAGAATCCCTGAAGTCTACATAAATATTTGTAATGCTGGCACACCTTAAATTCCCTCGCACCTCCTCCTTTGTTTTGCAATGTGTCAATCAGCACAAGTAGCAAACAGCCTGCTATCCCATTCCCTACCGAGGCAGCTGAAGTCAAATTAGACATCAAATTCTCACAGCTGAAGTCTCTTAATCTGGGAGTTAGGTGTCTGGACTTGTGCAGGGTGAATAATAGATCGTAATTTGGAACACATACATTTCATGTGTACTCCGTGTCTACAACAATCTGGGTAAATGTAGGATGACAGGAAATGAGTGGCAAGAGATATTGAAGACATGACTAAGACAGAAACTTTTTCATGTTATAGTAATAATGACAAAATGTTGATGTGAAGTATATAATGTGTGAAGACTGAAGTCCAAATATTAAATAAATACTTTCACAAAAGGTATATATACCTGAAGAAAAATAAATTATTCAATTTACATGTTGCAGAACCATCAATGTGTAAAAACTGAAGTTCAAATATCAATCAACACAAAGTAGACATGTCCACTTGGCACATTTGATTTGAGTCTGTAACACCCGGTGTAAATTTGTACTACTTGTAAAAGTTAGCTTTTTTTTTTATTATTCAATTTTATTCTCTCAGTCACATTCATGCTCCTTCTAATCTGACACTGTTAGTTTTTCAAATAAAGATGTGGTATAACAAACTTGCCTCTCCCTCACATGGCATTTATCACCATTCTTTTCACAAGAGCAGCGATGACCAAAGTTGGTGCTATGGTTGATGCCTGGTCAGAAGTATTTGTTGTACCCCAATAAATACAAGTTATCGGCAATATACTAATAACCCAATTGTGCTTCACTCACTTAGAATATGGAACCAAAGTAGAAAGCATTTTAAGATGGAGAAGCTTTTATCTGTGGCACCTCTGCAAGAGAACCACCTCTTTCAGCCTTCGCAAACATATGCAGTTTTTAATATCTGGAAAAAAATTGGGATTAACTTGCTTAGAGATCTTTATATAGACGTCTTTGCATCCTATGAACAATTATATTCCAAATTTAACATTCCAGCTACACATTTCTTTCACTATCTTCAAATCAGGAACTTTGTTAAACAGAACCTTCCTGATTTTCCTCATCTTGCACCCTTATCCATGCTGGAAAAAATATTGCTCAATTTCAAGGACTCAGACACCATCTCTGCAATATAAAAAATCATTTTACAGTCCCTCCCTTTCAAAGATCCAAGAGGACACTGAGAAAAAGATCTCTCAATTAATATATATTAGAAAAGGAGTGGAAAGTAGCAATGCGGAGAATTCACTCGAGCTACATATGCGCAAAGCATACAATTATTCAACTCAAAATTATATATCGAGCATATCTGTCTCGTCTAAAACTCTCCAAAATGTTTCCAGGGCAAGATGCAACCTGCGAACGCTGCAATCAAGTCCCAGCCTCACTGGGTCACATGTTCTGGGCCTGCACCAAATTAACATCATTCTGGACCAAAATTTTTAATTACCTTTCAGACAGCCTTGGTCTCACAATCCCTCCTAACCCATTAACAGCTGTGTTTGGGGTTCCTCCAGATGGGTTTAAAGTGGAGAAGGACAAAAAAACTGTGATTGCATTCACTACACTTTTGGCATGCAGACTTATTCTGCTAAACTGGAAGAATCCAAACTCTCCTCTTTTAAGTCAGTGGGAAACCGATGCTTTATACTATTTGAAATTGGAAAAAATCAAATACTCAGTTAGAGGATCTGTACAGATTTCTTTCAAAACATGGCAGGATCTAATCAGTAATATTTTAAAATAAGCTCTTAAAAGCACAGAGGAAGCAATTATTTCTGTATTTCTTTTTCTTCTCCATTCATCTCTATTGGCTTATCAAACTTATCAATTTAGGTATGTTTACAAGCCTTAAATTTTACTCCATTGGCCTTGCTCTCTCTCTCAGGGGTGGGGGTCGACTTGTTTTCAATTCTACTTTTTGTAAAAATTGATTTGATTTGTATGGAATGATTGCAATAAAATTAATAAAATTTCAAAAAAAAAAGAACTATTTGTTGTACAGGCAATCAAAGATACGATGTCCCGTGACCGCTATTAAACTATCATGCAGCATTTGAGCTTTGACAACAAAGACACCCATGCAGAATGTGTGAAAAACGACAGATTTGCGATAACAGACATCTGGCAATGTTTTGTTGAGAACTGTGTTTTGAGTTACAACCCAGTGCAACATAATACAGCTGATGAGCAACTGCTTCCAACCAAGGTCTGTTGTCGTTCCTTGCAATACATCACAACCAAGCCTAACAAATTTGGCATAAAGTTTTGGATTGCAGCAGATTTGAAGACAAAGTACATGTACAATGCCACTCCTTATTTAGGAAACAATCCCAGTCTTCCCATGGAAGAAAGACTTTCTGAGACTGTGGTCATAAAGCTTATGGAGCCGTTTCTGGACAAAGGCAGAACCATAACAACAAACAACTTCTTCACGTTGCCTTCACTGGCTAATAGACTGCTGCACCGCAACACAACTCTGTTCGGCACCATAAGTAAAATGAGACTTCCACGTGCAGCTAAAGTCACTTTAGTAAACAAGCAATTCTCCACGCTAGTGTTTAAATATGGCAGTGCCATGCTAATGGTGTATGCACCCAAAAAGAAGACGTCTGTCTGCATTCTCAGTACCATGTACCATAACAGAGACTGGGCAAGATCGGGAGAAAAAAACATGTTAAAATGACATAGCATTTTCAAATAATGAAGTTTTCATGCATGAATATGTGTATATATACGAGGGAGAGTGAGAGAGGCAGAGACAGATTTGATGTCATTCAAGTGGGTTACCAGAATATAAAATAAACACTTTCACAAAGATATAATGAAACAAGTGTGCTTATATTCAAGAATAAAACGGAATAAAAAAATTCAAGTGACAACAACATACCTTGAAGACATAATTCACCAGCATTTCTGTGTCTACTTATTTCCCTTTAGCGACATCTTTTACAAGTAGCAAAACTTTTCAGCGGGTGTTACAGACTCATATCAAATGTATGTTTTTATTATATAATAGCAATAATAATTGAATCTTACTACTTAAAATGGTAAATGTGGGGAAGGACCCTGGCTCAAACCCACAACCACTAGATTAAGAGACAGCAGTTCTTACCTCTGTACCAGCCAAGTGCAATTGTTTTGTTATAACTTTTGTGAAAGTGTTTATTAGATGTTTGGAATTCAGTCTTCACACATTATACACTTCACGTCAACATTTTGTCATTATTAGAGTAACACGAAAAAAGTTTCTGTCTTAATTATGTGTTCAACATATCCTGCCCTACATTTCCTGTCATTCTACATTTACACATATTGTTGCAGACACGGAACACACATGAAATGTATGTATTCCAAATAATGATATATTATTTACCCTATACAATTCCAGACACCGAACTACCAGATAAAGAGACTTCAGCTGTAAGAATTTTGCATCGGACTTGACTTCAGCTGCCTCGATGGGGGATGGGATAGCAGGCTGCTTGCTGCTTGTGCTGATTGACACATTTGCAAATAAAAAAAAAAGACTTTGTTTAGGAGGCCCTAGGGAATTTAAGGTGGCCCAGCATTACAAATATTTTCGTAGGCTTCAGAGATTCTAGTATTAAACAGGTGTGCCAACAGAATACAAGGATAAATTATCTCTGTGTCCTTCTGGTTGCTCTGTCTTTGTTTGCAACACAAACATTTTTAGTAATAAAATACATTGCATTTGTCATTCCAATAGATGTCACATCACAAAACAACATTTTACAACAAATTTTACAAATCCCATAACAAATGGCATATAAGAGACAAATGTATTGCAAGCATTAACACAGAGGTCTGTGCTGTTTACTTAGATTTCGATCTGTCTAAGATGGGTAGTAATGCTAGTGACTGATTAACTGATTAACATCAATTGATCTATTCATCTCCTCTACTATGACCAACATAACACATATGTCTACTATGACCTCCCAGGAACACATATTTGACCTCAGCAGTATTTTCTAGACTGTGATGGACTCTTTCAGTCATTTGGCAGGGATAATCTCTGACACCAAGTACAGCCCACTCTACTCTGTGATGCATCGCTTCAGTGAATGAGCAGCAGCACAATATTTGAATGCACATGCCACAGTACACCATCCAACATGTGTGTGACTCAATGTCATGAAGCAGAGGTGTTACATGACATTCATGACTCTCACATTTAACTCCATTCTGGATTATGCATACCCACTAATAGCTTCACATACATTTCCTTTAATTACGTAATATTTCCAAGACCTACACCTTTTCTTCTTATTTTTCCTTGAGCTATTTTTACTTTAGCACTGTCTAGAAAAAAAGAAGGGTATATAAGCTGAAATCAGCATTATTCACTGTGACTCATATGCAACAAATATTGCCATTTGCAAAACCATCTTGATAGCTCATATTATTTTCATTGGCATAGCACTATAGTACAGCATGCCAACACAGCTAGTAACAGAAGTCATCTCAAAAAAGCAGCACGACAAGAGTGATTAAACTTACATCACAGAAGCAGCTGTAAAAAAAATCTGAACAAACAGGAAGGTACTCTATAAGACACAGGAAGAATGTAAATCATATCGTGTTGAGGCTCAGGAAAAGAATGTTGTAATAAATCTGAAGGAGGTTATATTAGGCTTTTCGATGCCATTTTCATTGATTCAAGTAAAATGCATTTAATTGAACACAAGGTTTTTCAGTGTCTAGTAAAATAAAAGTAATTTGTTTACTGAGCATCACCTTCGCAAAACACGCAGATCTTGTGGTCTCATAGAAATGTAATTTCTTCAGCCTTTCTTTCTGCTTCTGTTCAGCCTGTTCTTCTGTTGTCTTCAACTTGATACGTCCATGCTATGAAAGAGAGAAACATTACCAAAGCCTAAAAACCTTATTTTAAGTTAGCGTTGTTAAAGATTATTTCAATACATTTTATGAAATTAATTAGTCTGAACTCAGCGTTTCAACTAAAGACTATGCTCATGCTGCTCATTTGGATGCACTGGTGACTGGTGCTGGATAAAATGGCATAAAGATCAGGGTATATAAAGTATTAAGGTACTTTTAACACATAGAGCTAATTATTACCTGGATGCCAATTTCTGACATCTAGAACAGTGGGATTCCTATTAGTTAGGAATAAATGTTGTGCAGGAATGGTCACTTTTCTGTCAAGCTTGCTCTTTACTAAAAGCAAATACTGATTTGGTTATCTTGTTCCTGCTAGGAATTGAGACTACAGTGCAATTAACTAATCTTTAAAGATTAAAGTTAAAAGTTAAATTCTCCAAAAGAAGTGTGTTATTATGGAGACTGGTGTAGCAAGATTGAAACGGAGACAGCCTACTCCTACTAGAAAATGAAATAATAGTGAGGAGCCTGACTGATCATTAGAGAGAGGACTTCCTCTTAAGCTTGACTGGCTAAAAACTACAGGATTCTGCACTGAATCTAGTTGCCTATGTTCATGTTCTGCAGCTCTGAGTGAGGATACGGAACAGAGAATGGTTCCAGTTGAGCAAATATCTGGATGGTGACAACCATATGAATACTTAAGTATACTGTATACTTTTTTCATATGCCAAGTTCTTAAATGCTTATACAAAGCCATTTTAATGAAGCAAATACTTAGGATGTTAGCAATGTTTGTAGATCAAAGATCAGCAGAGACAGGAACTATATTAAAATTGTAAAAAACATTTAACATAATGGCTATAAAAATATACATAATACTAACAGCACACAAACAGACCAAAAACAATCCAGAAAGAGGCTACAATTTTCATTCTTACCATGATGTTCAGCAATTGAGATGTTCAAAAGCCTGGTATAGACAGAAAAAAAAACAAGCTTAAGTATTTTAAAATGTCAGCAGGACATGTAGATATTTCTTTTCATCAAGGTTACATAGACCTATAAAAATTCACTGGTAGTGATGGTTTATATAGTACTCACAGTTACAAGATAAAATAAATGAAGTACTTTAGTAAATGGGAGGCAAACCATATTGAAAGCAGGTGTTTCTACACACAAGGTTAGTTAATCAGAAACAATCTGTTAAGAACTTTACAGAAAAAAACACTACATTTAGGTTGTGATGCTATTACCCCATACTACTTTAACAATGTTTTTAAAGTCAGCATCAATTACACAACTAATTCTAAGTTTTCCAATCATAACCTTCATTTATATAATGTTAAGAAAAACTGTGTGACCATTATTATCAGTTGTGTGGTGTGACAGCACAAGCACCAGGGGGATCAAAGTCGGAGTTGTGGAATCAGAAGGAATTAATTGGGTTACTGGAGTTGTGGCCAGAGTCAGTAAGAATGTACCGACTCTGACCCAGGCTCTGACTAAATGTAAATTGTAATATAATGTGTAACAATTTCCAAATTCATATATACTAATTCAAATAAACAATTTTCTCTAACCACTTGATAAAAATATAACCTTTTTCAATTTTTTAAGTTTTGTCTTTTGTTTAAAGATGTTGTTATCTTCTTATGCAGTTGCCTGTCTGGGTCTTCCCCTTCTTTTTCTATCCTGGTTAGATCCAGTTTGCCCTCTTCTCAAAACAGTAATAAACTACTTTGTATTACATTTTCAGTTTCCTGGCAATAGAATAATCATTATTCTGCAAATAAACAATAGACTGACACATTTCTTAAAGAAATCATTTTCATTTTGGCCATTTTTTAATCCAGAACAGAACTTTAGTATACCAGTACCTTGTAAACAAGTGAACAGCACAACAGAAGTTTAGTGATGCTAATGCAGTTAGAGAGGTTTCTGTAATAACCAGTTAACATTAAAGATAAGCTAAGGGAGTTTATCATTAGGACACTGAAGGAATTGCTGCTGAAAATGGGGCTTTGAATCATATGTGAATAATACATTAAATATCACTCATTTCAAGCAGTAATAACCATTAGAAACAATAGTCATGCCTTGGCTGTATTTTTAAATCAATGTAATGGTATCTTGATACAAAGGCCTTCAATTTCTATCAAAAACATGAAAATGTCTGGTTCAACCCAAACTTCTGACCGGTACTGTGTATTTGCTTAAATTACAAATAGAAGAGTTGGAGTTTTAGGTACAATGAAGTGAGAAGTCAGAGTTGGAATCAAGATTTTGTGTACCGACCGTCTATTCAGCAGCTCAGTCACTGCAGTCTCCACAGCCCCTACATTTCTCTCTACAACTCAGTACGACAAAATCAAATACGTTTGATTTTCTCATAGAGTCGCAAGTCACTGGAGTGGTCTGTAGGAGTTAACGGCCAATAAGCAATGAAAATACGAGCTGAAAATGCAATAGATACAATGCCCTCAAACAGTAAAGGATATTGGCAGGCATACAGATGGAAAAAAAGTGAGTGTTTTGGACTGTGATGGGACAGTCTCCTTGAACTTTGGGGCCAGAATAGTCGTCTGTTTAATGTTTCATGTTTGGCATATAAAAAAAGAATGGAAAAAGAAATAAAAACAATTGGCCAAGACTGAATTGTGCAAAAATATAATATCATACACTTTCTAAGCCTACTTAATCTTGAGCATAGGGTGCAAGGCAGGAACAATCCCTGGACAAGCAGCCAGTACATTGCAGGGTAAACATACACACTCACACTAAAGCACACACTAGGGCCAATTTAGCATTGACAGTCCACCCAACCTGCATGTCTGTGGGAGGAAACTGGAGCAGCTGAATTAAACCCACACAAGCATGGGGAGAACATGCAGGGAGGACCCAGTACATGAACCCTGGTCTCCTTACTGTGCCTCAGCTGCCAAATTGAGGCAACCTCAAGGTACTATTTCAACACAAAATGAGATTTGGAACTTTGATGAAAAGCTGCGGGGAATCGTGTAATCAGTCAGTCGCTAGGACCTTTTGTCATATGATTTGAAGAAACATGATTCAGTAGCTTCCATTATGAAATTTGACATTGTAGAAGTTATGCCAAGTCCTATAGTGTGACACCAGTCTTAGAGAGTAAATTTAATGAAAAGAACATAAGCACTGGTGGAGAGGTAACAGTGCATAAAGTTATGTACATTTTTCTGGTATGGTTTATGTCCTCTACTTTGCTTAGTGGGCAATGTAAATGTTAATAAATACAAAGCACTTCTGAGTGATCATATTTATGATGAAGTAATCCTAATGGCTGTGGAACTTTCAGGATAAAAATGCACTCATTAACAAGGTATGACTGGCCAAAGAATGCAATACAGGAAAAGTATATACACTATATACTCTGTCTACACCAGGCAGCAGACCTTAAAGCAATATTTCACCCAAAATATTTTTTTTTGTATATTACTTACCCCACATAGTTTGTAGTAATGGCCAAGAAAAACTCAATCTCATGTTTTCACAGAGAATAGAGAGAAAGATATGTATGATATTATAAAGTTGGTTGACAAATTCTATACAATGGTAAACAGTAAGAAAAAGTCCATGGAAAAAAAGAAACAAAATCTCACGTTACTTTTGTCACATAATCCACGTTTCATAAAATGCCATTGGGGTTCAGTTACAGTAATGACAATACATCTTCATATTGCCTCACTGAGACTGCTCCCTTACCTGTAGTCAAGCCAGAAGTTTTTTTTCTTTCTTTTTTTGTAATTCTTGTGGGTGTTTGGGGGGTGTTGTTGTTGTTGTCTTTTATAATATTAATTGAGCTTCTCCAAAAGGCTAAATTTCCCTTTTGGGAAAAATTAATTTAGTTGTATTTATTGTTTGTTCATTCTACCTCTGTATGTATATATAAATCATGTTTTCTCTTGAAACAATGGTTATATTCTACTATACAATTCCAGACACTTTAAGAACCTATTCCAAGGTGAAAGCTGTTCTTTTGTATTAAGACAAATGATGTATATTATTTTTCTAATTACCTATATAATTTAAATACCATATTACATGGAAAAAGTTGCATTTCAAGAACATACTAATAATAACCACTTAAAACTGCATTCTTGTAAGCTCTTTTCATCTTAGTACTCCAGCTCAGATATTTAATTTCTTTTCATATGTTATGAAGCAAGGACGACTCACTCTACTGACGCATAATGTAGACATAACAACTTATTGTGCAGATTTTACAAGAAATGCAAACCACAAGGACTCATGCTGTGCACCACTCATAAACATGCGTAAGAGTTTAAAATAAAACATTGCCCCATCATTTTCCATACATTTTTAAAGACTTGACAGTAAGTGTTGCTTAATTAATTAACTTTAAACACTGGCGGTAGCTACCAATCCAATGCACAGTATCAGTATTGATCCAGTACTGGCAAAAAATGCTGTAAGAATCTGAACTACTTTTCCAACAAGTCTATTCTGAAAAAAATCACGAAAATGCCTGCAACCACACCTAGCACGACATACCGTGAAAGATAAGCAAAATGAGTTAAACGATAACAGAAGACGTGCAGTTGGAAAATTGTTTTTAACACTCATAACTAGCATATTCATGCCCAAAACACATTCAGGTTCAATTGAATACGCAGCCAAAATGTCTACAGCAAGACATGTCATGCAAACAAGGTGGAATAGTGGACATTATCGGCCTCCTAGTACTGAAACCTTTACAATTTTAGTCTCTTCTGAGAAGCTGCCAAGGGAACCAAGCTCTTCATGTATATCTATAGCTGACATTATGCCCATGGTTAACATGTCTAAACATCTTCCTACTTGAGAAAATTAACTGGTGCAGGAATTAAGACAATGAAGAGCTCCCTCCTTGCTGCTGTGTACAGATAGTTTACCGACATGGAGACTGATCCATCGTACTCAGTTGTACTGTCCATCTCTGCTTTATATAAATTGAGATATGGGGAGTTTAAATATGCATCACAAACGAAAAACTGAACGTAGTAAGTGCTGCATTATAATAATATGTAAGCACTTCCTCAACTTGTCAATCATATGCTAAATGTCTCACGTGTGTTTCACAATAACTTACAAAATTTTCTTTAAAAATGATTTTACATAAAAGAGAGATGGGCAACTAGTCACATTACATCCTCTAATATCTAGGAACAAAAAATAATGATAGTGGGGTTGCATCTAGGCTTCTTATGTGCATTACCATGCAATGCAAAATGTCCTTGGCTGTACATTCTCTGATCATGAAACGTTGTGCACAAACAGAATCTCATCTTGTGAAGGGCTGTGTTTTTAATTGTCACAGTTTTGTGAGTCTTCATGTGCTCCTTTTAAGCAACAGTTCACAAGTCATATTCACCTTATGCTTTACTAACATAAAGTTAAATAAATTAATAAAGTTAAATATTTAATTTAACTGGGGGCTCCGCCCCCTGCTCACTTCGCTCACTCACCCCCATGTTTGGTTTACCAGATATACAATTTAAGAGATTGTTATTTTCATGGGAATTGTTACATATGCATTATTTTCACTTTTACTTGAAAAATTTTTGTAAAAACAATACTTGTCCTTTATTTCTGGCCACGGACGTAGTTACATCTCTTTCTCACAGGACGTATAACACTGCTCGCATTGTGGAGGAGGAGGGGCGACTGAACGCACGCTAAGGAGATGCCATCAGATCATCTGCTATCTTTCTGCTGCTGGCTAACTTCCTGTTCTGATTGTCGCATGTCGTTGTTTTAAGAGCTGGGAGCACATGATGCGTGTCTGTCAAAAGCAATCCAACAACTGCTAGGTTAGATGTCCGTGGACTTGTTTTAAATGATGGCTCACTGCCTTGTCTCGCGTGACATTGTAAAAACAATACTTGTCCTTAATTTCCGGCCTCAGGCGTGGTTAAATCTCTTTCTCTCAGGACATATAACGCTGCTCGCGTTGTTAAGGGAGGGCAGCTGCTTTTGAGCTGCCCGTCGATCATTTTGAAGCCTGTACAGCCACTGTCCTTTTTGCCACTTCGTGTCTCTGCTGCTCGTGTTGTGAAGAGGGGGGTTAGGATGGCTGAATGCACACAAGGAGCAGTGGCCGGATCATCTGCTGCGAGCTGCGTGTTTTGCTTGTCGCTTGTCATTGTTTTAAGAGCTGAGAGCAAGTTAAAGTGTCTCTCGTGGGACTTCAAATTGTCTTCTGAGATCACGTCTCCCTAGTCTGCCTCCCCAAGATTTTTTTTATAATAGAGAGATATATAAAGCTGAATGTGTGTTTGTATGTTTGTGTGTGTGCTCAGTAGGCAAACATCTCACTGCAAAGTTGCGCACAGATTCCTCATTTGTACAGAACAACATAGGCTATGTTTTTGTTCCAGAATTCAGCTGGTGCCCCATCTGCTTGCAGCACCAGGTATGCTATAATAGTATAAATATAAAAAAACGTAAAGTACAAAATTGACCCTCATGAAACAGTGAGTAGACAGAGGGATCTGCAAAAGATAAGCCAGTAAATTGTCATTTATGTTTTTACAGTTGTTAAAGGCGAGGCAGATAAATCAGTAATAGTTATACACAGATGTCTTTTTCATAATTATATTGCATTCTTTCTAATAATTTCATGTCAAAGTTATAAAAAGTCATATATATGTATTTTTTGTTAATGGTGCAGTATATAGAGATTGTATTATGTTTTTCTTGTGATTCATTTTTGACATTGCTTAAGTATACTAGAATTGCATTTATTTTACTTAATGCTATACTTATGCCAAACTTATACTTTAAGTAATACATTTTCTGTAAGATTTCAGTTGCGCAAGTTTTGTGCAATCATGTAGTTATGTTTCTTCTGATATAGTATTATATGACCGTTTTTAGCTTGTTGCTTTTAAATCATCATCATAAATGAAGTGCATTTATTCAAATAAAGTAGCTCATCTAAAGCTTGGTAATTAACAAAGAAAAAAATCAGCTTGGTTTTAGCAGAGACTCTACATTTCAATAATTGTATTGGAAAATAAAATGTGCCATTGTGCCATCTCTAAGCACAATTATACAGTAAACTGTAAGCCATTGCTTTAAGTAGGTTAAAAATGTGTGCTATCAAACTCTTTGTATCACATCGTTGCCTCCATGTATATCCATAATGCTTTTGATCTCAGAACTCTGACTAATTTTCTTCTCTACTAATGTAATTAGGTGCTTTAGCACCTAGCTTTGTGCTAGTTCATTATACACATGAATAACAGTCATTGACAACAGCACCCAAAGAAGCATTGATGCATATGCTAAGGATAAAAGCGTATGTAACTGTTATAAACAGTAGGTGAATTGTGCAAGAAGATAAAGCAACACGGATCACAGTTAAGAAGAAATATTTAGCAAAGGTGACAATGCTACTTTAAGGACACTGAAACTATATTATGATAAACTGCAAGTCTTATTTAGACTGTGTTTACTCACCCAAACCACCATTATTCCAAAAAACAGGCAGAGAAAGTAATTTTGAGTCCCTATGTGTATTACCTACATTTACTTACATTAAAACCTGCCATCATCAGATGCTATTTGTCTCGAGGCCAACTATATATTTGTTAAGAATTTCTATAAGTTCTTCTATACATACAAAGCACTATTTTTCCTTACCAATTTTATTTTATAATCTGGGTCTGGTATCATTAACAATTTTAGTAACAAAACATAACACAACATTCTCCATCCTGCTTACTCTAAATCAGGGTCATGGGTGAGGCCACAGCCAGGGGGTTGGCAATTGAGAAATTCCAAATAACCTAACCTACCAGTATAATACTAATTCTTAAACTGAATTCTGGCTTTATTGCTGACTAGTTGTTGCTGGAGTGAAATTTACACATTCTTCAAGTGTGTGCATGGGTTTCGCCCAAATCATACATATTAATTTGCAATTCTAAATAGGCCTCATGAATGAGTGTGGGTGTACATGTGTAGTCTGCAATGAACTGGCAAATTGTTTATTGCGGTCTCCCATCTTATGTCTAGTAAGGCTCCAGACCCCTGCGACACTGAAATGGATTAACAGTAGTTAAGATTTAGGTATAACAACTGTGCTAAAGTTACATTTATTCAGTAACAGAAGATTTACACATAATGTGAAGTCAGTGATATGTTCATCAGTGCATTTTTCATGGCATCATGCAGGAAAATGCCATTCTACTTATTATGCTTTATTTATGTTTAAAAAAAAACTTCTGTCTTTGTAGCTAAAGCGTTCATCTTCAAAGTAGCTTGATGCCTCCTGTTTTAAGTGCTTTTGATGTGGGTTACCAAGATACACTGAAGAATGTTCCAGAGCTGTGGGTTTGAATCCCACATTATTATCTTTGTAGCCTTTGCATATTCTCACCTCTCACATCCAAAAGACACATTAAATTCATCTTCAGCTGTAAATTCGTCCTGCTTTGAAAAGCATGAATGTACACACACGTGCCCCACAACAGACTTTGTGTTTGATACCACCTGAACTGGACTAACTGAAGTTGCTGATTTATGGATGGAACAATGACAGAACACAAACAGATGCAAGGCAATAAACCATAAGCACACAAGCATAAAAAATATTCACTTGTCCTAATAACATTGAGTACCCAACTTTGACTTTAATGGGAAAACATAATCATGAGAACACGTAAAGTCCATGTGCAACTAGGAATCCTTGTACTATGAAGCAACAAAACACCAAAATGCTTCATAATGTATTATTAATGAACAAGTCAGAAGCAGCAATCATTTTCTTTTATCACATAAATCCATCCATTATCCAACCCGCTATATCCTAACTACAGGGTTACGGGAGCCTGCTGGAGCCAATCCCAGCCAACGCAGGGCGCAAGGCAGGAAACAAATCCCAGGCAGGGCGCCAGCCCACCGCAGGGCACACACACCCACATACCAAGCACACACTACAGACAATTTAGAATCGCCAATACACCTAACCTGCATGTCTTTGGACTGTGGGAGGAAACCCACGAACACACGGGGAGAACATGCAAACTCCACGCAGGGAGGACCAGGGAAGCGAACGCGGGGCTCCTAACTGCGAGGCAGCAGCGCTACCAGCTGCGCCACCTTGCCGCCCTATCACATGAATCATATATCATATAAATGCTAAATGGATTGTGACTGGACTAATTAGTTATTACAATTTTTAGTAAAACATAGCTGTGGTGAATAATAATTTATCTTGAAGTCTGGGATATAATACATTTATTTACTTTTCCGAGAAAATTACAATTAAAGAACTGGCCTCAGCACCATAAAGTAGAGAGGATGCTTCTCTGATGATTTATTAATAATTTCAGTATCAAATGAAGATTGTTGCAATGTTAGTAAATAGTTATTTATCAGAGTGACGTCTTTATAATGTTTTCTTCACAAATCAAAGTTCATTAATTTTAAAACCTTCAACTAAGAAAATGCTTCATTGGTTGCAAATTATTTATATACAATTGTGTGATGTCAGTTAACAAGTGGAGATTGTGACCAAGGCACTTAACAGTTCTTTAATAATCAAAGAGTGATTTCATTTATATATTAAATACTAGACAGAGAACTTGATGCTGTTGATTAATAATGGCAATCCAGGGACTTGTGACTGCATTATTATGTGAATTATTAATCAAAGCAAGTGATTACAGCCATTAATAATTTAATTACTAAACAGGCTGTGTTCATTACTCATTATAGACTAGTAACGGTTTTTTCATAAAGCAATGATCATTAAAATCAAACTTCACAACATAAGGCACCTGCATGCATGAATAAATTACCTACAAATATGCTACATTAAATCTCATTAAAATTCGTAGAATGTACTGGGTTAGCTGATCATTAATATCCTACATTAATAATAAGTTTGATTCATAAGATCTACAACTTGTGCACTTACTTCTGAGTTAGTGCAGCATTGTTGCTTTAAAATGCATGCCTTGTAATGGATAAAAGTGTTTTAAAAATAATCTGATGGGAGTAGGTCTCTTGGTTTCATGTCGATAGCGTGACGCGAGGTTCCTCCCTCGGTCCGATTGCTGGTCCACCGCATGGCGCTTTGCAGGAGTCGGAATATGAAACGCTGTGGACACGGCATGACACAGCGACAGCTATAACAGCAAGACACAATGAGAGCATAAAAGCGCGTATTGTGCAGCTGAGCATCACGTATTGGGATTTTTCTAATGCCGACTGTTGTAATGCCGACTGTAATATCGCAATACAGTAATTTTAAGTCATCAATGAACAAGATATATCTGACGAGACAACTGCTACAATTCGCCGATATACAAAGTTAATAACGCGACACTGCCTTTCTGTAACGTTTGTCATGCCAATAAGAAGAATGCCAAATTGATTTATATATAACCGTCAATAAATTCAACAAAATAAATTCACGTAATCTTGAACCAACCAGGAAAGGTTTACCTGCAGGCGACGTCGGTGAGTAACAAGACAAGCCTTAGCTTCCTGTCTGACCTGGATCAAACCACTCTGCGTAGAGAGGGTGAAATACTTCGATATTAAAAATAAAATTCACACTTCATTCTAACTAAAGATTAAAATATATAATTAATTGATTGAAACTTACTTAAAAAATATTGCTTTCCTGTATGTAACTTATGTATTAGTTATTTTTAATAGTACAAACGCTTCCCCGTGTCTCACAATGGTAGTTGCTCATTAACTTTGTCTATGCAGCCGTTTCCTGATTAAAGGGAAAATGCACTTGTAAAGGGCGACGCTAACGGTAATGTGGGGATAACTGCTGTGCTGGCAGCTCAGGGTCCAAAATATGCTTTCGTTAAGAGTAAATTTGTTTAAAGATAGGTGTTGGTTCAATAAGAAGCCAAACCATGAGGCCGGATAGGAGCTGGCGCGTGAGTCAATCGAAAGCACATTACCATTTTTTTTGGCGTGGTCGAGTTGTCCCTGTCAGAGCCCTCAAGGCAACATATGGCTGTGACCTCCAGTTGGTGGCGCTACCTGCAAACCTCTTCTGCGAGGTCTTTAATCGGAGTAGGGATCGCAAGCACTGTAATCAAAGCTACATTACAATTAACGGTTAGGATTCCGTGGACAACGCTGGGACGACCCGTCAACAAACTGAACAAAGGCTGAAGAAGTAAACTTTGTCCATGGAGGTATGAAGCATCAGCGATAATCAGGACGCCAATCCTCAGCAAGGAGAGATTTAGTCCACATTGGCTTACGTTTAATTTTATATTTGACAGGCGTACTGATTCGTTATTTCATATAACGTCTTTCCTATATCATGCCGGTAGATTGTTTTTTGCTTTCAGTTTACCTGTTGTATTCAGTCATTACAGTTTTAATTTTTTATTGTCCCACAAGGGAATTCCGGTTTACCAGCAGGATTTGTAAACAGACCACAACGTAACAATAAAAGTGCATCAAGAAGAATACAGCCAACAAACATAAACTTAGTACAAATAAATATATCAGTAAACATGATACTTATGGCGAACCTTCAGATCAAACATATTACACATAAAAATTAAACCAACATTTAGACTTCACTAAAGAATGATGCAAATGCTTACTGTTCATCCTAGGATTTAAGCCCGTGGATGTTTTTAAATATTACTTATTTAAAGATTGTTAGTCACTGGCATGAAAGAGAATTTAAACCGGATACCTTTTATCCTTGGAACCTTAAACCTGTAACCTGATGGCAACAACTAAAAAAGAGAATATATTGGATGAGTCCTGTCTAACAGAATACATGCTATTTTCCGGAATACTTGCTTATTAAACAGGTCTGGAAAATTTGACTGTTGAGAGTTACAAAGATGTTAAGATTCGCATTGGGTGTGACAAGGACGGACAGGATTAGAAATGAGTACATTAAACGATCAGCTATGGTTAGACAATTTGGAGACAAAGTCAGAGAGGAAAGATTGTGTTGGTTTGGACGTGTGCAGAGGAGAGATGCTGGACATATTGGGAGAAGGATGTTAAGGATGTCCAGATAAGAGGAAAAGAGGAAGGCATAAAAGGTGAGAGAGGATATGATGGTGGTGGCCGTAACAGAGCAAGATGCAGAGGACAGTTGATCCACTGTGGTGACCCCTAACGGCAGCAGCCAAAAGAAGAAGTTTGGCTCCATTTTACATTTGATTTATTCTGGAAAATTTGACTGCTTACACTTTCTTTATTTATTTCTTTCTTTCTTTATTTTCCTCCATTTTAAAATTTGATTTATTCTATTTTTATTGCCGACATTAAGATTACTTAATCAGGCTAGCAGAGTATAAGCAAAGACAGACTCATATATATATATATGTGTGTGTGTGTGTGTTATTTTTATATATTTTGTTTGACCTTGTTATCTATCTATCTATCTATCTATCTATCTATCTATCTATCTATCTGCTAATTCAATCTATCGTATGTCAGTTATAAATCTTGTAACTTTATTAATCCTGAAAAAAATTAGAGTTATAGCTGCATACAAAAAAAAAGCCACAGATATACATATAACAATAATTATAATAATCTCAAGTATACTGATAACATACAAATACATATATAACATGAATCATTTGTAACCAAATTAACAAAAGTGTAGGTATTTATAAGTGTAAAGTGATTAGAATTAAACATACTTATTAGTTAAAAATTTTGCAGTACAGGATGTCAGTCATTGGCACAATATATTGCACATAGTTTTATTGTCTGTTAAGATGCCTGCTAGATCATTTCAGTAACATTCCACAAACAGGAAACAAGACCACCTCAGCCAGGGGTGACTCAATATAGAGCCTTATTGTAGAAATGACTTTACTTGGCGCTCCTTGGAGCAGCACAGTTGTCTCCATCTGTTACTGAATGTGCTCCTCTGTTTAGCCAACACTTTACAAAAGTGGTGAGAGTCATTGTCCAGGATAGTAAGCAGCTTCCTGGGAGACCTCTGTTACTCTCAAGATTAGACTAGTCTTTTTTAATCAGTTTATTTAATATGTTGACATCACCTGCACTAATGCCACTACACTACCACATAGAAAAATACAGTGGTCACTACAGACTGGTAAAAAAACATATAAGTCATTCCATGTCAAATCAACCAATTGCCCATGCACTTTGGACTCAAAAAATGCTGGAAAAATTACCAGATGTACCCAAGTTAACCAGGAGACATCCTGTAATTTTTTTTTAGATGTAAGGTCAATACTTTCCACGATACAGCCAGTTTACTGAGGTGACAGGGATGTCGATTTTATCCGGCCTCATTTTTTCATCAAATTTCACAAGTCAATAGCTCAAGAACTAAACCACTGAGCAGGCCCAGACTTTGCACACTGATACACTAATTGGTATTGTATGTGATGAAATTAAAACTTTTGGTACAGATGACCCTGCATGGCCAAATTAGACCCTTGAAATTAACAAAAAATTAATTTGAGTTTTTGGCTTATCTATGTTTAGGCCTTAGAAACGCATATTTGTAACCGACACTGACTTTTGATTTTTTTCCTAGAAAAATAACTGTATCTGTCGTTTGAACAGCAGACCTCTCAAATCCAAAAAATCATTTTACATTTCACTTTCATAGCACCCTAACGACATGTGGGAATGTGCAGATAATTTTAAAAATATTTTTTATTAATTCTAAACCTTATTTTTCTTATGCAAATCGTTCATGTTTATTTTTCATCCTAAACAAAGGCTGAATGTACCATGTGTCAATGATTGTAAGCAGAGTTTTTAATAGGTTATCAAAAATGTTATAAACTTATTTTTCACATCAAATGACCATGTCCTATCTCATGTTGCTTAACAGAGAATACGATTCTCTATGGCTAAAAGAGTACCTGGTACTTGAGAATACCACTGTTACATCCCTGCAGAAGATGGCAAATTCAAAGTCAGCTGAGTGTTTGGTGAAGACAGTCAATTGACTCTCTGAATATTCACTACTGAAGCAGCAGCAGAGATCCTCCTGATGGATCAGATGTGTCCCTCACATTAGACCAGTATCCTATTGGAGGCTATGTTGGGTGCATGTGTGATGAAAACTGTTGGATTGGTGTGATTTGTGACAGGAGTGAAGCGGAATCAGACATCCTGATATGTTTCATGCATCCAAACTATCCTGCACAATCTTTCCTTTGGCCACCTAAAGACATTATTTGCAGGATGCCATTATAGCGATTCTTTGCATTGCTTAGTGCATCTACATCGGTCGGGGGCGGGGGTGCTACAGTACCATCTTGATCTCAAAGACAAAGATGCCCTTCACTCTGCACTTCAATTGAGCCATAAATGGCTCACATGTATTCCTGCTGCTGCAATACTAAGATGTTAACATTTCATTTGTAACTAGCGTTGTATTTAATGATAAATCAAGCAGCTGCTGTTCATGTGTTGTGCTTAATGAGCCTCTGTGATTTTTTTTCCATTAATCCTATACCCAAGTTAGTGATGAAGAACTTGGTGATTATCATTACTGATAAATGGTGAATTTAACCCATATTTAGAATGGAAAATAAAATGAAAGATTCACATAAGAAAAGTAAGACTTGTTTTTTGAAAAAGAATGGACCATGTAGAATATAGGAAAAATAATTTTAAAAATGTCTGGACATTCCCACAGTTCATTAAGCTGGTCTTAAAATTAGACCCAAAATGATTTTTTCACATTTGAGAGGTTGTTTATAGCCCTTTGTAAGTATCTAAACATGGAAAAATTTCAGCAGGCTGTAACAGTTAGAAGTATGCTTTTTGAAAGCCTAAACATAGAAAAGCCAAAGACGCAAAATATATATTTTTTTTTCATTTTTGAAGGTCTGCTCATCTCAAGTGGTGTCATTTGGACCAAACATTTTGATTGTGTTATGTACTTTACCTATAAAAGTACAAGTATGCAAAATGTGATCCTGTTAGGTGGTTTAGTTCTTGAGATATGATCTTGTGAAACTGATGAAAAAATAAAGCTGTGTCAAATTTGACACCCCCCTTACTTCACAAAATTAGCTATATCTTTGAGAATATTGATCTTCCATCAAAATAATTTTACAGGGTGTCTCCTGGATAGCATTGTATGCACCTGTTTTTTTTCAGTATCTGTTGAGACTTCACTCAAGCCTGTTGTTCAAATGCACTCCAAGATACTTACATGTCCTCACCAACTCCATATCTTCACCATCAATGAGACCCGGGGGCAAAGTGGGCTTGACCCTCCTGAAGTCGACAATTATCTCCTTTCTCTTTCTGATATTGCTAATTCTGAGTTGCCGGTGTTGCAGTTTACACCATTCAGCAAAGTCCTCCACCAGGGTATTGTATTGATTCTCCTGCCCACCTGTGATACATCCAGCTATGATTGCGTCATTACCAAATATATGCAAATGACACAATGTAGTATTGTATCTAAAGTCGTAGAGTTGTAAGGGTAAACAGAAAGGGAGCCAGTACAGTTCTCTATGGAACCCCTGTGCTACTTATGACCATATCAGATTACAATTCTTTAGCCTTACGAACTGTGGTCTGCCATTCAAGTAGTCCATTATCCTGGACACAGTGGTAGTTCATCTCTCATTAACCGGAGGTTGTTTCCCAGCATTTTGGACTGGGTTGTGTAAAATGCACTAGAGAATTCAAAAAGAAGGATCCTAACCCTGCTGCCATGCTTATCGAGATGGGAGTAGGCTCTATTAGATTATTAGCTCTATTAGATGGTTCTTGTAGGCAAACTGAAGAGGGCCTAGTGTTATTCTGACCAGGGGTTACAAGTGAGCCAGTATTAGCCTTTCCAAGATCTTCATAATGTATGAGGTCAGAGTCACTGACCAGTTGTCATTTAAGACATTCAGCTGCACTATCCTGAGGACTGGTACCACACAAGATATTTTCTATACAGCTTGAAAATTTTGTAGGATCAAACTCGATTGAAGATACTCTGAAAAACACAGTTGGCCAGCCACTCCTTCAGTACCTTAGGTTTAACACCATCAAAAGACTCAGTTTTTCTAGGCACTGCTATCTCTTTCTGCAGATGGCTTTTGTATTTTCATTAAAAGCCTATGATTGTTCACAGAATTTTTTAACTATCAAAAATCCCCACTGCCTAGACTTTGATGATTGTTTCTTGTGATGAATGGTGTTTCTTCTAGAATCAATTACTAGTTCTTTAGTTTTTGTAACATTTAGAAGTAGAAAAGACTCATCACACCAGTTAACAAAATCATCTACCACTGAACAAGACTGGTTTCATTCTCATTCAGTAGGCTTACAATCACTGAGTCAAACTGTAAGATGATCCTGTTTTCAAATTTACTGTAACAACCATTGGTTTTTCAGGATGTACAAAAGAGGTCAAAAACACACCCCTGATGGGACCCTGTGGATGAGGACAGTATGTCAGATGAACAGCCGTTGACTTTCACTCTTTGAGTCCTGCCTGTTAAAAAGTCAGTCAGCCACCCAACCAGATTTAAGTCCAAATTAAAATCTTTTATAAGCCTTTCTGCAAGAAGGTGCAGGTGAATGGTGTTAAAAAGCTGATGAGAAGTCTACAAATAGCTAATGTCTTGTCAAAAGTTGAGCTTGTTTCTAATTATATTTTTTTTTTTTTCTAATTGTATGCGTTTTTCGTTTTATCATGCTGTAACTGTCATGTGCAAGATTCTTTAAAAATAGGCTCACACTCTTTACACCCCTGGGATGTGAATAAGCGATTCCCAACCTGGATGGATTTAATCATTGTCTGACAGAAAACATGAAAACAGTCCAAAGAATCAAAGCAAAGTGAAGAGTAAGATGAATGCATGATAAGTCACAAGGAAAAACTGGCAAAAAAGACAACTAAATGAACAGAGCAAGTAGCTATTAAGAAGTGATAGTCAACATGAATGAATCTGGTGGTTCTGAAAAGATATGGATTCATTTTCCAAAAAAGACTTATTCCAGTACACAGTCACAGGAACTATGGTCAGGTCAGGTTGGGGAGCATGTACTGCTGCAGCACATTGCCACACCCACCACATGCCAAAACAACTTGGGTCCTCAACAATGAAGATTGTGCAAGCCAGGTCACCCTCAGGGAATCGGATCACATGGCCGTAGTGCTGTAACTGACTCTCCCTCACAGTGCAGGTAATGTGCCCCATTCAGGACTCAATGAGCAACTGCTCATTCAACACAATTATCAACTTACAGAGGGCTAAATTCAAAGACACCCCTAAAATCAAAGTGAAAAAATGATGTGGCAGGCTAGCCTGTTTTGCCAAAATTTCATTGCAACAGTTCAAAATCATACTTGGTAGTATCTATCGTCCCCATGTGCTTCTATGCATGCCTGATAACATCGGGGCATGCTCCTAATGAGACGACGGATGGTGTCCTGGGGGATCTCCTTCCAGATCTGGACCAGGGCATCACTGAGCTCCTGGAACGTCTGAGGTGCAACCTGGCTGCGTTGGATGGACCACAACATAATGTCCCAGAGGTGTTCTATTGGATTTAGGTCAGGCGAGCGTAAGAGCCAGTCAATGGTATCAATTCCTTCATCCTCCAGGAACTGTCTGCATACTCTTGCCACATGAGGCCGGGAATTGTTGTGCACCAGGAAAAACCCAGGACCCACTGCACCAACATCAACCAACTTGACAGTGGGTCCAAGGATTTCATCCTGATACCTAATGGCAATCAAGGTGCCGTTGTCTAGCCTGTAGAGGTGGTCTGTGCGTCCCTCCATGGATATGCTTCTTCAGACCATCACTGACCCACCACCAAACCATTCGGGGTGAACCTGTTCTCATTTGTGAAAAGCACAGGGCACCAGTGGTGGACCAGCCAATTCTGGTATTCTATGACAAATGCCAGTCGAGCTCCACAGTACCGGGCAGTAAGCACAGGGTCCACTAGAGAATGTCGGGCCCTCAGGCCACCCTCATGAAGTCTGTTTCTAATTGTTTGGTCAGAGACATTGACACCAGTGGCCTGCTGGAGGTCATTTTGTAGGGCTCTGGCAGTGCTCATCCTGTTCCTTGTTGCCCAATGGAGCAGATACCGGTCAGTCCTGCTGATGAGTTAAGGACCTTCTACGGCCCTGTCCAGCTCTCCTAGAGTAACTGTCTCCTGGAATCTCCTCCATGCCCTTAAGACTGTGCTAGAAGACACAGCAAACCTTCTGGCAATGGCACGTATTGATGTGCCATCCTGGAGAAGATGGACTACCTGTGCAACCTCTGTAGGGTCCAGGTATTGCCTCATGCTACCAGTAGTGACACTGACCGTAGCAATGCAAAACTAGTAAAAAAACAGTCATAAAAGATGATGAGGGAAAAATCTCAGTGACCTCTTCCTGTTAAACCATTCATATTTTGGGGGTTGTCCCATTGTTGCCCCTCTAGTGTACCTGTTGTTAATTTTATTATCACCAAAGCAGCTGAATCTGATTAACAACCCCCTCTGCTACTTAACTGACCAGGTCAATAGCCCAGACGTTTCATTGACTTTATACTCTGATTAAAAGGTGTTCCTTTAATCTTTTTGAGCAGTTTATGTATATATGTATAAGGTATTTTATTTTCATTCCACCTGTATAATTTATACTGTATTATTAAGTCCATTACATAAAATCCAAATGAATATCTATTTTAAGATTGTAATGTGACATAACAGGACAACTGAGGGGGAGGAATACTGTTGCAAGGCACTGTATATCTTTACAAAATATGTTCAAATGAAAATATGTACTCCATTAAGTCATTTGAAACTGTGATATCCATGATGCAGTGGACCACTTTGCAGTATCACGGGTCTAATTCCCTGCTTTACTGCCAACTTGTGCTGCCCCCTGTGGTGAGTCTGGAGTTTCATCCTACATCTGTGTCTATGTTCTGTGGAGGCTGTGCTTGATACATATAGAGATATATACAGTGATCCCAAGGGGACACACAAAAACTAGATAGAATTTGATCAAAATGAAACAGTAAGATACAAATAAACAAATGTGTGTGTCCTGTGCTATGTGTTATGCAGGCTACTTCCCAACTTGAACACATTGCATGGATGCGAAAACCACACCTTCACCTAATAATCTGCAAAATGTGAACACAATTACAAGTGCCCCCAAAAAACAGTAATTCTTCCGTGTATCCATTCATTGTCTCAAACGACTCATTACACTATAGGCTTATATGGTGCAAAAGCCCAGCAGTACTTGTTGCAAGGCAGGAACCAATATTTTTCAACATTATATAAGAAAATATCCCTCATTCTCACCCATTTCATCACAGTGGTATGTAAATCCTATCTGCTGTTAGTTATATTTCCCTTCAATGAAGCCATAGCTGATTTATCTAGCATCATCGCTGTCAAACCAGAGGTTTGCACCATTCATTTATAATCAACAAAAACATAAATCTATTAGTGCTACACCCCTTCTGCATGATCTATGATATAATTAACTCTGCAAGGAGCCTTCTTAATTCACTGTCATATGCCCTGCACACCTTTCCTGCAGGAGGACAGTTTGATTTCACCCTGCAGTGATAAATTCCTAAAGCCCTGTAGGGTTATAGTATAACCGTTGATGGTATGCTCAGGAACGTTAGACCTTCCCAGTCAGCGGTCTGTAACCATTTGCTTGGCGCACATGAAGTATTAACAACAGCACTGAAAGCCTGCCCTTCATTATTCAACAATATTGTGCATTGTCAAAAGTAAAACAACAGACAAAACAATTTGGCCTGTACAGTCTCTTCTATATATATATGACGTACAGACAACATAAATGTGAAAAGAAACAAATCCCTGTTTTAGAATTAGATATATAGTTATGAACTAAAAAGCCTTTCTATTACAATATATCCATCCATCCATCCATTATCCAACCTGCTACATCCTAACTAAAGGGCACAGGGGTCTGCTGGAGCCAATCCCAGCCAACACAGGGCACAAGGGAGGAAACAAACCCCGGTCAGGGCGCCAGCCCACCGCAGTATTACAATATATTTAACAGTCATTTCACAAGTACTGAATTTCAATGCACACTTCATGCTGGTTTGTTCTATCTAAATTAAGGGTTTGTTTTTTCTGCTAATGAAAAGTGTTTTTATACAGGAAAATTAGTTAAATAAGAAGCCCTAAAACAAAATACAAATTTAAAAACATGTGGATTCAATAGTTACAGACTCCGTAATGCACTCACAAGCAAAAACAGAATAACATTATTTTTATTCCATTTTTTAATGTTGTACACCATTACAAGATGTTTTATAGGTAAAAACATCTATCCATTATGTGAACCCCCTCATTCCAGTTGAGTGTTGCGAAGGGACTGGCCTCACTGTAATTGCACAACAAAAGTGGGCCAACAAATGTGTACAGGAAAAGAGCATGCAACGGCAAATGTGCAGCACTAGTAACCCCCTTGGGGTACTTTCATTTGCTGGCAGAAGCATTTCTGCATTGAAGTTTTCTGTAGGTGAGCAGATTTCTTTGATGTAAACATTAACTTACCTAACTAATAATGTCTGTCCCTCTTTTGCTAATGACTAGAGAAACATACAAATTCACAAGCCTTTGACGTCACAAAATGGGATGTCTGTGTCTGGTCTGATTCCGTTGATATCAGGTTATGGTAATACCCTGTGACACCATCATCATCTGAAAAAAATACAGCCATATACATTTAAATGCTAAGTAAAGTGAGAATCTTACAGCAACTCTCAATCTCATTGGCTATGAACTGACTAAATTGAAATGGTGACACATCAAGTTTAAAATCAAATGACTGTCAGGTGAAAAAGGACAACCCACCATAACACAGAAAAAATATCTGGACTACACACCTTGCATGACTCAAAATATAACCGTAACTGCTGTGTGGCCAAGAGTTTGGTGGCCTCACATTGACCGGCAAACAACTGAAAAAATATTTGATCTATGCATACATAGCTGTTCTTTCCATACCAGGATTCTGTGCCTCCTAGAAACAGGAGCATCATACTGCTGGCTGCCCTGGAAGCATTTCAGGTTTAGCAAGGTCCTCCTCGACAGTGAGTGATAATCAAGATGGAGCGTAACATCTTGTAAACAATGTTACTGATATTTATCTCCTTCGGGCTCTGGGCTTTTCATACCTTTTTGCTGGTCTGTGCTTTGTGGCCACAACTGGGAAAAGCTCAAAGTGAAAGTACAAATGCGTGATTTAAAAATCAACAACAGGTGGTCCCGATTTTAATCTAGACAATGACCATCAAGCCCCAGTGCTAAACTGGAAAGTTCAACCCACATATATGCATATCTCCCCCCAAAGGTATAGAGAACACTGCAGGGCCAACTGATCCAGCACCTCAGTCGAGAAACAGGTGGCATCACCCTGCACAAAGACAATTCTGCATATTACAAGAAGCAGTAGATAGAATTACATTGAATATATGATAGAAACTTTGAAAAAAATGATTAAGAACAAAAAGTTGAGGGTTTTTATAGTCATTTTAATAATAAGTTAAATTACTGAGGGAAATATATTACTTATTCTTCACAACATCCCGGTTGGGCTGTGGCCCACTGGCCCTTAATGCAGAAACACCGGATAAAATAAAATAAAATAATATACATGAAATGTATATGTTGCCTGACATATAATGCAAGGAGAAACACAGTACAAGTGTGTGCCTCAAAATCCATGTAAGTAAAAAGCTACCTGTACTCTGCAATCCGGCACAACCTTTCTAAAAGTGGCACTTGTCTATGTGTTGGGATTAAGTGCTGCAGGTCTCAAACACATAAAATCACATTTTCCCATTTCCTTTTTGTGATGTAAAGTGCTTTATGTTTAAAAGTATTCATAAGTTCTTTAAAAGCATCATGAATGTCATCAAAAGGCACAATTCTAATATCGTTTAACAGGCAAGACATTTGTTGCTTTTATAAATGTCCGCTAAATTACATTTTTGTACTTTTCTCCACAGAAACTGCCCGAGATGGAGATAGCAGAATATTAGCTGCGTGTATTTGTTTTTGTGCACATTTTTCCAGAACACATTGGTCAGCCCACTTTTGTCAGAATGCCACATTTTTGTGTTTAATTATTAGGTTGGTTAAGTTACACCATACCATGCTTTGGTTCCAACTACATACCTGGGCCAGAATCATCCTCTTTGTGGAGTACCAATGTATTTAATAGACAAGCAACTGCTAGGCTCCATTAGACAACTAAAGATTACAGTTATTTGTTATGGTGGCGATGCATGTATATTAAGTGACCTTGGGGCCTGGAGTGCAGTTTCCTTAGTCATTGTGCCACAGATGTTACCATAGCTTCTATCTGAGAATACTTACAACGTCCTAGACATGGTGTGCCAATTTAAGACTGACTTCTATCCAAAATGGTTCTGTATGACTACTGTGCTGAAAACAAAGACTTTGGCAGTTAGGAGAAAAGGCTGACATTTACTGTGCCATTGGCATTAGATATGATTATCCAGGATATGGGCCTCTTTTTATTATTTTTTAATTACTAATCATAATAACTGTACTACTTTTATGTTTCCTCTTTTCCAACATCAGTATACCATTTTCTAAACAGCAACTGTGGTGACATCTTACTTGTTAACCTGGTAGGTAAGAACATGCAGTTGTCTGACACACTAGACATGCCTTCCCTTAGTATGATGCTAGCCATTAGACGGAAGTGTCATCACTCCGGATAGACAAAAAGACAGGCCACACATCATGTGGTGAAAGCACTGGTATTCCCATCCACAGCCGAAAGATGTATGTGGGAGATGGGCAGAATCCTGCTGATGTGTTTAACAGATGCGTGGTCCCAGTGTCAATATTCCAATATCCCTGATATCTGCTTCTATGTAGAATATTCAGCTGCATGCTAAGGGGTGTCCACCTTGAGTAACAACATGGATAAAAATATGAAAGAGGAATACGAGAATACAGTCTGAATACATGAATAGAAAATCTGATGTGTTCAGACCAACAAACCCAGCTAAGAATGTTAAGTGTCATTCTGTAATTAAAAAAGGAAGTAAAAGCAGTGCATTGCATGACCAGAGCAGAATCAGCTAATAAGCAGGACCTGGGGTCCGCCGTGAAATGGTAAGAAGCTTCTGTCCCAGTCTGGAATTTGCTCTTTGGAGTTCAGGCTAAGTGGTCCCTGCCACCTGCAAACGAGAGACCTTTGGGTTATTTAAGGCCATGTCACATTACATGACATTTCCAGCAATTTTCAGTCATAGCCTTCATTTACCTAAACTTAGTTAGTCAGAGGTAGTTGCTTAATGTGACAACCCAACGACTTACTCCCAGACTATCAAACAGGTTTGATTTTATCTTCACTCATGGTTTTGGGGGTTATGTGCATGAGAGCTGGCAATCCCAATTAATGCTCATCCGGAAGCAAAATGTGTTTAATATAGCAACATGGAACGTGGGTGTTTTGGACCTCACAAACAGAAGAGAAGCTTGTCAGTCTGATGTTTCATGCTTTACTACCACAACAGAATGGGAAAAAGAAACAACGGGGCCAAGATTACTGCTGAACTCATCATAGCTGTTAACTCATTGCCATTTTCAACAGGTGGCCGTTACTGACTGTCTTATAAAGGGGCGAGCAGGTCAGCACTCAGTTGTTCGATGTGACATAGGTAGCAATTTTCAGTTGTTTAAACTGACTTGGTCTGGAGACAAGATCAGCACCTGCAGTCAACAAATCTGATATACTCCATGACTAAAAGTTATGTAATGTGACATTGGCTGTAGAAGTTTTCACATCAGGAAGAAACTGCTCTGTCAGGGACAACGTCTGAGTTGCAAATGGCACTCTTCTTTATGTGTGGCATCAGGCTGAGCTGTTTCCCAGCACCCCCTGTGTGCACCTGGACTATTACAGCTTCCATATCCTTCTTTTGGGACACAAATAAGGTGCTTGTTAATTTGACGATTGCTATTGTATTATGAGTGTTGGGATCCCCAGCTCTGACTCCTTCTTTTTTCTTTATTCTCAGCCTGAAGTCTGCTAATCCTTTGATGCTTCCTGAAATGAATATTTGCTACACTATTGCTGTAGGTAAGAATGTATAGACTTCTAATAAAGATGCCTGCCAGTCACAAAACTTGTGATGATAATCGCACTGTGAAATGTAAATGAAGATTTAGCATTCAAGCTTTGATGACTGTTCTTTTGCAGATTATTGTTACAAAATCAATGTCTTCCATCAAATCAGCCATCCACTCATTTTCTATACATTAATGCAACACAGAAAACAGAAATAGAAACATTTTGCTTTCATAATGGTGTAGTTGTTCAGGATCCTATGTAGTCATTCTTTCAATTAATAGCCTTTTCAATGTGTTGTCAGTGGGACAGTCTAGAATTAAAACAAAAATATATTGTAGCTCTTTTTTAGGACACCGGGAAGTTCACTTCTCTTTGTTTTGTCACTTTATGTGTCCAGTAATTTGCATTAAAATCTTCAAGTATGATGTGCTCATTAAGGTGTAGCCTCAACTGTGATGAGACCCCAGCAGAATCTCTAGAAGGAGGCTCAGGTCCAAGGAAGATCGTATGCCACCAGCATTTGAACCAGAATAATGGAAAGCTAACAAGCCCCTTTAAGTTATGAAACAATGCCAGGATGATGTTTTGGTGGGAAGCTTATGTTTAGAGGATAAGAAGGAGCAAAGGATAATAGCATTGGAAGAGCAATAGCAAGAAGGCACCTTATATGACACAGGTGCACATCGTGCTAAACAAACTAAAAGGGATTCTCGTTTGAAGAGCGTTAGCGACCAAAACCTGTTGACAATATGATGGACATTTCACTCATTCAAGCTCCCTTGAAAGAGTGAAGTTTACTTAGTGAGACAGTGCAGTCGCCTACACCTGGTCACCATCCCCATGGAGTCTGCATGTTCTCCTCTTGTCTGGGTGGGTTTTTTTTCCTGATTTCCTCTCACATCCTCCCTATGGTAGGTTTATTGGTGACTCTAAATTGGCCCAATGTGAATGTATGCATTATTAGACCCTGTTATGGACTGGTTCTCCATTCTGGGTTTGTTTCTACATTAAACACAATGATGTTTTGTGACCATGAAATGGACTAAGTAGGTCTGAGAATATGTTATAACTTTTCTGTGAATCCCTGAACTGGCACATACACTCTACCCTAAGCCTGGAGTGGACAAAAAAGGGAGCGTAGATAAAGTTCCAGTAATTTTGGTGTGTATTTGGGTTTATTATAAGGAGGAATGGTGACTGTTGGAAAAGAGACTAAAAATACAGTAGATCAGAAAGTCACTTTATTTGCCACGCCAACATACAACAACAACAACAACAACATTTATTTATATAGCACATTTTCATACAAAAAGTAGCTCAAAGTGCTTTACACAATGAAGAATAGAAAAATAAAAGACACAGTAAGAAAATAAAATAAGTCAACATTAATTAACATAGAATAAGAGTAAGGTCCAATGGCCAGGGTGGACAGAAAAAACAAAAAAAAAACTCCAGACGGCAGGAGAAAAAAATAAAATCTGTAGGGATTCCAGACCATTAGACTGCCCAGTCCCCTCTGGGCATTCTACCTCACATAAATGAAATAGTCCTCTTTGGATTTAGGGTTCTCACGGAAAGGCTTGATGATGATGGTCACGTAGACGTCTGGCTTTTAATCCATCCATCATTGTTGGAGCATCATGATGCTTTGAGTAGGTGGTGGTGGCGCAGGCCGCCACCACAAAGAAACCAGAAAAAGAATTAGAAGAGAGAGTAGGGGTCAGTACGGATTTTGGAGCCACCATGAATTGTTATTATGATGAATTGAACATACAGAGTATCAGGATTAAGTTAAAGTGAAGTTATGAGAAGGCCATGTTAAAGTAATGTGTTTTCAGCAGTATTTTAAAGTGCTCTACTGTATTAGCCTGGCGAATTCCTATTGGCAGGCTATTCCAGATTTTAGATGCATAACAGCAGAAGTCCGCCTCACCACTTTTAAGTTTTGTTCTTGGAATTCTAAGGAGACACTCATTTGAGGATCTGAGGTTACGATTTGGAATATAAGGTGTCAGACATTCCGATATATAAGATGGGGCGAGATTATTTAAGGCTTTATAAACCATAAGCAGAATTTTAAAGTCAATCCTGAATGACACAGGTAACCAGTGTAGCGACATCAAAACTGGAGAAATGTGCTCAGATTTTCTTTTCCTAGTTAGGATTCTAGCAGCTGCATTCTGCACTCGTTGCAATCGATTTATGTCTTTTTTGGGTAGTCCTGAGAGGAGTGCGTTACAGTAATCTAGTCGACTGAAAACAAACGCGTGAACTAATTTCTCAACATAGTGCCTTTCATTTCTATCTAATGGACAATTTTGTATTTCTCCTTAAAAAGATATTTTTATTTGTTTCTTTCCCTTAACATTTAGGAGACCATCAGCATTAAAATATCGTGACATGTTTTTAACAAAAAAAGCACATTAAGATAATCTAAAGTAGACTGCTTTGAAAATTATATGTATGAGTCATCCTGAATATACCAACGGGCTAAATATTTAGAAGCAGTGAACAGTTAAATGCAAATGATGAACAAACCTCACTTGTTAAATCAGATGTTGGCACATTATTTTCAAAAAGCCAGGATCCAAAGATATAAATACCTTCTGAGAATTCTATAAAAGTATGGAATGGCAAGCCTTTCAAAAGTGTTGGAAAGCTAATTAAAGCTGAAACTTCTCACGAGGAAAGCGTGCAGACAGATTCTCCAACATCAAACTGTGCCATCTGCAAGGATCTTTGCAAGAGGAAGCTTTACCTTCTTGAAGGTACACAATATCTGTGTAAAAACAATTTATTGTCGCTGACATCCTGTGAAAGGATTTTAAAGATGATGCCTTTACCTTAACAGAGCAGACACATCAGTCTGTTATAAGGTGTCATAGGCCATGTGGGTTTGGAAAAGGTCACACAAATGTCTCAGTCAACACTAAAACATTATTCATTGAGATATTAACCTTTGAAAATAAGGCTTATAAATGAGCCACGCCATTCTGTAAAACATATTACTTTTATTTTATACAAAGCTCTTCCAAGGACATGTCTCACAACCCTAAAACTGGATTGAGAGTTTTAGTACATGAGTGGCTGGGCTTAATGCAGTTCTAAAATGTGACCAGTAGTTATTTAGGCTATTTATGTAACAACCTGATTATTCCAGTCAGGGTCCCAAATCTGAGTTTATATCCACAGAAATAGGAAAGAGTCGGGATCAGGGTGCCAGTCAATGTGCTCATAAGATATTTAATACTGGGCTCTGTCCGGACGGTGCTGTAACATAATTAATTATCTATTTGAAATTGTAAATCTCTATACTGGAGAGATTAGAATTAGAATGATTGACAAAAAAATCTTTATTCACTGTGTAAATATTAAAAATATGAATAAATTTACTGTTCAATGTTTAAAATTCTAAATAAAATATCATTCTTTGAAAAGTTATTACATAGAACTTGCATGGATAATCATGTCAGGTCGGGGAGATGCACTGGTATAGCACGTTGCTGTGCCCACCACATGACGAAACAGCTTGGCATCCCGATTGGGAACCCCCCACGCAGACACATGGTCCATTCCCACCCTCTGCTGCAGCCAGATGTATCATGGGTGTCCACTTGGCCTCATCCAGCCGCTCGGGTCCTCATCAATGAAGTATGTGTAATAAAGAATGGGAATTTCTAATTATGAAAGTAACTTTAGAATGACTGAATAACATTTTCTGAAATGATACAGCATGGAAATTTTAAATCTTATGTAGGGTGCTCTGTGTTTCAGAATAACATCTCAGTGACACATTGGATGGAATTTCTATGTCAGATTGAGTAGAGTTTGTTTAACTCCCAACTGGAGAGACTTCTGTGCATAGTATGCATCTTCCCCCAAAGTCTTCTTTAAATTTTGTCTTCCTCCCACATTTCATAAGGATACCTCAGAGTACATCAATAAATCTAAACCTGTGCTTCTAAACGTGTGGTCCACAAGCTGACAGTCATCAGGGCAAAATTAATTTTATACCTCTCAGATATGTTAGTCCATTATGCTTACACTTGATCAGCCATTTGTAACAATCAGGGGTGCTAGCTGAGATCAGCACTGCTAAATCAATATATTTAGATACTTGAGAAATGGACCTAAAACTACCACCATGGGGCACACTTCATACTTTCTTGTGAATTGTATTAACTTTTGCTTCAGTTCCAAGTATTCCTGCTCCTGTTTGCTTCAATCGTTCTCATTCGTTCTCTACCATGTAACGCTCCTCCAGCTGAGCTTTCATGGCCCTTTTCTCTTTGAAAGTGGCAGACACCATCAGCAAAGACCAACCTGGCAGTTCTCTTTTGTATCCTAGGAATTCTAATCAATACTTCACCTAGTGCTCTTGGAGTCGGCACTTACAGGACACATTTCTTAAGAATGGGGTCCTTTGCCTACTGATGGCCACTGTCTTCCTACATTGACATATAGAAGTGTGCTTCTACTGCCAGGAGAGAAGATTCTTTATGGGACTTGACCCTACTGTGTGCCATCATGGTGGAGGCACTACCCTAGCAAGGCACCCCACTTCAGTGTATATAAAAAATAAGCATATATGCATAGATATTTCACTTTCAAATTAGGTTTTTAAAGGAGTAAAACAATATCAGTAAATGGTAATATAAAAATAACCTAAGGTCAGCTGATTTTAGGGTGGAGGGAAATAAGACCCCAGTTGAAATGCACACATTATCTTATATAGCACCTTTCTATAGTGAACACCATCTCAAAGTATGGTACTGGTGCAGAGCTATCATGCTTGTGTTTACATTTACTTTTCTAAAATTGCAGATCAGTTAAGCAGATCAATTAACGTCCTCCAGGTCACACAGTGAGTGGGTGGCAGGCACTGAACTGGCAGCCGTGTGATTACATCCCTCTCATTAAGTGTCTCTCTGTATGCCTTTACAGATTCCAAGTAGACCTGTGGAGCTTACAATCATTAAGAAATGGCAATACAAAATGATCCGGGCCAAATGGCCTGCCAGCACCTCCCTGTATATTTTACTGTGTTCTATGGTGTTGGTGTCCATGATTTTGATAGAACATGATGAAGGCCTGATTCTGGGATGTCACTGGTGATGATATCATCTACTTCTACTCAGTGGTCCCATTTCAAGAGCAGGAGGGAAAACTTAATCAGGTGGCAGGCTGGGTGCCAAGAAGAAAAAGCAAGTGCAGCAACCACTCACTACAATTACTTAATTATTAAACTGCAGAGCGGACATTACCAGCTGGAACAGGAGTACATTCATATGAAAAAGTTTGGGAACCCTTCTTAATTCTTTGGATTTTTGTTTATCATTGGCTGAGCTTTCAAAGTAGCAACTTCTTTTTAATATATGAAATGCATTATGGAAACAGTAGTATTTCAGCAGTGATATTAAGTTTATTGGATTAACAGAAAATATGCAATATGCATAACAAAATTAGACAGGTGCACACATTTGGACACCCCAACAGAGATATTACATCAATACTTAGTTGAGCCTCCTTTTGCAAATATAACAACCTCTAGATGCCTCCTATAGCCTTTGATGAGTGTGTGGATTCTGGATGGAGGTATTTTTGACCCCATTCTTCCATACAAAATCTCTCCAGTTCAGTTCAATTTGATGGCTGCCGAGCATGGACATAGATTTTCAATGATATTCAAGTCAGGGGACCATGACGGCCATTCCAGAACATTGTACTTCTCCATCTGCATGAATGCCTTTGTAGATTTCGAACTGTGTTTTGGGTCATTGACTTGTTGGAATGTTCAACCCCTGTGCAACTTCAGCTTTGTGACTGATGCTTGAACATTATCCTGAAGAATTTGTTGATATCGGGTTGAGTTCATCCGACCCTCACATTTAAAAAGGACCCCAGTCCCTGAACTAGCCACACAGCCCCACAGCATGATGGAACCTCCACCACATTTGACAGTAGGTAGCAAGTGTTTTTCTTGGAATGCGGTGATCTTCTGCCATGCAAAGTGCTTTTTGTTATGACCAAATAACTCATCTTTTGTCTCATCAGTCCAAAGCAAAATGAATCTGGCTTGTCTAAATGAGCATTTGCATACAACAAGCGACTCTGTTTGTGGTGTGAGTGCAGAAAGGTCTTCTTTCTCATCACCCTGCCATACAGATGTTCTTTGTGCAAATTGCGCTGAATTGTAGAACGATGTACAGATGCACCATCTGCAGCAAGATGTTCTTGCAGGTCTTTGGAGGTGATCTGTGGGTTGTCTGTAACCATTCTCACAATCTTGCTCATATGCCACTCCTGTATTTTTCTTGGCCTGCCAGACCTGGGTTTAACAGCAACTCTGTCTGTGGCCTTCCATTTCCTGATTCCATTCCTTACAGTTGAAACTGACAGTTTAAACCTCTGAGATAGCTTTTTGTAGCCTTCCACTAAACCATGAAACTGAACAATCTTTGTTTTCAGATCTTTTGAGAGTTGCTTTGAGGACCCCATGCTGTCACTCTTCAGAGGAGAGTCAAAGGGAAGCACAACTTGCAATTGACCACCTTAAATACCTTTTCTCCTGATTGGACACACCTGTCTATGAAGTTAAAGGCTTAACAAGCTAATCCAACCAATTTGGTGTTGGAAGTAATCAGCATTGAGCAGTGACATGCATTCAAATCAGCAAAATTACAAGGGGACCCACATTTGATTTAATTTCATACAATTAAATACTGCTTCACTAAAAATCTTTGTTTGGAAAACACCCCAGTACTCAGATGTTCCTAGGAAGTGAAAGACATACCACTGTTATCTTTTTTGTTTAAAGTAGAGTGTCACACACGTGCGATTAGGAGGCAGTCAAAGAGCCTAAAGGTGAGTGAACTGTCGCGAGATATGGAGTGGTCACGTGGTACTTACCTGAATCTATTCTCTCCACAGAAACCCAGAAGTAATTTAATTACCTCCACTTCCGGATACACAAAATGGCAGAGGCAACGTCACTTCCGGCCATCATCAATGATGTCACTTCCGGTTCCTGTCTGACGTCACTTCATGCCAAACATTTCCTGCTTCCATAAACCTTACTGTATAAAACTGCCATTTTCATCTCAGTAAATTGTCAATTGTACTTTTGTAATCAAAGACTTTTTATCTCTTTTTTTTATATATTGTCCAAGGGCGGTCCCTAAACCTTTGTATTTTGTCACAACTTGTTTTTCAAGGGGAAATCTTACAAGAGTAAATTATTATGCAGGCTGAGAGGGGTTCTCATGTTTTTTTATATGACTGTATTTCATGCCCGTTAGTATGGTGCCTTTCTTCGAGTATAACAGCTGCAATAAAAGAAGAAATGAATGGAGTGTCTCTGGCAGAAGTAAAGACAATCAGTGAGTTTAATGATCTTAAGATAGAACAGTCAGATGTGCATGGAAGACTAATAAAATTTGCAGGACCTGATGGGATTTTACCTTTTGTTCTTGAAGAAATGGAAGACTTTATGTTTAAACTTTTATTAAGCATTCTTCAGTGGTCACTTCAAATGGGAAAATACCTGATTAATGGAAAGTTGAACATGTGACTCTGGTCTACAAGAAATGAGGTGAATGGAATTCTTGTAAGTCTTAACTTTCATACCAGGCAAAAATTAAATAAACCACAATATGAAATACATTTGAAGAGTATCTGTATGAAAAATAGCATAATAAATAACACATTATGGGTTCATGAGAGGATATCCCGCCAAACCAATCTCACTTTTTTGAGCAGAATGAGGGAGCCATTGACAAAAGCAAAGGATACAGAATAATTTACTCAGACTTTCAGAACGCCTTTTGACTCAGTCCTACACACCGACCTGAAAAGTAACTGGAATTATAGACGACCTACAAAACTGCATAATAAGGCCTTTTTGGGATAAATTCAGAAGTGACACATTGAAGCATAAACCTACGTCTGGTTAGCCACCAATGAATGGTGTTTATTCCACCTCACTCATTTCCAAAAGTCTGTTTTAATTACATATTATTATTTGACTGACACCTTTGTCTGAGGCAAATTACAATATTTGAGATACGTTTCATGTTTACATTTCTTTTGTATTTTTTCCAGTAGGAACAGAGGCAGGTATAGTGACTTGTTCATGGGTCACACAGTGTCAGGAGTGGAATTTGAACCCACAACCTCTGTGCTTAAAGTCCAAAGCCTTACCCTGTATGTCACAGTGCCTGAAGTTAGAGGAGATACAGGTCTATTACGACCCAAACTACACGCCATCTCCACAGCTTCTAGTCTCAAATTATTCAGATCCTAAATAAACTTGCATAGGGTTACTCTGAACTATTTTTACAACATATAACTGGTAACTGTGCTGTTTGTCTATTCGTAAATACTTCATACTTGCTCAGCTTAGACTATCTGAGATCTAGATTATTTTGTATAGTTATTCCATTTATTTGAGGGTAGTATTGAAGTTTATAAATGTTTTTGTTCAAGAAACTTTTGTATCTGTTGTCACAAGAACGACAATAAGACATCATAAAGGTTTGGGGCAGCCAACTGTATAATATTCCTTATTTTTGAAGATAGTGAGTTGTTCACACAACTGAGTCCAAAACAAAACTGTAGTATATAAACAAAATGGTGGCTTTAGAGGCCAGTGTAGGAAGTGACGTCATCAGGGCCAGAAGTGGAAGTGACGTCAACAGAGGCGGCTATGAAAGTGACATCATCAGAGGCGGAACCAGAAGTGGTGTCATCAAAGGTCCAGAAGTCAGAAGTGATGTCATCAAAGGTGTCAGAACCCTGTGGAATTTCCCGAGTATGGTTTGCAAGGGATTGAGAAGGACAGTTAGTGCACCCCGCCGCCCCCTGGTCGGACGTGGAATGGTCATTATTCAGGCCCTTTAGCTGACTCCTACTCACACGTGTGTGACACTGTATAGTTGTTTGCATGGTGTCAGATTAATGGTGGGTTGAAATTGTGTTGTCTCGAGTTGGTTATGTCTTGTATTCCATGTTTTTGCACCTAACCAAAGTCAGTTCTGGTATGTTTCACATGCTAGCAATAAAGTGATTCTGATTCTGATAGCTGATAACTCTCCACAATGAAAGCATTAACACCGGACAAGGGCTGTAAATTGTTTGTGGGGGAATTTCTTCTTGATTACAGTGGTAAGTTTCTTAACTTTCTTAAAGCAGTATGCTAAACATTGTGGCAAATCAGTTTTAAATAATCAACCTTAGATCAGTCTGTGTCGACAGATTTTAGCATTCAGTAATACAGAATAAGCAAAGTCACTTAGCTGTAATTGTGTAAGTTGACTGTATATGTTTTTCTAGCAGCTATTTATCTTCATTTTTGTTATTTTGTGTATGCTATTCTTTGTAAAATGTACTTAATGGTGAGGTGCTTGTCGAGCTGGACGCTCCACATCTGGCAGAGAGGGCAGCAGCAAAGAAGACGTGAAAAGAATCGTGAAATGGGAGAACACAGGCGAGGGTCAAGTGCTTGATGTTTTCCCTGACTTGTGTTTATTTGTTTAATTGCTATTTTTGTCATTTTTGACTTATTCGTTTTTGTGTTTTGATGTGATTTCTTAATTATTTGTATTCTGTCCCTTTAAATGTGAGTCTGTTCCTTGTGATCTGTGTGTGGCACCCCAAGAGGCAGGCCACTCTGACGTACGTCACCACTCCTTGACCACCCTCTGGCTCTTTAGGGATCTGGGATGGGGACCTCAGGAGTGGCACATTAGGCTTCGCCTGGGACCACCTTGTAAGTGAGCCCTTATTACTGTTTCTGAAATTTTGCTTATATTGTCTGTTTTTGAACAAATATTCTCATTTTTAAAGATTCCTTTTGGTGAAATCTATCTCTTCAAGCCAGAGCTTTCTGTCCCTTAGTATTTTAGGACTTCAAACATTTGTGAACTTTTGAAGCCAAAATTGCTTTTTAAGGTCAAAGCAGCCCTGTACACTCAAAAAAAACCAACAACAATTAATTTATAACAATTATGCTGCACAATGTTGTACAAACAAATGGTGTTGATTTAACATATGCAGAGGGCTTAACAGCCACATAAAGTACAATTGTTATATATATATAGAATGTAAAAATATCAAATCTGGCTTATTTTTTATTAACCTAAACATATTTACTAACTGCAAGAAAAAAAATTCTGAAATGCAATTCACTGAGATCAGGGTGGGCAACACGTATCATAAATCAGCTTCCACAACCACACAAAATCAAGGCATTCAGAAAAAAAAATCAATTTCCTAAAAGTCTTTAACTTTGTTTCCAAACATGTAAAGGTGTGGGGATCCTGTGGACCAAAATACAACAAAATGGGCAGATCTTTACAGAAAAATAGGACGGTCGCATATATAAAACTTGCTTATTTTAAATTAAATCAGCATAATGTGACTGTATATTGTGGAACTAAGTATTAATTTTGAATAAGATTAACTTAAAATAGACGAGTAAAGACAACAATCCCTGAGGATGTTGTGCTTCTGTTTAACAAAAATTATTTAATAGATTTGTTTCAATGTCATTTAATTGTGTTGAAAAGCTATGTAATATCAAAAAGCATGATTATTTTAAGGTTAATTAACTTCAATTAGATAAATAAAATCAACAACCTTATTGGTTATTTTTTAAGTGGTAGATTTTGGGGTCGAGCTGCCTAAGTAGGCTATTTCAGTTTTTCATTTTTAATAAATCTCCAAACTTTTATGAAGTCATTTTGGGTTATTTAGTATATATTGGTGGGAAAAAATGGAAAATTTATCAATTTTAAAATTAAATCCACAGTTCAATAAAGTACACAGAAAGTGAAGTCTGAATTCTGAACCAATCTATCTCTCTGTGTGTCATATAGTGCCTGTCCTATCTATCTATCTATCTATCCGTCTGTCTGTCTATTGTATAGAGCTCTTCACTATCTGTCTGTCTAGCTATCTATTTATCTATAGCGCCTTTCCTATCTATCTATCTATCTATCTATCTATCTATCTATCTATCTATCTATCTATCTATCT
>JANRMT010062852.1:38885405-38909948 GCA_026402145.1 Polypterus bichir lapradei | reverse complement strand
TCTATCTATCTATCTATCTATCTATCTATCTATCTATCTATCTATCTGTCTGTCTGTCTGTCTAAAACAGCACTTCCCAAATTTGGTCCTGGGGACCCCCTGTGGCTGCAGGTTTTTGTTCCAATCAGCTTCTGTTTTTAATTGGACTCCTGGGGGAATTAAATGAACTGTAATTTCCCAAGCTCTGTGTTTGGAAACAATATAGCAATTAGAAAATTAAGTTTGGTAAAAAAAAAAATCCAATTAGTTATGGGAATAATGTATTTTTTTTTCTTTTTAACAATATTTTCATCTTGATTTTCATTCTACTTTTTCAGGTGTTCTAATTGCCAGTCATTCAGTCATTTTCCAACCCGCTATAGCCTAGCACAGGGTCACGGGGTCTGCTGGAGCCAATCCCAGCTAGCACAGGGCTCAAGGCAGGAACAAATCCCAGACAGAGCGCCAGCCCACCGCAGTGTTCTAATTGTTTTTCATTGTTTACTAATTAGTGGGTCTGACGCTAAAGTAGTTGCAGCCTTTGATTATTCAGTGTTGTTTGCCAGCGTGTCTGTTCTGTTTATTTTAACTCTCATTAATAGGATACAACGAAGGGGAAAAACTGCACAGAGAAAGGGCAAAATATAATGAAATCAACAAAAGAGCGTTTAAATCTATAGCAAAAGCAGAAATATTTTTAAATATTTTATAAATGTGCTTTTCTGAATTTAATAAGAGAAAAAAATCCCAGCTAATTCAATGAGATCCGTGTTATCAGGTGTTGTCACTGATTATGAATCTGGTTGGAACAAAAACCTGCAGCCACAGGGTTCCCCAGGACTGAGTCTGGGAAGCACTGATCTAAAAATGTATAATCTTAGTACTTTAGATCACACAAAATGAATTCACTTTAATTCTACAAGCTCTAATTTTAGATCTCACAATATTAGTTCACTAAATTTTCTGTTATGGTTAAACTTCAGGGTAAGCAATAATAATCTTTATGCTTCAAATCTTGTAATATTAACTGATTTATAGTGTTAATTCTATGAAGCTATGTTTGAATTGTTTTTCTTTTTTCCATTTAAAATGTAAAATTTATACATTAATAACCTCACATTTATTTATTTATTTATTTATTTATCCATCATCTGTTTCTTCATGTCCGTGTAGCACTGGCTCTAGGCGATTGCCAACCCCCGACGGGACACCAGTCCGACACAAGACCCGCGCCCACACACACCGTTTCCAGTTCTGTAATTTTTCACATTTATGTTTTTGTTTTTTTTAAACCATCAATATAACGATGGTTTGCCTATCCATCAAGTGCGCTTTCCTTGTGCGTTGAGCTCTGCGGAGATACTTTGTTCGCGTCGCTTACTTTAATGATTTAAAGTTTTAAAAACGCGTGATGTTATTAAAATCGCGATTTGTAGGGCCGAATTCTCCCAATCAAGTGGCAGCTTTAGCCAAGGTACGGCGTGTCGCCGGTTCGGATTATTGCGCTTCTTCGTTTGACTGACAGCTGCCTGCTCGCGGGATGCTCGGTGCCCGCAATTGACGAGCGGGCTGCGGTGCAGGAAACCTCCGTTCGGCCACGGGCCGGCATTGCGGGCACTTGTTTTTTTTTCCCGTGACATTTTATTGGTCCCTCTAAGTATCCTCACCTATCTGGGCAGTTGGATACACACCTCTGATGAAAGGCTTTGACTGCTCTGTCGGTGCTTCTCCCTCCTGCTGATACTCCCTCGGGAACACATGCTGCCTTTATGTGTGTGTGTGTGTGTAGGGGGAGGTGAGGATGAAGCCTCAGTAGCCCCCAACGAACGCGCTGTCCCCCTGTGCCTCCTTCAGTTTCACATCTGCTTCGCTCATCGCCACCTCCCCTGCCTTATGGTACCCTTCTCTTAACTCGTTTCCACTCCCCCGGGGTTTTCCCGTGCCCTCTTTCTCGCTCTCTCTCTCTCTCTCTCTCTCTCTCTCTCTCACACACACACACACACACACACTCACATACACACACAGTGCCCCCCTCCCTTCTCCCCCTCCAGCCCGCTCCCTTCCTCCTCCTTTCGCTCTCTCGCTGTCTAAGCAGATGCTTCGTTCCTTTTTTTCCTTTTGCATCGCTGCTTGCTTTATTTCGTTCCGTTGGCTCTGGCTGACAGGCTGGCTGGGATGGAGCTCGGGTTCAAGGGCTTGACATTGCTGCTCATGCACACTAGTGAGTCTTCCTCGACCTATCCTGGATGTCTTTGTGTCATTTCTCCCCCCTAACCGATTCTCACCCACCCCTGAATATGGATCGCTCTTTACCGCCCGTCTTCCTTTCTTGTTGTGCACCTTATTTTTTTGTAAACGAGACTGATCTATGCGGGTGATGTGTCATATATAGCGCCTTTAATGGAATCCGCGTGTCTATGCGCCGAAATGCGATGCTCCTCGACCCGCTGTTACAATGTGGTGAAGTTGGCATCAAAGGCTGCCATTGTCCACTCTGTCATGTTACAAGGTTTCCGATTTGTGTCTTGGGCTGGCAGCGCCTAACACGATGGGCATTTTGTCCGTTGCCTTTCCGGAGAGCGCTTGGTTGCATGTGAACGAATCGGGTAGTTCCCGCTCTCCTGTAATATAGCGCCTTAACCGCTTCTCCCTTTCAGTTCTAGGCTGGGCTGCCGGCGCTGGAGGGTCGCGCTGTAAGGACATCTATCGAGGATTTTCCGAATGCCTGCTGCGCCTGGGAGACAACATGAGTCAGTATGTGGAGCAGGAGCTGGTGGACTCGCAGGAGATCGACAACGTGTGCGCGTGAGTCTGACAGACCGGGGTATGGCATCGTCTTCGGGGGGCTTGGAGGGGAAGGGGAGTGTCCGCTGCTTCGGCATACAAGTGTCAGAAATGCACATGCGGCTATATGCAGATGGCTGCTTGTCACTCGGCAGATGTCCCGAGCGGTTTCTTCTCACTGGAAGGCTGCGGACCTTCGGCATCCCGGCCGGCCGACCCCCTCGGTGCCGTGACTTCAGTCACGTGCAGCCGAGAGCTGGAGCGCGAGAGTCCGCCGCAAATGCACATCTTATCATTTATTAATGACGGCTTTTTAAAGAAACGTGGAAAACCACTTTTCTGTAAGTGTGCAGTAGAAAGGGGCGGCGGAGGAGGAGAGGGAGTGTTGTAGAGGTCCACGCTACCAAGTTAAATGAACACTTAAAAGTGCATCTGTGGCTTTTCATAAGGTGGTCATTTAGCTGTGACGAAAGTGTTAAAGGGGTCGCTGTATGTGCTCTTTTAACCATCGATCTACTGTGTTTTCAGAGTCAAGTACTAAATAACGCTAAATAAATCAGAGACCTGTCCGTCGTGGTTATTTCATATTAAACGCTAATATTTTTTTTATTTATGACTTGATTTTTTTTTTGTTGTCCTTTTGCTGTAACGCAACAGCAATACTCACATTTTTTTTCGGGTGGATTAAAACAATGAAGAAGTGGGATCGCTCAATCGTATTCGCCGTGAATCCGTCCATGCATTTTCGATTGACATAGCAGGGCAGGGTGCTCAAAACATAAAGTGAAACCAAAATTATTATGATAGGGTAGGGCAGGGCAGTGGTAGCGCCGTTGTCTCTTAGTAAGCCGACCTGGATTCGGCTTCTCACTGCGTGGAGTCTGCATGTTCTCCCCAGGTGTCCGTGAGTTTCCTCCCACAGTCCAAACACAGGCGAACTGGCGACGTTAAACAGCCCCGGGTGTGTGTTTGGTCTTGCAGTATGCTGATGTCCTGACCAGGGTTTGTCCCTTCCTTGCAGCTTTGGTAGCTGGGATAAGCTCCAGAAGCATACCTAACCCACCATGTTTGAACCCGTGCTCTTCGACTTGTAAGGTAGCGCACCAACCACCGGTCCGCCATTTAATGCTGGTGTTGCCGTTGAGTGTTTTTGTTCTAGCACCACTTTGGCACAGATTTCCAGTGCAGAGAACTGAATTTTAATATGAAGGCAGGTGGGGGTCATTGCTTAACTGCACAGGCATTTCAGATTTTTGACGAGGTGTAAATATCACGGCGATAAACATGCTGGAAATTTGATTTGGGAGGCTGAAAACGAACAGAATGAAAGGGCAGATCGGCGAGGGGCACTGCTTTATAATGATTGTTCAGTTAATATTTAATGATATTTATTTATTTATCAAAGCTTTGGTAAATTGTCGAAATGGCAAGGCAATGAGTGCGTTTTAATTTAAATTCAAAATGAGCAGAGGAATTGCCGACTCCAGGAAAGCGGGCACAGGAGGCACGCAGTGGTTTATTTAATGGGGCTCATTATTTACTTAGGATGTGACCCTGAGTTGGAATAAATGGGTTAAGACAATAAATGGATAGGCAGACACTGATTTATTCAGTTTGGTAGCGGATGTAAGTGACATCCTAACATACACGGTCACATAACATTCTACAGCCTGCTTAATGCATTTGGGGGTTGTAGGGGGCTGGAGCCTCTCCTGGCAGCATCAGACATAAAGCAGGCAAAGCCTTTTAGATGAGTCTCACACACCCACTTGGGGCCGATTTGAACACAGCAATTCACTGAACCTCCGAGGCCTTGGAATGTGGAAAGAAAGAGTAAAGCACGTGAAGACAAACCCACACGGAGACACAAGGAGAACGTAAAAACAAAATGCAGACAACAATCGGGCGCAGGGTTTGAATCGGAACACTGAATCTGTGAGGCAGCACTGCTAACCGGTGCACTACGTCTTTCAAGTTTTCAGTGAGCTCGTATTAATAACTGTTATAAGGCGGAGTGGTGGCTCTGAGGCAAGGCAATCAGAAGGTTGCCGATTTGAATCCTGTAAATGCCAAAAGGGACTCTGTTGGGCCCTTGAGGAAGGCCCTCAACCTGCATTTGCTGAGAGCTTTGAGTAGTGAGAAAAGCGCTATATAAATGCAAAGAATTATTAATTATTATTAACTGTGTGGCCAGCATATATGTCGTCGTTTACACTCACTAAGCAAATTCTTAGGACCGCCTCACTAACACTGGGCAGGGCCACCTTTTGCTCTCAAAACCCCATGGACTGCGCAAGATGCTGGAAACATTCCTTTTGAGATTCTGCTCCATGTTTGTGCACGTTCATGTTGTGAATCTCCTGTCAAAGACGTTCTCTTAAATTCTGATCTGGTGACTGGGAGGGCCACTGAAGGACATTGAACTCATTGTCATGATCACGAGACCAGTTTGAGATGACGACTTCTGCTCTGTGCCATGATGCATTAGCATACTGGAGGTAGCCATTAGAAGAGGAGTAAAGTGTGAACATGAAGGGAGGCACATGGTCAGCAACACAACTCAAATAGGCTCTGCCATTCAAGCGATGGTGGTATTAACAGGCTCAAATTGTGCCAAGAAAACATTAACCACACCATTATATCACCACCAGTCTGGACTGCTGACCCAATACAGGTGGGGTACGTGGATTCATGCTGTTGGCACCAACTTCCATCTGTGCACCTCAACAGAAATTGAGATTCATCTGAACAGGCTACGTTCTTGTAGTCTTGAACTGCCCAGTTTTGGTGAGCCCGTGCCCCCTGCACCCTAACGTTCTTGACAGGAATGGAACCCAACGTGGTCTTTGCCTCTCGGCCGCAAGGTTTGACGTGTTTCACATTCTCGGGTGCGTTTCTGCTCATCACAGTTGTACACAGTGGTTATCCGAGTTACCGTAGCCTTTCTGTCAGCTCGGGCCAATCTGGCCGTTCTCCTCTGACCTTTCTCACCAACAAGGTGTTTCCATCGGCAGAGATGCCACTTATTTTTTATCTTTTGTTTCTCACATTATTCTGAGTAAACTCTAGTGAGCATTGTGTGTGAAAATCCCCAAAAGTCATCAGTCACGGAAATACTCAAAGCAGCCCCTCTGGCACCAACAATCGTGCTGCAGTCCAAATCGCTGAGATCACCCTCTGGTGTGTGATGTGAACATTAACTGAAGCTCCTGACCTGCATGTGTGTGGCTTTATGCATTGTGCTGCTGCCACATGATTGGCTGATTAGAAAACTGCATGGATAAGCAGGTGTACCGGTGGTCCTAATAATTTGCTCAGTGTGTGTTTGACAGACATACTGCATTATACTTCTAAATCTAACACAATTCTAACCCCATTCACTCATTCTGGGGCACAAGGCAAGAAATTAACCAGTCCAGTCCATCCATCTTGGAAACATTTCATGCACAACACACACAAGGTTATTTTAGAATCTTCAAGCAGCTTTGACATGTGGGAATACTCGGAGAAAACCCGCCGGGACAGTTGGGGAATTTAAAAACAGTTACTTGAGCATGAGGTTGAAACCCTGGTGCTGAATCTGTCAGGCGATGGGTCAACCACTGCACCACCATACTTCCCTTGAATAAGTGATTATGAAGTGGACGACTGATGGCTTTGTGAAGTGTATGTGTGTGTGCCTGTTTGCTATCGTCTGCAGGTGTTTTTGTGAATATGCTTAGATATATACGGAGTATAAAGTGTGTGTACGGGCATAGTGAATATAATTGGTTGGCATGGCAGTGTAGAGGGGAGCATTCTCAACTCAAAGCTCTTCAGCTCCAGTTTTATTCCCAGTTTCTTTTCTGTGTGGGTTTCTGCATGCTCCCAGTGCTCCTGTACTGTATGTGGCTCTAATCTGGCCCAGTGAGTATGGGGGGTCAACAACTGCACCATGTAGTGTATTGGGGTCTTTTCAAAGAAGAGCATTGAGAAAGTGGGCAGAGGATTAAAGAAACTTGCTTAATGTTATATGGTATGATTGATATTTAGATGGTTTTCATAGCACTGGGGTGTTGTACCGTGTTAGCCATTATGAATGTAGTGAGAAGTCAAGCAAAATGACACCTTTTATTGGCTAACTAAAGATTACTATATGAGGGCAACTCGGGCGCCACCTTCAGGTGAGATGGAATACACAAACTGGAGTTCCCTGAGTTTATATACACACTAGGACAAGAAACAACACTGGCAAACCTTTAAGTGAGACATCTTGGATGTAAAAAATTAATAGACCTCTTTAGGCTAAGATTCATTGAGCAAGAAAGGAGAACGATGTACTAGGGTGACCAGACGTCCTCTAAAAGGAGGACATGTCCTCTTTTTCTTAACATGGTTTCCTCCGTCCTCCAGGCATTCCAAAAATTCATCAAAATGTCCTCCTTTCACAGAATCACAAACAGAGTTGACCGTTTTTAACTGATTACATATGATTAATACCGAGAACGAGCAGCCTTCAGCCATTCTCCATTCATCCGCGTGACATTACGTTACGTTATCAATAATTGTAACATCAAGTAGCGGCAACACTGTTTTATATTCTATTTCCACCCGACGGCCCAATGGATAGCGGTTAGCGGTTGATTGGAGTTGAAAAATATATTTGGTAATTTTTGTCCTCCTTTTTGACTGTCGCCGTCCTCCTTTATAGCCGAACCCATCTGGTCACCCTAAATGTACAGGCAAGGTCTTTGTTTTCATAGAAAAGCTTTAATGTGAAAATTTGACAAGTGTCAGGTAAGAAATGGGGAAAGTGAGCAAAAGAAAGAAGATGGTGAGTCATTTTGTTGTAGTAAGTAGTCTGTTAAATATCTGTCTGTCTACAGTGCCTATAAAAATATTCATCTTTTGTAAATCTTCACTTTCTAGTGTGGCGTAGCGGTTAAGGCTTCAGACATCAAACTCTGACTACTGACACTGTGTGACCACAAGTAAGCCTCCTTACATGCCTGTGCTGTTAACTGGGAAAACACAAGAAATGTAACCAATTGTATCATAAAAGTGTAAGCCAAATAAATAATTGAGAATATATTGTTATACAGCATTGATTCACAGTGGATGTAAATTGGGTTCTTTGACACTGAACAACTGAAAAAAGACTCTTTAATGCCAAAGTGAAAACAGATCTCTGTAAAGTGGTCTAAATTAACTACAAATATAAAGCACAAAATAACCAATCTTGTAAATATTCACCCCGTTTATGCCAGTGTTTAGCAGATGCCCCTTTGGCAGCCATGACGGCGTTGAGTCTGTGTGCTCAGGACCCTCTAAGTCGTGCTCGTGCTTTGCACATCTCCACACTGACGTTTATTCCTTATTCATCCTGTTTGTCAATCTGCTCAGACTCTGTCAGGTGTCATGGAGATCGTGAATTCACAGCCTTTTACAAATCCAGTTACAAATTCTCAGTTGGATTGAGATGTGGACTCTGGCTCTGCCACTCCAGGACATTAACATTTGATGTTTGTTGCACATTCCTGTGTAGCTATGGCTTCATCGTTGGTGTTGTTGTCTTGCAGGAAAACAAACCTTCTCCTATAGTGCACATTTTCTGGATGCTGCATTAGGTTTTCTCCATGTTTTGCTGCATTCATTCTACCATCAGAAGACTTCCAGGACCTGCTGCAGGGAAGCGTCCCCAAAGCCTGATGCTGCCACCACCCTGCTTCAATTAATAATGTGCATTTTTTGATGGCCAGAAAACTCAGTTTTGGTCTCATTAGACCTTTTTCTAGCTGACTTCTGAGTCTCCCACATGTCGTCGTCTTCTTCTTCTGAGATGTCATAGTGGCTTTCTTTTGGTCACAAGTCAAGTAAGGTTGGGGAGCATGCACTGGTACAGTGCGTTTCTGCACCCACTACACGACAAAACAACTCGGGATCCTGGTTGGCAAGCTCCCAGGCAGACACGCGGTCCAGTCCCACCCTCCGGAAATGACCCTCTATCTGCCACAGCCAGGTGTTACGTGGGCGACCCCTTGGCCTGGTCCAGCCACTCGGGTCTCCAACAATGAGCTGGATCACCCTCGGGGAAACGCGCCACATGGCCGTAGTGCTGTAACTGACGCTCCCTCACAATGCAGGTAATGTGCCTCATTCGGGACTCCATGAGCATCCGCTCATTCAACACAAAGTCAAACCAGTGGTACCCAAGGATTTTCTGGAGAGACACAGTAACAAAGGAGTCCAGTCTTCATCTCGGGTTACAGCATCCATGTCTCGCAACCATATAGCAAGACAGGAAGCACCAGGACTCTAAAGACTTGGACCTTCGTCCTTTTGCATAGATATCGGGAGCGCCACACACCCCTTTACAGTGACATCATGACCCCCCCCATGCTGTCCCAATCCGTCTACTGACTTCACAGGAAGAGTCACCAGAGACATGAATGTCACTGCCAAGGTAAGTTTTGGCCACCCTCCCATAAAGCTTTAACTGGTGAGGCATCTGTGCACCGTCTCTCCAATCTGTCACTGCAGCCTGCATCTCCGTCAGACGTCTCCTGGTGGTCTCCCTCACTAGTGTTGTTGTTCTTCTTCCTCCTTTTTCATCTCCAGTTCTAACTCTCTGCTCTTCTCTCTTTCTCTCTGTTCCCTGTTTGCAGACACTGGGACGAATTTCATGCGTGTGGCATGGCTGCCATCTCAGACTGCCAGCTGGAGGTGCAGGGCATTTGGGATTCCTTGCGACAAGAATCAGAAAAGCTCAACTTCCAGGGTAACCTTTATGACCTGTGCAGAAAACGAAAGCAGGCCAACCAGGACAAGCTGATGGGGGGCGCACACAGGACGGGGGTCCCGGTCAGCCTCCTGCTCGGCCTCATCGTGCCCCTGAACGCCCTGCTTTACTGACTCCTGAGCACTTGAGCGGCATGTTTTCTCGTATTTTGTTTTTCGCTCTTCTTGTGATGGTGTAACACTTTTTCTGTCTCTTTGAGGTATCTCCTTCACCACAAACGCACTGCCTGTGTGTTATTTACTGTTATTGGTAGTCAATCATCCACCCACGAGATGATTGCCTTCTCACATCCGTTCACCAGCCCCTTATGATTGGCACTCGGCCCATCGCCCACATCTCCTGCCATCACACTGTATGCTGAACAGTATCAGTCTGCTTGTCCTCTTGACTTTAACTCAATATGGCGCCTTTTAATTACATAAGCTGTAGGAGTGTCCAGCACACCTCTCACAGTCATAATGGCCACTAAACTGATTTGAGGGCAACGCAAACACTCATCGGGTAAACTGTGTTGTTCACTTCCTCCTCTTCCAGACGGTGACATATTTTTCTTTAGATTGTTTCTCAGTCCCTTTGGTTTCATTAGTGCAGGGTCAGTCCCGTTTGTAGAAGTTGGCCGCTTGCTGCCCACATCTGTCTTGTTGTTCACTCGGACATCTCCCAATGTGGTCGTCGTCAGAAGTCCGTGAACTTTCCATGCACGAAACTGGGATTTGTATTTCAATGTGAGGGTACGTTATAAAGAATCCAGAAGCTGTTCCCAGCACACACCCGTGCCATGCTGCTGTCATAATAAATCATTTTTTTTAAAGTCGGTGGGCATCAAAGCAATGCTGGGCAGAAGGCAAGAGTGAGAGTGAGATGCCAACCCATCACAGGGCACAGCAGCTCAAGCACCCCCTTTGCCTCACTCATACCAGGCCAGTGTGGGGGTCTTCATTTATACAGGGTTTGTAATCTCAAATTCAACCCCGCAGATGTGTTCAAATGGGACAAATATAGAAAACAGAAATAAGATTTTTTTTTTTCCCCTAAAATGAATCAAAATCCTTCATTGATCCATATTGCTTTAGTGAGAACAATTTTTATTTGATTTCAAAGAAAGGAAGAGGATAGCAAAGGCAGACATTTTCATATATAAGTTTGCACCCTTCACCCAGTGCCCATCACCCTGATCCATCCATCTTCTGATCTGCGTATCCAGTTTGGGGTCTCTTGAAGCCAAAGCCCATCCCAGTCACATCAGGCCCACGATGGCATGCCAGTCCATGACTTGGCACACTCACACATTGGTAGAAGTTTGAGTCTCCAGTTAACATCTGGGCACACACCACGATGAGGCCACAAACACACCGGGAGAATGGGCAGACTTTGATTTGAACCCAGGACAGTGAGGCAGCCGCACTAACCACTGCATCGCCATTACGTGTTTCTTCATGGTGTCTTACATATTCATTTTATTTTTTTGTATGCCCATCTGTTTCTATTCCGGGGCCGCATGAATCTGGACAGACCTATGATAGCTGCAGTGGGCATAAGACCTACAGTCCATAGCAGAGCACCAGTACACACGTCACAGCGGGCATTAAGGGCAAAATGGGCATGGAGTGGATTTAGTCAGAATTATAATAGAGAATATAAAAAGTTATTAACTTTCCCTGCAGTTGTAACACCTCCACACAGATGAGCGAATGTTATCAGCTATTGTAGTCCGCCATCACATCGTACAAATGAAGGCCATCTCGTTATATCTTTATATTGTCACTACGCCTCCCTCTACCCTCATCATATGTCGTTCTAATGTTACACTTTATTTTTAGGGCCCTAATATTTAATATTATCCCTGGGCCCGACTCTTAAAACCTTTTTATAATTTTAACACTCATTTTTATCCATTATTATATTAAGTACATTTTTATCCATTATTATAAGTACTTTGCGTGAGTGGGCATAAGAAATACAAATCTACCTTGAATACGTTACCATATACTGTAATTACCTTAATCTATAACAGTGATTCTTAAACTTTATGAAGTCATGGACCCCTTTGGGAATCTGATGAAAGCTATGGACCCCTTCCCCAGAAATATTCACATAAGCGCAATGAATATCATGTACTTTATTTATCGAGATGTCTCATATATATATGACATACACAAAGTATTATCAAACTTTAAACAAACACTCCTTTTTATATGCAAAACGTAACGGCCATTCATTATAATTATGAAATAGAATCCTGTTGTGCAAATTAACACAGACCTGCTACTACGTTTTCTACTACCATTACTGCTCTAAATCAACAGTACCAGCCTATATAGTGAATATAAATGTTCATTTTTATCTATCCCTTATGGACCCCCTAGGGGTTCACGAACCTCCGGTTAAGAACCCCTGATCTATAAATTAACATATACTTAAATATATTTAGCTGTAATTTTACAAATCTAATTTCTTCATTTGAAATAGAGGTGGGGGCGGCACGGTGGCGCAGTGGGTAGCGCTGCTGCCTCGCAGTAAGGCGACCCAAGTTTGCATATCCTCCCTGTGTTTGCGTGGGTTTCCTCTCACGGTCCAAAGACATGCAGGTTAGGTGCATTGGCGATCCTAAATTGTCCCTAGTGTGTGCTTGGTGTGTCGGTGTGTGTGCCCAGTGGTGGGCTGGCGCCCTGCCCGGGGTTTGTTCCTGCCTTGCACCCTGTGCTGACTGGGATTGGCTCCAGCAGACCCCTGCGACTCTGTGTTAGTATATCGTGGGGTGGATAATAGATGGATGGAAGTAGGGGTGCCTTTTTGGACCCTGATACTTCTCTACGTTTATGAGGTTTTTCTATGTAAACAGCAGACAGGAGTTCCCTTGGTGTTGTTAAATTTAACTATAAAACAGAAGGTCTGTCTGACTCCGGTACAGTCCTATACCGTTTGACTGATTTTTGAATAGTTGTTCTCGAGGACAATGCGGTCAGCCGTAACTATTTTTGAACGCACATTTGAACCCTGGGGATCCAGAGGTTTGTTTTTATTTTACTTGTCTACTTCAGTTTGCACACCACTGCCACCTGCTGGCGCAGAGCAAGTGAACCACCTGAGCAGACTGAAGGCAGACAAGACGACCAGAGCTTAACATGACTTACCCGGGCAGCGCCACGTGCTGCTTCTGTCTACTAAAATATAAAAAGGAGCATCTTGTGCTTTGGTAGAGGGGTTGGCTGAGGCTTCACCAAGAATGGAAGTGCAGCACAACACAAAGGAGAATCAAAGGGTGGTTGTATTTCGGCCTCTTCGTGATTTAAGCACTATGAACTGTCTAGCTTGATTTAAGACGACAAGTCAGGCATGACAGCATTCATGGTCACAACCCAGCAAGGAGTTCTTGCAATTCTAGAATCCAATCAGATCCAACAAGATCAAATTCTCAACACACGAGAGTAGAGACGTTGATGGAGAGGCAGAGTGAATGACAGATGGGGCAGCTAACAATGACAACAGGGTCACCATTTAAAAAACACACAAATCCTTTGCTTTCTTTCTTTTACCCATTGCACAAATCTATCTGGGCATCGCCAGGTACTTTGGCTAGTATATTTTAAAAGATTATCTAATTATCATATTTAAGTTGGTAAAAAGTTATTTACTTATTCAGAATTTCTTTTTAACGCCTTATGGCATCCATCCATCCATCCATCCATTATCCAACCCGCGATATCCTAACTACAGGGTCACGGGGTTCTGCTGAAGCCAATCCCAGCCAACACAGGGAGCAAGGCAGGAAACAAACCCCGGGCAGGGCACCAGCCCACCACAGAGCGCGCGCGCGCACACACACACACACACACACACACCAAGCACTCTAGGGACAATTTTGGATCGCCAATGCACCTAACCTGCATGTCTTTGGACTGTGGGAGGAAACCCACGCAGACACAGAGAGGGCATGCAAACTCCACGCAGGGAGGACCCGGGAAGCGAACCCGAGTCGCCATAACTGCGAGGCAGCAGCGCTACCCACTGCGCCACCGTGCCGCCCACCTTATGGCATTTGACACAAAAAAAAAACAAAAAAGAAAACCTTTTCAAATGTCGGAGGGATCTGTAGTGCCTGTGCACTTTCCTTTTCTGGGGTTTGTCCAAAAAAACCAAACTATTTTTAATTTGATTTGGCTTCCAGGTAGAAAAGGGCAGCCTGGTGGTGCAGTGCTTAGTGCTTCTGCCTCGCAGGACCAGCGCGCTGCATTTACTTGTGGTCTCTGTAAGGGTGACGTGTTCTCCCGGGTATGTGAGATTGTCTCCAGATCCCCAAAGGTGTGTGTGTCAGGTTAACTGGTGAGCCTGAAATGGGTGCCCAGTGACGCACTGCCTTTTGTCCATTGCTGCCCCAGGTAGGCTGCAACCCCTGCAAGCAATGAATTGGGTTAAGTGGACTTGAGAAGGCTAAAGAATATAAAGAACTGTGATAAATCATAGCAGCAGGGGTCTACAGCTGCCATTAATAGAGAGACCTGAACCCAGTGACACGCTGAGCCCTCACCTCGAGCGTCCACTTCTGAGACAGGAAACACTTTTTTATTTTCTTAAATGAATTTGATGCATTTGAACACATTTACAGGGTTTTTTTTTTTTATCCATACACTTTATTTTATTTATTTTTGTTCTACAGAGTTGCTGGCGGCCAAAACAAATCTTGGCATGGAAGGTGCTAAGTCAGGACTCTGCAGCAGTGCCAACTTCACAAATAGCCTTTGGCATGTTGGAGGAAATCTACACACAACACGAGGAGAAAACGGGCAAGTGACAGAGAGAGAGTGGCCAGGCCAGGACTTGAACCCGGGAGGCCTAATCTGTAACCACTCACCCGTAGTGCTTGTAGAGCGTTTGGTGAATTTAAGTACAAAATTGAAAGGAAAGTTAAACAAAAAAAAACTCACTGAATTTTACAAAATTAGTAAGAGGATGCTGGCTCACGACTTCAGGGACCCGGGTTCAAATCCTGGCCAGATCTCTATGTGGAGAATCACGTCGTGTTGGGAATTTCGATTTCTTCCTGCCTGCCAAAGAAGCACAGGTCAGGGTGATGAGATGCTGGCCCGTTGTGAGTGGGCACGGGCAGGCTTAGTGTTGGACTGGCATCCCATCTCAGGTGATGTTTCCCTCATAGACATGCAGATGTGCCTCCTCATTAATGTACTGGGGGCTGTCAGCATGTATGGGGGGTCAATGTGGCCTCTCCTCACACGACTAACACCATGCCGTGATGTGATTTTAGGGGAGTGAAATAGCGGGATATGTAGAATTTCTCAAATTCAAGTTTAATAACAGCAGCGTGTGTGCAGGTATTTAAAAATGGCTGAGCTGTTGGCATTGGTGTGCCCAGTCACATACTGTAGATTACTGAACAAGCTGGCAGCACTCGGTGTACCATGGGGTGAAGCCTTTTTTTTTTTTGTTTTTATTCATTCTGGTGGTATACATAGAAAGTGAGATGATCAGCAGGGGGCGATGTTGAGTTCTGCTGTGCCATGTGAGGTCCCCTCAGTAAATAAAGCACAGGCCCCCTCTTAGACTTGAAATGCCACTAAAGCCTGTAAGTGAATTATGGGCAAAATAACCTGAAAGTCATAAATCAACAGTATAGACACAGACACACAATTACTGTAGAGAGAGTAAAAATAAATTATTTATGAATAGTTTAGGAAGCATAAAAAAAAACTAAAGCAATATAACACAGAGCTCATGTGAAGATGGTGTACTGTTAGGGAGCGGGCAGCCATGCCAGCTCAAAACCAGCATTGTTAGAGGACGCGCCTGATGGTATTTTATGGACATCTGTAAACCTATGAGAGGCTGATTGTCAGTTCTATTAAATAAAAAGAAGTTACGTATTTTAAGCCTTTCTTGTTTATTATGAGGTCGGTGAGGGCTGCATGTTGGTCGGACATGCGAGTCAGAACTTCATTTAAACTGGACACGTGATAAAAAGACGACTTAAAAAACAAGTCTGCCATTTATCCTTCTCATTCCTGCCACACTAACGTATTCGAGCGAGTGGAGAATCCTTCATCTTACAGAAGCTAATTGAAGGTCCACATGGGCCTCTTCTAATGGACTTTGTTTTTTTTACCAGACAGGTGCTCTCCTCCTAAGGCCCTGTCACATTACACGAGTTTTCTGTTTCTAATCTTGGCGAGTCACAAGCAGTAGCAGCGTGACCAGCAGTCGTGCCGCCTGACATGCCCAGTGACTCACTTCAGTAAAGTCCATCGAGTTAGCGTTTGTGTGAAGTCACAGAGGCGACTGCAGGAGCGCTGATGACCAATAAATGGACATTCAGAAATGCAAAACGCAGCGACGCAGAGTAAGAAACGAAGAGAAGGCCATCTGTCTGATGTCATGTGCTGTACATACCACGACAGAATAAGGAATAAAAAGGCAGGAGATCACAGCTGAACTTGCAGAACCTGGAAAGCATTAGAGCGGCGCCAACTCCATCAGTCAGCACAGTGTTAGGGTCAGATAAAGGGGTGAGCTTGTGATACTTTGGATTAGGTGTGAAACTGCGCTCAAACGTGGTCACACAAACGGCTAATATGACGTAACCTGCAAACTGTAGTTGTGTAATCTGCCGTCCTGCACTGACGAGATCAACAACTGCAGTCCTCAAGATAGACGTTTCCTCCAACTAGACGTCGTGGAAGGTGACATTGGTTTTAGACAAACGTATCCTTTTGTGTCTTTCAACCCTCGCCCTTCTTCTCCCCAGCTCCATTTTTAGTATAGTTCTGGGAAAATTTACTCCTTTAATTCTTCTGCACATTCAGGTCAAGAAATCTCTAGGATGTGTGAGGCCCTAGGCACATGTTACTAGATCTCCAGAGCGGGGTGGGAATGGAGATAAATGATAGACATTCATGAGATTAATGGCAGATGACCTCTGTCAGTACCTAAAACTTCTTACCAATGCCCTGAAGTGCCAGATATACGAAACGTGAGTCCCCACAGCCTCCAGCAGTCTTTGAAGACATGAGCTAGGTGCAATGGTGACACCTCCAGGCCGTTTTAGTGGAAGATTGAGAGATACATCCAATAAATGGCTAATTAACTGCTCAAGGCCACCACACTGAAATGTCCATCCAATCGTGGGCTAAAAATCCCCCAATATGAGGACCACCAAGTAGTCACAAAGGACAGTGGACATCAAGACAGTGTCCAGAAGCAATCAAGGAGTTTAACAGAACATTAGGTTAACTAGCGCCTTGATGTGTGGAGTACAAGTCCAAGGAGGTTCTGCTCATCCTTTATAACACACTGGTGAGGCCTCATCTGGAGTCCTGTGTGCAGTTTTGGTCTTCAGGTTCTAAAAAGGACATAGCAGTGCTAGAAACGGTCCAGAGAAGAGCGACTAGGCTGAGTCCAGGGCTAACCAGTAGGAGCTGTGAGGAAAGATTGATGGGTTTGAACAATTTCAGTTTAAGTAAAAGAAGACTAAGAGGTGACGTAATTGAAGTGTTTAAAATTATGAAGGGAATTAGTCCAGTGGATTGAGACTTATTTTAAAATGAGTTCATCAAGAACACGGGGACACAGTTAGAAACTTGTTAAGTGTAAATTTCACACAAACATCAGGAAGATTTCCTTCACACAGAGAGCCATAGACACTTGGAATAAGCGACCAAGTAGTGTGGTGGACAGTTGATGTTATTTTGGAAGAATTCAGCGGACAGGACCGGCGAGCTTTGTTGGGCTGGATGGCCTGCACTTGTCCCGATTGTTCTAATGTTCTAACTGTGGTCAGTGAAGTCCTTCCTTATAATCGTCACATGAAAGTCATCAAAAGTGAGGCCTGCTGTATAAATGCAAGCTTCCTGAATGAATGCACGTTTAAGCCTTCCAGCGCATCACAAATCAGAATTCGGTTGAAGAACTGACATAAAATTCTAGGTAATGAGCCATCAGCATCCGCGAGTCGAGTCACATCCACATCTGTAGCTGAGAACCATGAAAGCTGAGCAACACCACAGGCCTCCAAGTTTTTCATGGACTTTGGGTGTCCTTCAGGATGACTTTTTAAGATTTAATAAGCTGTTTAAGGCATAGTTCTGTACAATAAAAAAAAATCCCTTGCTGCAAGATCAATAAAATACATTTCAAACAAAAAAAATTACTGCTCATGGCATTTCATTGTCCTTGCTTCTTAAAATCACAACTGCCACTTGACACCAAGGAAGTCCCAAGATGATGCGATTTCATAATATGGAGCAACCAACTAAATGAGGTTTCCATGATTCAGTCCAGAGGGGCTTCTCAAAGCCCCAGACTCGGTGGTCCTGTGACAGACCCTGTTCGTGGGACCCCATTTAGATGAATAATCTGTGAGAACGGAGAGCCCTCCCTGGGGTCAAATTCCACTTATAGAAGGAGCCGCTCCCTGGAGGAAAGATCAGTTTCATTTTGATTGATGTTCTGGGCTCAAATTTTTGAAAAAAAAAGCAATTTTTAAAATTGGAGAGCTGGGATTAGACGGCGTCTCCAGTGCGGACTTATCAAATGTGTTCACCTGCATAACGACATAAGAAATCTGACAAACGACAGGAGACCACTTAGTCCATCAGGCTTGATTAGCTAACAGCTAAACTGTCCCAATGTCTCCTCCAGATCCTTCTGCAAGGTTGTCTGCCTCGGCTAACTCTCGGTAGTTTGTTCCAGGCTTGAACAACTCTGTGGTGTGCCTTTTGTTCTGAAGGATCAATTTGTGTCCCTGATTGTAAAACTAAAATGGAGGAAATAGTTCAGAATGTTCAAAAGTGCCACACGGCACCATCCGCTCTTCAGATGTTTCTCCCACTGGGTTTTCATTTCTAAATTGTAGTCTTGCTCTTTAAAAAAAGGGATATTCACATACATTTTTAACAGTATAACAATTAACCAGAGCAAAGAAAGAGGGCACTGAAGGTGGAGTGAGCCCCCTAGTGTTGAAATACGGTGAAAAAAAAACACAGCAGAAGTGTGTCTTCTGTGTTGTCCTCTAGAGCTCCTCGGGGTAAAGTGAAAAGTGTTGATAGAAACCTGCGGGTGTGCACAGAAGTCCATCTAAAAATGAGAAATGTTAGGCTTTTCCGTTGCCATTTCTGCTTCCATTTTGAGGGCCTTATCAGTGGTTTTGAATACTTCTTCCTCCTTAGCTATTCCCATTTTTATTGTGACACTATTTTGGCGTAGACTTCTGAAGTATCCATCACTTATAGGATTCAGAATGATTTTTGCAGTTGAATGCCTAGCTTGACGCACACCCCCCTCACCGGCGGTGGGTTTGCATACAATGTGAAAAACTAAATCAACCAATGAAAAATGTAAAAATGAATTAAAGAGGAGCACTGATAACCTCAGTTGAACTGAAGCAGACAGCGCCACCTTGTGTCCTTTTTCACTTACAGCAGGAGTGGTGGCGGTTCAGTTTCTCTTTTCAAGGGCCATCCAATGCTTTGAACTGAAAATGACCAGTAATAATAATGACGTCTGTGAGCATAACACTAAAGTGGGGTGTTTTAGCTTCCATTTTGTGTGGTTGTGTGTCCAATGTGTGTCCATCTTTTCACTTTCAGAACCCTCAATACTGGACTACTGGACACTGACACATATTTTGAAACTATCGGGTGGAACCGACCCTGGACAGCGATGCCAGTCAGTCATTGGCATGTGTACCACCTTTGATTTGTCAATCTACTGAAAACACAAAATTATAAAAACCTAGAGGGCTCAACCCCTCTGCTCGCCAACCCAAAGACGGGCACTAAGCGATAGCCACTTTGCAGCTCTGACACTCGTGTATGGGAAAGCGGATGTACAATTTAAACAGATTTTTATTTTAATGGGAATTGTTACATATGCATAATAGAGCTATTTTACATTACAGCAAGTAATTAACCATAGTAAAAAATAGTAAAATGTAATAAATTGAAAGTAAATTATGTTTCATGTTGCGTTAGAGGTATTGATTGTGTTATATGTTTTCGTTCTGTTTGGCTTTGAAATTAACACACAGATACTTATTAAACTTACACTTTTACGGTAAAACTTCAGTAAAAACAATATTTGGATTTAACTTTTTCTCAACATCGCATTGAATTTTGATTCCGTGTTTGGACTTTCATTGTGACAACGCAACGTATAACTGGCCGTGAGTGAATATCGTTTCTTTCTCTCTAATAAATAAACCGACTTTTTTGAATTTTTGTCCCTGTGATTTGTTAATTGTCATAGCAAAAGCTATTCTAATGTGAAACTGTAAGCGTTTTAATACGAATGGCATATCAAGATCTCCTTTGGTGTCTAATATTATCCACGGAAGATGTACTACATTACCTTTCTTGTTCGACCAATTTTGACTACAACTAATCTTGTCCTATCACTCATACATAAATTATGCAATAACATTACGATACATCCTTCTTCCAACAGTAATTCGGCCGGTGGGAGACCAGATGGTGTTAACGGTTGTAGATATTCTACGGGATATTGTAAGTTGATGTTTTCATCTTCCGAAACATCACCACCAACTATTTCAGTATAGTCTATTGATACGCATTTAACCAATTTGATCGTAAAATTTTATAAGAGCTGAGAGCGCAGGAACCGTGTCTGAAAAAAGCATTTACACGAATGAGACGTGAGAAGACTGTGGGCCTGGGCTGTCAACCTGAAATGGTTAACAGGAGGACAGGACTTGAAAAAAATCTCTTGGCAATAGTCTCGTCTCGTCTCAAGATTTTCTTTTATAATAGAGAGAAATCCTCAGAACGTGGAAAAAAATCAGGTTGGGGCTTATAATTAGAAATGTTGGGCAGACACCCTGGCATGGACTAGAAAGGTTGGGCAGTGTGGTGTGGTGAAGGCACTAGACTTGAAACCACAGGTTTACCAGGTCACGGTCATTCCTTGTGTGACCTGAGCATGTCACTTCATCTGCCTGCCCTCCGGTTATAAATAAATGTAAACAATTCGGAAATTGAAACATTCCTTGTTAATCTACGAAGGTACCATCTTAAATATTGATGTTCACTGGGACTGAGCACCATATAGTGCATCCTGAGTTTCCTGTGAGTCATTTACAAAAATGATATTAAAAGATCTACTAGAAGTACCCCATGGTCTTTCACAAAGGGAGGACCACCAGTCTGGTGCATTCTTCTGAATGGATTCAACTGTCTCCTTCCACACGTGGCTTGGCTTGATCGTGCCTCTTCAGCAGATACAACAGCCTCCTATGAGATTCTCTTCATTTCCCAGCCCAGGCTTTCAAATCAGCTCAGCCAGTATTGATGCCCTCTGCAGAGCAGCATGGCAGCACTCATATGACCCACTGCTTCAGCTCTGGTGGTGAACCCGAATCCTGGCTAGACGCTTCCTCTTGTAGAGCAGAGTGAAGCCAACACAAACCAAGGAGAAGGCCAACACCATCCCTAGGCCACCACACAGGGCGGCAACAACCACTGAAGACATCAGCCTCTCTGTAGAGGAGTTGGGCGCCCCAGGCAGGGCAGAGATATCAGGAAAGCCAAGAGATGAGCTCAGCAATCTGCAGAGAGAGACAATGAAAAATGTGACGTGAATGGACACACTGATGTGCACTCTTTTTTAAAAGATCTGAAGCAGATGCAATAAGACAAGTGAGGAAAATCAGCTTGGGCAATTTTGGGGTATTCTCAGGAGGTACCCAGAAGACACCTACTTGACTTCATAGGCAGTGTAGTTGGTCCCCTGCAGCCAGTAGGAGATTTGTCTTTGCTGGACTGATGACCACAGCGTTTGGTACACGTTGGTGAGGGACATGGTCCTGCACTCGGGTGACTGCCACACCAGATCTAGGGTCAGGTGTAAGGGGTCGTGAAGCAAAACATTTTGAAAGTGGCACCTGGAGGACAGAAAGGACAGATATGAGGCCCGATGTGAATAGGGTGATACCTACAGTATGTGAGAAAAGGCCTAGTAGTTCAGGATCAGATGGACTCACCTGTCAATTCCAGTGGCATTTATCATGGCCTCCACTGGCAGATTGGCATACTGTGACCATGTTGTTGTGGTCACCTCAGAGGTCTTCTCCATGACCATGAACACAACCTCAACAGAAGAGAACATCACCATGGCAGGTGCCCCTGTACTGGATCTGGGACTGGTGACAGAGCTGACAGTTGTGGCTTGCACGAAAGGAGCAAGAAGACCTCTTGTAGGGCCACACAGACGGCCATCTGGACAGAACAAGACCCCTGTGTATCCTGGTACCTATGAGGGGTGAAGACACGGAAACAAAATCAGAAGTGAAGACAATCCTATGTCCATGTTATCGCAGTCAGGAAGTGAAATCTGGAGGCTCAACAAGGCACCAATTCAACAAGGTGTCTGACAGGAAGGCTACAGATCAGGGGGTACAGGGTCCCCGAGAAATCCCAACACATACACAGAGGCTATTTAAACACTGCAGATATAAAACTTCATGGCATGAACTGTCATTATGTGATTTCCATGATCTGCGTTTTTAGAGTCCAATTCATCAGACTGGACTTTTGTGTATAGAGCCTCTCACCGTGGGAGTTTCACAAGCACTTCCAGCCTCCCCTGATCTTTCTTCTCACCCCCCTCATCTTTTTACCTGAATTGCTTCTCCAGCCGTGCAGTTCAGCCAGTCTGACCCCAGAACTTTCACCTGGAAGGCATTCTCTCCAATACACCTGTGCAGATAACAGCTCCCTGTGAGGCTGAGCGCCGTCTCATTCTGTGAGGTGGAGTTCTGCATAAGAACATGCGAGAACATCATGATGAAGAGCGACTACAGGAAGAAGCAGCAGAGTCCTCATCACAGCAGCGAGCAGACTGGGTAGACCATTTTGTAACAGCAAATGGGTTTATTACTGTGCAGTACAAGGCCTGAACATGTCTTCACCCCACTTGGAAGAACACTGAATCTTTTTTAAATTGAACAACAGAAAAAGCCTCATTGGTGTCAAAGTGAAAACAGATCTCTACGAAGCCATCTAAATTAATTACACAATAACTGACCACCTAAGCATTCACCCCCTTTAATATGACACCCTTAAATCCTTACTGGTGCAGTCAATTGGTTTTAGGAGTCACAGAACTGGGGCAGTGGAGATCACTGGACTGGGGTTTCAGCGGATTGTAATCTGTAAATGATCCTTAATCTACACAATGAAAACAAAAGAACACTAAAAAGAACTCACTAAAAACAAGATTTCACATGTACTGTGTTAGCATGCCTATGACGATCAAACACAATAAGCTCTGCAGTCTACTTGTGACTTTATGCTATAGGAAGAAAAGTAAATAAATCAAGGTAAATAACATTCGATCTGGCTTTTATAAAAGCAACATATAAATGTTTTTCATATAAAGACCATCACAAAACATAATCACAAACAGGATTTTGCACGATACCTTTTGCGAGCTCTGTAAGCCGTGCTGCCACACTGAAGGACAGATGTGGGGCAGACTGACTGACAGGGTGATGCCCGACCTGTTAATGCATCCAAACGGTGCCATCTTTCACCTTTACGCCTGGTGCAGCTGCGTTGTTCTTATATGTGAGTGGACGTTTCTTGTGAGGGGTGGGGATGCTTCTGTTCTCTTTCTCCGATCTGACTTCACTTCTGTTATTGCACGTCTTTATTTGAAAACTAACAGTGTCAGATCAGGGGGAGCGTGAACGTGACTGAGAGAATAAAACCGAATAATAGAAAAAAAAAAATACTAATCTTTACAAGTACCATAATTTTACACCAGCTGTTACAGACTCAAATCAAATGCATGTTTTTATTCTATAAAGTCACAATATGTGCAGCTCACTACTCAAAATGGTAAATGCAGGAAGGACCTGGAATCGAACCCACAACCTCTTGATTATGAGACAATGCTTCTTACCTCTACACCAGCCAAGTGGATGTGTCAGTGTCATTACTATCCCGATTTCTTATTCTTCGGTTATATTCTTGGATAAAAGTGCACTTGTTTTGTTAAACTTGTACCTTTTGTTAAAGTGCTTATTTGATATTTGGACTTCAGACATTATATACCTCACATTAACATTTTGTCATTAGTACTATAGCATGAGAAAAGTTTCTGTTTTAGTCATGTCTTCAACGTTTCTTGCCTCGCATTTCCTGTAATCCTACATTTACAATGATCATTGTAGACACGAAACACACATGAAATGTATGTGTTCCAAATAATAATATACTGTATTATTTACCCTATACAACTCCAGACACCTCAGACCCAGATAATGAGACTTGCGCTGCGTCAGTGGGGATTGGATAGCAGACTGCTTCCTGATCGACATATTTACAAAACAAAAGATGCTGATGAGGAGGTGCGAAGGAATTTAAGGTGGCTAGGCATTATGACTTTTTCCTTCCACTTCAGGGATTCTAGTGTTTAAAACAGCAATGTCAATATCCTGGAGAATTTTTGGCTGGACTTGGAAAAAGCAGCTCACTCATCATGTTCATGACACCTGACAGAGCTGAGGCAGTTTTATAAAAATGGGGAAAACGTCAGTGTGGAGGTGAGCAAAGCTGAGTCAGAGAGGCCTGTGCACTGACTGAAGGCTGTCATGGCTGCCAAAGGGGCTTCTTCTGTATACGGAGTTGAAAGGGGTGAATATTTATGTGATCAGTTATTTTGTGTTTTATATTTGTCATTAACTTTGCACCTATTTGTTTTTACCCTGACATTAAAGTCTTTTTCTGTTTATCAGTGTCAAAAAAGCCAAATTAAATGTAACTTTCAAAGGGATGAACACTTTTTATAGGCACTGTATATGTTATATTTACATTAGTAATATTAATAACTAGCAAAATACCCGCGCTTCGCAGCGGAGAAGTAGTGTGTTAAAGAAGCAATGAAAAAGAAAAGGAAACATTTTGAAAATAATGTAACATGATTGTCAATGTAATTGTTTTGTCACTGTTGTGAGTGATGAGTGTTGCTGTCATATA
>JANRMT010062852.1:38868654-38880405 GCA_026402145.1 Polypterus bichir lapradei | reverse complement strand
GTAGAAGACAGTGAAGAAAAGGGCTAACATTGAATTGCTGGAAAACGTGTGTTATGGTGCTTACAAAAGAGAAAGCAGTGGCAGAATGCCAAGTAAAAGTAAAATCCAAAAATGTCAAGCAATTGGATCGCTTTTGTTACCCGGGTGGCATATTAACAAGATTTAACAAAAAAATAATCACAAAATCAAGAGAAGGACTGCTGTGGCAAAAACACCTTTTAAGAGTTAAAACACACACTTAAAATACCAACACTGTGATGGACGGCCGGCGTTTCAGTCTGGCCGGGACGTCCCTGAACAGAAAGGAGGAAGAGCAGGTTTTTTAGGACACTGTCTCCCTTGGGACGCTAGATGGCAGCTCCCCTGGACAGAAATGGTTCCCCGGATTCCCTCAGGGCATCATGGGGCATGGAGTCCGTTTCTTCAGCCCTGTTGGGTTCCATGGGTGCCACCAGGGGGAGCTCACAAGGAACCTGAGGACTCCTACTGTTATTACGACCCAGAAGTACTTCGGAGGCACGAGGACAGAAGCCCACAGTACTTCTGGGCTACTTGAGGAAAGATGATGTGGCGTTTGACCCGGAGATGGTGTGCTTCCAGGTCATGGACTATTTAAAGGACTGGTCAAGACCCAGCAAAGAGAGCCGGAGTTGGGAAGGTGTGTAACGGAGCTGCTGGGAGTGGAGGATTGATTTATTGTATTGATTATTGTTATCCTTATTGTTATTTGAGAATTGTGGAGAGTGTGGTGTTTTGTGCACTTTATAGAAGAAAAATATTAAATAATTCTCCTTGGTGCTTTTATAAGTGTGTCTTGGACGTCTGTCTGGTGGGGTTCACGGGGCAACAGAGCCTCTAGTGTCCACAACACATACCAATGAAAAGAAAGGTGAACATTATGAGGTGTTAAGTTTGACCTCTCTTAATGTTTGTGAAACATGGACTGCAAGCAAAACAATGGAAGGTGGACCAGAGAGCTGTGAGATGTCAAGCAGTTCAAGCAAAAAATAAAGAATTATAAGGAGAGAGCAGGTAAAAAGAAATTTGCTAAAGCCAATGTCACATTACGTGACTTTTTGTCATGGGAGCATGTCAGATTTGTCAGCCGTAGCCGCTGATCTCGTCACTGCATCATGTCAACTTCCACGACTGAAAAGCGCAGCCCATGTCACATTTACTGACTGAGCGCCAATCTCAGAACACGGTTATGCCCGCCCCTTTTCTGACAGCCAATAGCATGCTGCCTGATGCAACTGCCGCAGTGCGTTGGGTTAATAGCTACAGTGAGCTCAGCAGCAATTTCTGCCCTTTATTTCCTGTTTCTATTCTGTTATGGTGTGTGAAATACGAGACATCAGACAGACGAGCTTCTCTTCCATTTGTGAGGTCCATTCAGCTGCATTCTCGGCCCATTTTTTCTCATTTCCTTTCTGTTTATCTTCATAAAACATGAGACATCAGGCAGACGAGCTTTCTCTTCTATTTGTGAAGTTCAAAACATGCGTATTTGTTCTTACTCATTGCTGCTTTCTTTGCATTGTACTTTTTGATGAGCATTCACTAATTATCAGCTTCCCTGCACGCACAGCCGACTCCTCCGACTAACAAGAAAATCAGATCTGTTTGACTTTGACTTTATCATGGCCATTCGCAGACTGGGTGGTCTCAATCATTGGGGATGTGACATTAGATGATCGTCTTCACGGAAGCCTCACCACCGACTGCCTCCGACTGGCTACGATTATCTAAATGAACGCTATGACGGAAAACTGCTGGAAGAGTCTTCTAATGTGAGATGGGCAATTAATGGACAATTAACATACTTAGGACACATCAGAGCTGAAGGTATTACTGGCTAAAATAAATGGGAAGTGAGCAGAGAAACCCCATTGGTGGAAATGCTGTGCGATGGTTCAGGAAACAGCAGGAGTTGCAATGTGATTTTTATTATGGCAAGAGAAAGAGAAAAATGAAAGACCAGGACCAGGAACGTCTGCATCGGACATGACACTTAGACAGAGTTATGTATTAAATTTCCTAGGAAGCAATAATGTGTTGAATCGGCATAGATAATAAGTAATGGTATCTATTCACTACGTATAAAAACTGCTGTAAATGTGTCATTCATTTCTTTATCTTCTATCCTGCCACTCTTGACAGAGGACCTGCACAATGTGGTGTGTAATAAATAATCATTTGGCCAGATGATAGTAAATCTAGACACATGCTTTCTCCAGTGACCAGTTTGTAGGAGTTATAAAGCGTAATATGATCTTATAATGACAACAGACCGTCAGTCGTCATGGCCCTGTCATAACAAACTGTGTAAGTGACTGCACATAAAGCGATCGGCTCGTAATTTGCACCTTCCTATTCACAGATTTTCTTCCCCAAACGTTCCCATATCTGCCCCAGCAGTCCAACCAGCTCTACTCGCCACCAGAGATGCTGTACGCCCAGGCTTCCCTCTGGTCTGAAAATGCACCACCGATCTTGTTCTTTTCACAAGGGTGCCATTCATTATTCACTGTCTGCTTCACATTTTTCACACTCCCCTGTGATTCACTGGCACCCCATCCAGCACTGATTCCTGCCAAGATGGGCACCAGCTCTTGGCAACCCTGAGTTGAATTAACTAGATTTGATAACAGAGAGAGGGCATTAATAGTAATATTCACTATTCTCCCTAAACAACCCACAATTATATATTATAACACGTCATGTGCGACATTCTCACTACACGTTATTCACAGTCTACTGCACGCCGTACTAAGTTATTAACCGTGCGTCCCATTTGACCCATAATCAGATGACGTGCACTCAGCTGTCCACAGTCTACACAGACACCTGAGGTATATCCACGCTCTCTTCACACAGATGGTGCACTAGGTGGTATGCCTATTTAAAGGGCTGGTGCTGACACCCCGTCTTCTTCCCTGTGAAGGCCACTGTCTTTGGGCCTTGAATGGTTGTTTGCTCTCCTATACCAGGGCCACACGCTCCTTCCATGCTCTGACGTCATAAGCCATACCTCTCTGGGACAAGGGGGGGCACTGCTGCTATCCGTATAATCTGTTCTTCCCATAGCTCAGAGAGGCCACCCAAGGAGGAGCCCCCCCCAGCCCCATCCACAATGTCCCATGAAGCCTTTGCCTATGGAGGATATAAAAGTGTTCCGATCCAGAAAGGTGGTATAGCATTTTGAAGCAGTATGCAATGTGGACAGCACTCCTGTTATGTTGCTGTATATTGTCAAGGCTGACTGAAGCCCTTCATTTTGTACTCCAAGCACACATTATTGATTTTCATTGCCAATTAAAAGGAGAAACCCAGTTGGTGTCCCTTTAATTCTCGGGCGTACCCTGAATGATAATTGGTGCCCCCATCCCTATGTCCATGTCCATATTCATAGTGCACAGTGAGAAATAGTGATCTAAGATTGAGGTAACTCTATTTTAAAGTCTAATCCCCACAATTCCATTACGCCCATGACGAGTGTAAGCCGAACTTTAATGCCTCATGTAGCGTGTCATACAACAGAGATGGCAGGAACTCTTACCTCACGGGAAAGATTGGCGAAAAAACAGCGGCTCTCTGGACCAAAAATCTCCCCACTTAACCAAGTCGTGTCCACTGCACCATTTGCTTCTATCCAGCATGCGCTCTAAAAAATCAAAGTTTATATTCCAGTAAATAAGAGGCAGGATGTCCTGCAGCGACAGAAACAAATAATTTAAATGACAAACTAACGCTGTTACTGAGAGGTTTGTATATCCGGCATCCTTCCAGAAAGTCATCAGTGGTACACACACCTTTGTCAAAATGTAGGTAGTGACAGCCAGGGCCACTGCAAAGATAAAGAGATCATCAATAATAATAATAACAATAATTCATTCATTCATTACATTTATATAGCACCTTTGTAAAGTACTTTACATAGACAGTAGGGAGTCACTTCAGCCATCACCAATGTGTAGCACCCACCTAGATGTTACAATGACAGCCATTCTTACATCAGGATGCTGACCAAACATTAGCGATTAGGCGGTAAAGGAGTGACAGAGAGAGATGGCCAGTAAGAGATGGGGATAATCAAGGGGTGAGAATGACCAGGCCATGGTAAGCAATTTAGCCAGGACATCGGGATACACCCTGCTCTTTACGAAGGATGCCCAGGTGTCTTTTATGACCACAGAGAGTCAAGACTTTGGCTTGACGTCTCATTTGAAGGACGGCACCATATTTACAGTTCAGTGGCCCCTCCACTGCACTGAGGCACAGGAATCCACACACAGACCTCATGGTAAGCATCCCCAGGTTGCTTCACCGGCAACTCTTCCAGCTGCAACCCCAGCATTTCCTAGATGGTCTCCCATCCTAGTACTGGCCAGGCCCAAACATGCTTAGAGTTTCAGGTGGATTACGTGTTCTGAAGTGTTGTCAAGGCCTGAAAAGGGTGGAAGATCAGAAGAGAATAACTAAGGGAGAATTTGAACTTTACTGTGGGAAATAATGCCATGTCAATGGATGGACATGAAGGTGGCTAGTGCACCATTTCTTTTTGGCTTCTGGTAGGCTGTGTGATAGCTCCCTGTCAAGTCTGGGAAAGTCAATTGATGGATTGAAGGTGGTATGCTTTAGTATGCTCCTCTAAGGGAAGACATTTACTTCCCTCTTTGAAGCCCCTACTTGTGTACTTCAGGCATGTCTATGGTTCTACCAGGAATACTGTGTCCCAGTTCTTCATCTGACAAGAAGAACCTTTATAAGGGCAGTCAGGACCAGGTGGGAGTGCATAATATTCCATCTCCAGATCAGCCTCCTGTTGACCCATTGACACAGCAATCTTGTCATAAAATATAATGAGAAGATGATAGGTCCATCGAACTTGTTTGGCTAGCTGAAAGTTAAGCTGTCTGCAGATATCACCCAGTCATCTACATTTACGTGGCTTATCCATTTGTGTGAAGAAGAACTCCCTGAATTTGCATTCCCTTCATTTCCACTGACTCTCACAGTTTTCGTTCTCCGGACAAAAGCTGCTGAGCTCATCTAAGTCTCACTTTGGAACTCTCTGGGCTCTTTGGCCCTTGACCTTTGAAAAAGCCCCCTTCCTAAATCTTACTCTGGTAGAACTCTCATTGAGTAGGACCAATGGCCCATCTGGTGAAAGTACTGAAAAGTGCCAGTCTCAGTTCTGACTAGTTAATAACCGTCTGGCAACAGGTCAGTGCCACAGCCTTGGGGATTTAAAGGAATAGTCCGCCGGGAAATTGATGTTAATTTATATGTTACTTATCTCATGTTGTTTTGTGGAAATGGTTGAGAAAATTTCAATCTTCATTTTAAAATTCATGCAGAATGGAGACACATCTCTTGATAGGACAGGTGTCAATGGAGACCAACAGGCAACAATACCAAAAACATCCATGGAAAAATCTCGTAAATAAACTATTACCAGAAAACATTCTTGTGAACAAAAATGGAACGTGCTTAAACACAACCAAGCATTTAAACCGTAGATACGCCTCCCGTCATTACGTTTATTTTCATAGCAGTAATCCATACCTGGAGTACCTCGAGATTATTTACTGGCAGTCTGTGAAACTGAACAGGTGAATTGACCTTCTGCTTGTTGAAGCATCTCAGATATACACAAGCATGGCCGTATTCTCTTTCTGATTTCACTTGCTTTTCTTTAACTTTTAATCTTTAGTTTTAGGCCCATGACTTTTCCAGCGATTTTCAGCTATCGCATTCATTTATATAATCCTAGCCAGTTGGCGGCAGTAGGGGATAAGCTCCCATGAAAACAATCTTTTAACATGACATACCCAATGACTGAGACCACCTAGTCGGTGACTGGTGAGGATAAAGTCAGAGGGGTAGGCTCTTTGTGTGCAAGTGTTGAGAACCAATGAACGTTCATTCAGCAGAACAATGCATAGAATACAGTAATGAGGGATTAGGAACACACGTTTTTAACCTCATAAATATAAAAGAACCCCATATGTCTGATGTCTCGTGTTTTATGTACCAAAACAAAATGGAACAAAGAAAAAAGGATCGAGACTGTTTCTGAATCCACCTCAGCCATTAACTCTTCGTACAGCCTCCATCAGGCAGCACAAGGGCTATGAACCTCACAAACAGAAGAGAAGCTGGTCTGTCTGATGTCTCATATTTTACATACCATAACAAAATGGAAAAAACAAATAAAAAGGCAGAGATTGGCACTACACCTGCTGCAGCTTTTAATGCTTCGGACACCTCTGGCTCCGTCCGGCAGCACGCTACTAGCTGTCACAATAAGGGGCGAGCACGACAGCTCTCGAAATGTGACATGGCCTGCAATTTTCGGTCATGTAATTTGAGATGGGTCAGTGACAAGATCAATGACTGCAACTGGCAAACCTGACATACTCCACAACAAAAAAGTCACATAATGTGACATTAGCTCTACTCATCTCTCATCGCACTTTGCAATGTTAATCTCACATAAAGCACAATGCTGTCCAATGAATAAACTGCTACTGGCCTGAAGGTGGGTCTTCAATTCAAATGCTCATTTTAATTTGGCTGTGCTTCATTTTTGTTCAAAAGAGCGTTTTCCAGCAGTAGTTCAGATGACAAAATTTTAGAAATAACACATCTTTGAGATGTTGTGAACATGCGACTGGATTACTTCACATGTGGATTATGCAAGACAACTACAGTGAGATTTTGTTTTCATAATGTTTTTGATATTCTTTGCTTTTGGGCTGCTAGGGTTGGTCATCATTTTCTATTGTTGTTATCTCCGGTCTGCTTAAAAACATGAGACTAAAAAATTTTCTCAGCCATAAGCACAAACTCCATTGGGTTAATAAAAGATTAAAACAAATACCACTTTTGGCTGGAGTTAGTCCATTGACCCACACTGCTACACTCCATGTCAGTCTTTATATGCTGTTCAGATGGCCGCTCTACGTCTGTCTTCAGTCTCTTTTTTGTCTGATTTACACCAAACCGTTATTCTTATGCTTATGCGGGAATTCAGGGAGAGGGGATATGCGGTAGTGGAGGGTAAAGTTGATTGTGACAGAAATTTTAATCACTGTTAAAATATTTTAATGATTGCTTGTTTTCTTTTCTTCATTAACTATTTAAAAATCAATGCAAATTGGATGCCCCCAATCAAAGGATGTCCTTGAGTACTGCGATATGTTCATTAGTGGAATGGATTCTACCAGATTATAGTGGCACTTCGAGGCTACAGATTCAGTCGTAAGTCATCATAATGGTACAGAAAGAAGTGCACCACCACTCATGGAGAGAGGATGGCCTCAAAGTAATTAATCTGTGGAATAGCAAGAGTGGTGGGCAGAGGAATAGCTAAGCCGCACGCGTTAATAGGTGGCACCAACAAGATCCATTCAGAGAATGCTGGGGTCCCTGCTGTATATTATGGAGGACAGGTTGAATGGGAGCTACCCACAGTGCCAGGCTCTTTAAATATGCTAGGGAGCTCTAGGGCTTTTCTGGCCTTGCTAATAGTTCTAAGGATTGCTCCTGTGTGGACTTTAAAAGCCGCTCCCTATCAATGAGCACAGTACCCAGTGGTGAGATGATGGTATGCATTCAGCCGCAAAATGAAATGGGAAACCAGGAGAAAGAGAGAGGAATGCAGCAGAGGGAGTGCTTGTGTGACGGTACTGTGGATGGGCAAGCGGACAGGCCACCCCACTGGACAGATATGCTACTGAATCTATGGCCTGAGGTTGCTGTAGGGCAAGTTATTTTGTTTCTGTTTCACTTGTGGAAATGATTTTGCCGTTTCCATCCGAAGATTGTCTCACAAAGTCTTACCTCCCCGTGCAGAAAAACTGAGAGGTTTGAGCAGTGCAGGAGGATTTCAGCCCAAACGAGTCCCCTTCTCCTGCAATACATGAAAGACGAGATGAAAAGCCAGCAATGTTAAGGTAGACCGAACCCCACAGCATTCAATTATAAAATCCAAAATGACTTACCGGCTCCCCAGACGAGAGACTCTGCAGCACTCATGTTCACCTGGTACCATCCAGTGTCGGCCAAGGCAGCCAAGGTAATCTGATCAATCTGGACCTGCCACGGCTCTCCCAGTGAGGCAGCCATTATGGAACCCTGTAAGAACCGAGCTTCCCAGTGTGAAGAGAGCACACCTACTCCATCCTGGATTAGAGAGACACAATGGAGAGCAAGGGATCAACTGACGTGAACCACAGGTGAAGATGGCTGAGAGAGTGTCAATGTGGTCATCTGTTTGACATGGCTGAGCTGCTGAGAACAAATAGACTTTACTAATACGTAATGCAATTTACAAAGAAGATTTAGGGTGGAGATGTCCTAAGGGAAGACTCCAAAGGTTAAGATATTAAATGAAACATGCAACAAACTAACTCAACAAAGACATTTATTCACTTCTTTGTTGCATTTTCTCTGAAATGGGTCTATCACACTGATTTAATCACTTCCACCATGACACACTGGTAGGCAATCTAATGGCTGGAACAAGAAGTTGACCACATGAGGAATTCTGGAGGCCACATGGAGCACATCTGTAGCTGGACTAGAACTGATGATCGAGCATTACAAATGAGGTCAACCATTTCTAGTTTTTTCAGTGCTTCTATTTATGGATGGCATTGCCACAACAAGCCACTAAAACTGTTGTCTATTTATTGGTAACCTGATCTGCTTATTCCAATTATGAGTCACCTGTGCAGGAAGAATCAGCTGTATCAAGAAAGAAACTAGAAGAAATGTCAAAGCACATTCGTGGGCAAATATGGACTCATAAGGGGGAAATTTATAATTGCCAAAGGACATGTGAAGGAAACCAGAGGACTAACCCCGACCAGGCCATTAGGAATGGGATTTGAATTGAAATCAATGGAACTGTGAGACAGCAGAGTTGACTGCTCTGTCACTCTGGTGACATTGATATGCCGTAATTTCTTTTTAGGTGCATTTGTGTATAATATGCAGAGCACCTATTGCAATAGCCCATGTCTGTCTGTCCACATGAAACAATTCTCTCCACCGTAGACCAGTTTTGGCACACTTATTCTTCAAGGAAATTTATCAAGACAGTTTAATTTTTGCTCAGATGTCTTGAACAGATTGAGCTGTACAAAGTTTTCAAAATTTCCCATTGAAAAGCACTGGTGAATTTGCAAGTTCATTCATCTCAAAACAGAGAAGCATTCTGTGCGAATTCAACTTGGAATTAGTTTACTGTTACAATTGGACCTTGAGAGTAGATGCCTGAACTTGTATTTTTTTTGTATTTTTCCTCTTTTACTCGTCTGACAGCCACTTGAATGCCCAATGCAGGCGAGTCAAACTCCGGGCAGAGCAAACAGCTCACAAAGCACTGCTGCTGCTTTAGGGAAGTTAACTAATAGAGTAAAAAAAAGTGACTTCTCTGGAAATAAATCAGAGGGGAGAGCAATTATGTAAGCATATTTAAGACTGCATTGGCTGAACAATATTATATTATTATTGAAAAGAACCGACATTATCAACCTACAGCTAAATGGTTTTTGAAGTAATTAATAACACAGAAAAGGTGCAGCTGATATAAACATAGGGTGTGTTTAAAAATGGACAGTGGTGTCGGGAGATGGGGGACTTCTGTGGCTTAAGCCCCTGATTTTTCAGTCCCAGATATACATGACCATTCGTGGCAAGTCTCTGATCTTCTTGCCCATTATGTGCTATTCGTATTCCTGTTATAAAATAAATCAGTTCCTTTTTAGGTTCTTACTGATTTGTATAATTTTAATGGATTACTGTGTTTTAACTAATATTAATAGCTAGATGGGGAACTTATTTAATTTCCTTTTCTCCTTTCATAGGTTAATGTTGACTCACTTTTATGTTAATGTTGGTCATTTTAAGGGTGGAGTGGTGGCTCTGAGGCCATGGATCTGCGCTGGTATTCTGAAAGTTGCCGGTTTGAATCCCCGTCACTGCCAAAAGAGATCCTACTCTGCTGGGCCCTTGAGCAAGGCCCTTAACCTGCAACCGCTCCAGGGGCGCTGTACAATGGCTGACCCTGCGCTCTGACCCCAAGGGGTATGCAAATACTAACAAATTCCTAATACAAGAAATTGTATAAGGCGAAACAAACTAAATTTTGTATTAACAGATATTTTCCAGTTGCTAATTATTGAAAACTACTCTGTTGGGTATACTTTCAAAAAATATATGTTGAAATTGAAAATGAAACAACAATTAGTAACAGACCCTACGCCACTAACACACATCAATCAGTGCCATTGTTGCTTCACTTGAATTGCAGTTTGCAGTTTATGAAATCTAAGGAGCCACCACAATCCTATTTGTGCTCCGTTTTTAGCCCCAATGTGAAATGCTTTTAAAAAACATGAATTTAATTGAATCTACTAACTTATGCAATTGCATTCTTATGTCACTATTACTTTTGAATATGACTCACTGTTACAAAACTATTTAATAAACAAAAATGTAATAACTGACTCCTGGATAGGGTTGCCAGTCGTCCTGATTTGAGCGGGACTGTCCCGAATTCAACAGACAAATCCAAGACGAGTCCCGCATTGACTCTGAAAATCCCGACTGAGCAAAAACTGTGGATAAAAAAAGTCTTCATTCAATTTTTATATTGAACGTCTAGGTAAAGAGGCTCGCTAAATTTTTGTAGACAGCTTGGTGTACCACCTTTTATGAACAAAATTTGTAACTGTCAGCTGGATCTGAGTGTTTGAATCGTGTGTGTTTGTGTCGTTGTGTGTTTGTGTTGTCGTGTGTTTGTGTCGTCGTGTGTTTCTCATGCTTATCATTGCTGCTCGTGTGTAATTCATATTGAAAGTGAAGTGATACTGATAAAGACTTTTTGACTATTTACATATATTGTGTCATATTATATGAAACATAAAACATGCTACAAGTTATAACAAACATACCCATATCTAAATTTTGAATGTAAAAGAAATTATAAATGAGGTTAAATACAAAACCATGTGAAATTGTTACCATATATTCGTTTTTATGTTAATTTAGTATGCATCGAAATATTTCATTACTACTCATACTAAGTGCTTGTGTAAGTAAAATAAGGAAAAATCAAGATTTTTTTTAACATTACAATGATGATAAACATTATTTCTTTTGTTTAATACAAAACATTTTGATAAAAAAAAAATTAAATATATCCATCCATCCATCCATCCATCTTCCAACCCGCTGAATCCGAACACAGGGTCACGGGGGTCTGCTAGAGCCAATCCCAGCCAACACAGGGCACAAGGCAGGAACCAATCCCGGGCAGGGTGCCAACCAACCGCAGGAAATTAAATATATTAACATGTAAAAACTTTTCATCTTTATACTTAACATATTTTTTTTGGTCACTCAAAATGGTGGCTGGCTCGATCTGTGATTTTGGAAAACTGGCAGCCCTGCTCTTGGAATAATAAATAAAAATGTGAACTGCTGCAGATTTCATATCCGTTAACGTAGTCGATGAACACACCTGATGTTACGCCATGTCTACATTGTCTAACTTGTTTAATTGTGCTGAAGCCTGCGCTTTCGGAAGGTAGCTGTCATTGTAGGCACCAACATCCATGTGATTTTAAAAGGAATCGAACAGAAAACAGACAGATGAATATGTGGACGTTACGAAGGAGGATTAATTAATTTGAGGATTCTTCATTTTTCTTTTTCCACAGAATGACCATCTTATGT
>JANRMT010062852.1:38793005-38866641 GCA_026402145.1 Polypterus bichir lapradei | reverse complement strand
ATATATATATATATATATATATATATATATAAAATCTTTATTTGGATCTTGATCTTTGTCCACGAATGAATTAGAAGAAGAAGCACTAGATGGCAGTAGAGACTGAGACAGCTAAAACATAGGCATTGCATTAAGAATCTCCTCCAGGCTTATACTACTGAAGACTGTAGTACTCCAGTCACACCTCAAAACACAGACATTCAAACTAAACAAATTGTTGTGCTTTAAATTAACTAAAGAGATCTTCATTTAGATCTTGATCTTTGTTTGTCCGCGAATTCCATGCATGCGTAGATCACCTTCCAGGTTAGTACGTTGTTGTTACTCACGGATGTCAACAATGTGCCGGAATAACGAAAGGGGTGGTGGACAGTGTTACGCTGGTTAGCTCCTGAGGCCTGGTTAGGGAATGAGATTGCCGAAGATAAAAGGTACGTGCCTACATAACATAGGAGTGAAAGAAAGACAGTGGGTAAAATGAATTACAACGTAACAGCATGTTCTGGAAATTATTATTGTTACGTTGTAGCCGGAGAGTGCTGTGCGTCTCATAGTTGTACCGTGCCTTGTTCACATGTCAGTGAAGTGATCCCTATTTATGCTTTAAAGAGCCTGGATACCTATGTGTCCCCCTTTTATAACCATTGCTCCGTGTATATTGCCTTACTCTTTGGATTGCCACAAAACAACCTGCGAGATTGGAGAAAGGTTGAGAAGACATTGTGAGAGGAAACGATAGCGTCATGAAAACGAGACGGACTGTGAACGGACAGAAGCAGAAATGCTCCTACACCACCACATAATTACTATTCGGACAGTGATTCCGAGTAGGCCGTTCCTATTGAATCAATGTCCAAGGGTTTTCTTTTGTAATTTTGTTTCCCTTATAAAAAATCATAATGCTGTGAGATGAAGGGCCCAGTTCACGACTGGCAGCCGCATTTAAACAGGGAGACCTTCACAGACAACTTTAACACGCGCAACGTAGTTGGGCACACATGGCTAGTATATATCACATAGAAACATAACATTCGTAGTCTGAATCACAATCTGATTGTATGGGTGGTTACCTACCAGGTAACACGTGTGGTTGGTCTGCAAGTCGGCAGACATGCGCCACGGGTGCCCTCTCAGTTGCAAGAAGCAGATCATAGAATGTTACATAGTTAACTGTCAATGCAAAGAGTACGCGACAAGTGTTTTGCCCTATTTTGGGCTCATCAGGCGTACACACGCCACTGCACCCCTCACCGGGGATCAAACCTCGGACGTCAGACAAATGCACTTCGATTGTGACATTGTGAGAGAAAAAAATCCTCTTCCAATTCCACATTCAGCCCATACCCTCCCCAAACAATTTTTTTTTAAATCCCTTCTTTAGACGATATAAATTGGAAGGTTAACTAGATCACAGTCGGAGTTTTGCAGTAGCTCGCGCATTTGATCGTGCGTGCGGGATGACCAGTGTGTTAGAAGAAAAGAAATCTCAGACTGGCCTGTATGTCAATCAAGTGGCAAATGCCATAGGGAGGATATATGATAGACTAACATTTTAAAAAAAAATTTTTTAATGCAACGTGATCTACCTGCACTCCCTTTGCGATTTACCGGTCAATCGCGATCGACGCATTGGGTACCCCTGCGTTAAAGCAAGCCAGTGTTCAGATATATTTTAATATGAGTGGATCTCGATTGTGCACAACAACTCTGCACATTTTGCCGATGAAAAGTTGAAAGTGAACCTCAGCGATGAGTTTCGATTTGCATAGTTTCTTAAAACTAATACAAAAATTTTGCTAGCAATTTAGCAATTGCACACCTCACTGAAAGGAGATTTTAAAAGTTTTTTATTTGCAGAAAACTGGTCCATAAAGTTTTTCCCACATTTCTATATTTATGTGCGTTTCTTTTCTGCAACTACGTAATACAGATAATCAGCTGCATACTAGTAAATTCAATTCTGTTTATGCCCCATCATTCACATCATTGAAGAGGTCCAGTGCCTTTTTTTTTTTTTAAAGTGAATTGCTGCATATTTTCCAGATGAAGACACACCAAACACACCATTGTGCACATTACTGGTTTTGTTTTCCTCAAAACAACTCTTTACTTAGCAATCGCCCTTTCCTGTGTGTTGATTCCTACTGTTGAGGGTTTGCACACTCAGTGTAGCTTCATGTTTCATTTCTGTCTCTTGTGTATCTTTAGGATTGTGTTCTCCAAGACTGTCATTGTAACTGGCAACACACATCTAATGGCTCAACACAATGTCTAGGTTATTTTTTTCTTTCACTAGAGATCTTTATTTAAACACTAAATGACTGGCAAATGCTTGTGGAATTAATGCATGAAAACACTTCTAAACAAGAAACAACCCCTTTTCTTCCTGGAAGCAAAACATCATTTATTGTGTTGTATGAAGCAAAACACAGAGTTTCACTGCAAATTCAATTTTGCCCAAATAAATAACTAACATATTATAAAAGACGATCGAATCTAGAACTTGACCCCATGAGGCTCCCTGAATGGCTCTTTCTCCTCAGGATCTTACATTTACACACATGCTGTTGACATCTCCTTGGTGGTCAAAGCCACAGCTAATTCAAGTTAGGTAATTACCTGCTTTTTCTTACCTTATTTTCCAACGGCCCACCTGCTTCATGGGAGCTGGAGTTGAGGTGGTCCTGCATGGCTTTGATCACCTTCTGGGTGTAGATCCGGAATTGGCCGTTCTCATCAGTGTTGGTTACAGAGCTGCGTGAAGAGCAGCTGATGCCAACTTTAAGGGCAAAACAAGAATATGAGGGAAAAAAAATAACAAAACAAACAAGAAAACAGAAGAGAAAGAAGTAAAGAAAGAGTCGGCAATGAGATCCTCAGGGGGTCACTCTTTTCATTTGATTGTCTAAGTAGGAGAGAAAGAGAAAGAACGAATCAAAAAAGACCATGGAACGCACCAGCTGGGCTGTCGGAGCAGTCCCTCCACTTGTCAAACAGCTCCCGTGAGAAGCCCAATGCATGAAGCAGTTCATGGACGGCTGTCTAAAGTGACCGACAGATGTGAGACATGAGAAGTGATTCATTTATAAGTACTGCCCCCCACACTGTCGCTGCATATTTACTCACCAGGACTGTTTTTGGATGGTTAAACTGCTTGGCTGTCAGACGGGCCCGGCAAAACACCACAGCTCCGGCAATCGGACGGTCACTGGCGTCAAGCTGGCAGTAAGAGGCGTATGCGATAACTGAAGGCTAAGAGGACATTAGAACATTAGAACACTCTAGACGAGAACAGGCCATTCAGCCCAACAAAGCTCGCCAGTCCTATCCACTTATTTCTTCCAAAAAAACATCGAGTTTTGAAAGTTTGGTAACGTTTTATAAGAATGTTATTGTTAATATACATTACATGGGGATCATTTAGTGGCTTTAATTTGATTCTTAAGACTTTCATCCTCATAATCATCATTAAAATAATCTGAACAAGAACAGGGCCATTCAGACCAACAAAGCTTTCCATCCCAACCCACTTAATTCCAAAGTAACATCAAGTTGAGTTTTAAAAGCTCCAAAAGTCTTACTGTCGATCACACTACTTGGTAGCTTATTCCAAGTGTCTATGGTTCTCTGTTTAAAGAAAAACCCTTAACAAGTTTCTAACGGTGTCCCCGTGTTCTTGATGAACTCATTTTAAAATAACAGTCTCGATCCACTGGACTAATTCCCTTCATAATTTTAAACACTTCAATCATGTCACCTCTTAATCTTCTTTATCTTAAACTGTAAAGGCTCAGCTCTTTTAATCTTTCTTCATAACTGATCCCCTGTAGCCCTGGAATCAGCCTAGTCGCTCTTCTCTGGACCTTTTCTAGTGCTGCTATGTCCTTTTTGTAGCCTGGAGACCAAAACTGCACACAGGACTCCAGATGAGGCCTCACCAGTGTGTTATAAAGTTTGATCATAACTTCCTGTGACTTGTACTCCACACATCAAGGCACTATATATCCTAACATTCTGTTTGCCTTCTTAATGGCTTCTGTACCCTGTCGGGAAGTCGATAGCTTAGAGTCCACTATGACTCCTAAATTCTTCTCATAAGGTGTACTCTCGATTTTCCGACCGCCCATTGTGTATTCAAACCTAACATTTTTACTTCTTTCATGTAATACTTTACATTTACTGACATTAAATTCCATCTGCCACAAATCTGCCCAAGCCTTTATGTTGTCCAAGTCCTTCTGTAATGATATAACGGATTCCAAATTATCTGCTAATCCACATATCTTGGTATCATCTGCAAACTTAACCAGCTTGTTACTTATATTCCTACCTAAATCATTTATATATATTAAAAATAGCAGTGGCCCTAACACTGACCCCAAATGGCATATAAAGGTGAGTAAAGAAAAACTCTTGAACATCTAAAGAGGGATGCAGCCCACCATAATTTGACACTAAAGAGGAAGCAATGAACCCTAACTTCTGTTCAATCAGAAAGATGATCTCTCCTAATGACAGGACTTTAGGATCCTTCAAAACTCGACTTGATGTTATTTTGGGGGATTTAAGTGGAGAGGACTGACAAGCTTTTTTGGGCTGAATGGCCTGTTCTCATCAATAGTTTTTGTAATGTTCTAACTTGGAAATAAATACCACAATTGCTTTGAAGACATGTCTTTTAAGGTTTAAGATCAGACAAGTGGTCATTAAAGAACAGTCGCTACACAGAACTCATAAGGATTATGAAATTCAAACCAAATCGCTGATCAAAATTTGCAGTCAAAATTTATCTTCAATGTTGATATAAAAAAAAATACGAACTCTTGTTTTGGACATAAAGTTCAGACACCAGCCTGTGTGGCCCACCATCGACTCACATTACTAGCAACAGGGGCCGCTGTTGTCAATACTGTTTGGCACCCCTTAAATATGACGCACGACAGTAGAATTGGACAACCTTTTAATTTCTGAATATTCAGGTTTTGCTTTGAAATTTAAAAGTTGATTTTCGTTAACATCTTGGTTTTTCTTATTACATGGCACCATTTGCAGCAGGACACATGGCCTTGAAGTGCTAACCATAATCTCCAGACATTTTACCTTGTCCTTAACGGAAAGAACATTAGACAAAATGGTGGAGAGTTATGTCACAAAACTAAAGATAAAAATAACCAACAATACTAGAAACTGTTCTTAATGTTTCAAAGGATTACACAAAACACTTCAGCACAATGTGCAACTTGATTCTGACACCTGTGAACCAAAAAAATGAAGCAGAAATGACAACAAACACAATGGTGGTAGTTTCCTCCTTACTGTAACCCTACAGTACCTCAAACACATGTTGAACACTGAAGATCTGCTTCTGTCTTAATCATCTTCAAGGTGGTCACCTACACAGAATTTCTGTATTTCATGAACATTTATGGGCCTGGTTTTCCATCAAAGGTATCGCATTCCTCAAAGTATCCAAGCTCACTTTTGTCCAAACCACCAAATGCTTCAAAAACTCAAGAGTTCATTTTGTTCAAGCTACTCCAACCTTGAAGACCCCATCATTCTCTCTCTCATATACCTATATCTCTTCTACTTAGCAGACTCTATCCTTTAGAGACCCTCACTCCTGCACTTTCTTTTTCTATAAGAACTCTAAAACTCACATCCTCCTGAAGCACTCAAGTTTCTTTAAATCTGACCCCTACTTCCTAAACGTTCCTGAAGCCTTCTGTGATCATGTTCTTGAACAACACTCCCACCCGCCATTGCCTACACACTGAAAGCCCATGTTGGGTCCTTTCTCTGGACACCCAAATAACAATACAATCTTTTACAAAACTCTTATATTTGTTTAAACTCAGTGTCCGACAATGTCCAGAAGGTCGCCCTCTTTTTCGTCTCTCTCTCTTTGGTCAATCTGACACCATTTTATTTCTTTCTAACAGAATATTCACCCTTTGCTAGCTTGGTGTTCTACCTTCACTCAACAATCTATCAAAACCAAGGATGCTCAGATCATCTGTTCTGTGATGCCCAGGAGGACAAATTTACCTCACTACGGCACTTATCAGTATCGGCGGCCTGAACGTAGAGAAGGAAATCTGCATCCATGACTCCAACACCATCCACCTTGATGACTTCCCGTGGCTGATCACCAGTGGCTGACCACACTGCATAACCACTGAGGTGCTCATCTGGAATCTGAAAACAGCAACGTTATCATGAAACATGTCAGCAAACCAAAACTAGGAATGAGAACATTGCTAGAATCTTTACTGGCCAGTCTCACCACTACATCCAGACAGGTCTCCATCCGGTAGTTCTCATTGCTAATCCCACATCTGCAATCAAAATGCACAATCAATGTTCCATGCAACCCCCAGGGGGCAGATGTGTGTGCTCAGGGGTCAGCACATTCACAGGTTGGACCGCTCTACGTTAAAGGCTCACCGGTTGTAATTGGGCAGATTAGAGTTCCTCCAGATGGACTTGCAGTATTTGTTGATGTCACGATTGAGGAGCAGTCGCCCTGGAACTTGATTCACTGTGAATGTGAAGGAAAAAAGAAAAAGACCACTGAGAAAAGGGAGAAGCAACAAGCAGGCTGTGTGGAAATGGAGATAAAGTGAAAGATAATACAGGAGAATGGAAAGCTGATGGCACACTGGGTACACACAGAAGGGAAAAATGGGCCAACTAACTCAGAAGAATAAGACATGGAAGAGACCAACAGAAATTGGCAAAGCAGCCCAACAGCTCAGTCTGGTTAAGCATTATAATGGTGACAAACCACTTATTTGTCACACTACTCTACTTGATAGATTATCTTTGATTGGCATTACCCACACTCCACTAGACTGGCTCAGATCCTACCTCTCAGGCCGCACTCAGTTCATTCAGCTTAAAACTTTCACATCCCAACCCACCCCTGTTACTTCAGGTGTGCCCCAGTGCTCTGTCCTGGGGCCCCTCCTTTTCATTATTTACCTCCTTCCCCTTGGTAATATCTTTCGTAAATATAACATTAGCTTCCACCGTTATGCTGAGGACACTCAGCTCTACCTCACTAGCAAACCTACTGCTTCCTTTCTACCCTCCTCGCTTATTGATTGCGTAGCAGAAATCAAATCCTGGTTTTCTTCAAATTTTGTTAAATTAGGGTTAGTGATAGTGACAAAACTGAGGTTCTCCTCATTGGTACAAAATCAACATTACCCCAAACTGATCATTTTTCCTTTGTTATTGATAATTCGTCTGTCTCCCCTTCCCCACAGGTTAAGAGTCTGGGTGTCATCCTTGACAGTACTTTATCCTTTCAGTCCCACATCAATAACATCTCCCGGTCTGTATATTTCCACTTGCGTAACATTAATTGTATTCGCTCTCCGTCCCTCACTCTCCACACCACTGCTATCCTTGTTCATAGCCTCTGGATTACTGTAATTCCCTTTTCTTTGGTCTTTCTCACAAATCTCTTTATAAGCTTCAACTGGTCCAGAATTCAGCTGCCCGCATCATTACTAGAACCCCCTCTATTCACCATATCACTCCCGGCTTGCAGCAGCTTCATTGGCTTCCAGTTCAGCTCCGAATTCAATTCACAGTTCTTCTGCTAACTTTTAAGGCTCTCCACAACCTTGCCCCTCCATATCTGTCTGACCTCCTCCATGTTGCCATTCCCTCCCGTACCCTTAGATCCTCTTCCTCCGTCCACTTGATTGTCCCCTTCGTCCGTCTTACCACCATGGCATTCAGTTACTCTGCTCCCCAGCTCTGGAACTCACTACCACCTGAGCTTCAATCATTTTCACTTTTCAAATCTAAACTGAAAACTCATTTGTTTAAGACTGCTTTTTCTCTTTGACTACAATTACTCTGTCTGATTTTAAATTTTGTATTTTCAGTTTTGTTAATATTGTGTGTTTTATCTATTATTCAGTGTCCTTGAGTGTTCAGAAAGGCGCCTACGAATAAATAAAAATGTATAAATAATGTATTAATGCTAGGCCAGCTATGAATTGAGGTTCAAGGTGCATTTTTGTGTCCTCATTGTTTGCTGTCATCATTTCTGTTTCTCAACACAACAGACTGCATCACGACAAGGACAACAGCAGGCCACAAATCAGGTATTCAGTGGTGGCTCATTCACCAATCAGAAGATACCGAGTTTACTGGTGATAATGCCCTCATATCACACTGGCCGAGTGATATGGAAGAAATGACAGAGAGACTGACCAAGACAGGGAAGAAACGTGGACTTAACAGCAACAAGGGAAGGACAAAGATAATGAGGATAAACCACACCAATACTGAAAACATTCAAATGACAGGAGACAATCTAGAAGGCATTGAACAGTTCACATGTACAAATGTAGCTCAAAGTGCTTTACAAGATGAAGAAAAATAAAAGAAAAAAATATAAAAATAATATTAGGCAATACTAAATAACAAAGAATAAAGTAAAGTAATAAAGTAAGGTCCGATGGCCAGGAGGACAGAAAAAAACAAAAAAAAACTCCAGAGGTCTTTAGAAGAAAACAAAATCTGCAGGGGTTCCAAGGCTCCGAGACCACCCGGTCCGCACTGGGCGTTCTACCCAACATAAATGATCTATTCAGTCCTCAATGGTTAATAAACTGGAAAGGCTACAGCAGCTTTTAAAATTCTTTAACCACTATGAAGATCACAAGAAGCCTCACCAAAGTACAAATTTTTAAACACCAACATGAAATCTATTTAATCGTATGCCTGCAAGTCCTGATGCACCACCAGGATCTCCACATACATTCTGCAAACTTGTATGAACAGATGTCTCTGGCACATCCCCAACATCAAATGGTATGAGAAAACAACCAATGCTGAAATATGGAGGAAGACTGGACAAGATATAATCAATAACCAGATCAAGACGAGAAAGTGGAGATGGCTTGGCCACACTACGTGAAAATCAGTATTAAACGTTAAACACCAAGCCCTGAGATGGAGCCCTCAGGGAAAATGGAAATGATCCACGGAGCAAAAAGCGAGATAAGCGGGATAGACATGGGGTCACCTAGAAGTGCTATCTAGGGTCAAGGAAAGGTGGCACCCCCTTGTTGATGACCTGTGCCCCACTCGGGGTACAAAAGAGGATTGTTTGCACATGTGATGTCATAGTCAGGGTCTTATCCTTTGTTCAATTGTCTTTTTATTCATTTTATTGTTTTTTGTTATTAATATTAAAAAGATATTCTTTCCTTTCTGTATTTTATTGTTCTTGTTGACTGATTTCCTATAATTATTACAAGTTGGTTTATTTGGTTTGCTATTTTACATGTCAATGCCATATTTAGACTAAGAGGACAGGGCCCACCTTACGGTGAAGCTGTAGGACCACCACCAGAACAATACAATTCTTTGTAAGCTTCAATGCCAGTGCTGTGGTATTATTGAAAATGTCTGCTGTTTGTCTCTCTCTTGACTTTTAGGTTTCATATATTGTCAGTGCTCTTTCTTACTAATCATTATGAATGAACTTTGTTTTTAAAATTACACTTTCTGGATTAGGGACTGGTTTTGGTTGCGTTTTGGTTTACTATTAAGCATACTTTACTTTTATGTTTATTTCCTTCTGCTTTTGTTTTTGCTCTTGTTGTTGAAAATGTTAATAAATCTTTAAATATAATGAAACCTTGTTTTAATATTGTGGGAATGTAATTTCAGTTTTCCCCTCCCCTTTGAGATACAAAAGCAATTATTTAATTATTCTTGTCATAACAAAATAGCTAAAAGAAGGAGCAGGCCTAAAAAAAAACAACAACAAAAAGCCAGGATTGGCTGGCCCGTTTCATAGGTCTGAACCTCCTGAATAGGCCTCACTCCTTACAGCCTATCCCCAAATGCAAAAGGCTAGAGTTTAGTCTGCACAGCCTCCAACAAAGGTGCTAAGCCTTTGAAACAAACAACAATCTCAAAACATTCCCAGAATGGAGGAGATGAAAACAATTTTAAAGCCTCTGGTTCAGAACAAACCAAAACAAAGTATCTTTATATGTAAATATTTATTTACAAAAAAGATCTCAAAAGGCAAGGCAAGAAAAAGAAGAAACAAAAAATGGAAGACCTAAAGTAAACAAATCCTATAAATCAGTCATCAGTCAGTCATATTCCAACCTGCTATATCCTAACACAGGGCCACAGGGGTCTGCTGGAGCCTATCCCAGCCAGCACAGGGCACAAGGCAGGAAAAAAACCCCGGGCAGGGCACCAGCCCACTGCAAGGCACACACACACACACAAACACACCAAGCACACACTAGGGACAATTTAGGATCACCAGTGCACCTAACCTGCATGACGTTGGACTGTGGGAGGAAACCGGAGCACCAGGAGGAAACCCACACAGACACCGGGAGAACATGCAAACTCCACGCAGAGAGGACCCGGGAAGCAAACCTCCGATAAATCATAAACTATAAATCCAGTACTTTTAAAATAAGCAGGAGCCAGAAAATCCAAATACAGCACAAAATCAAAAAACAGGAATCTAGATAAAAAACAGACAATGCTTAACTGGCTTTAAGATGAGATAAGATAAGATAAATCTTTATTGTCATTGTCACTTTTACAAAGGAACAACGAAATTGAAGGAGCAGTCGACTCAGTGTGAGGCATAAAAATTAAAAAACAAGAAAAAGAATAGTAATAATACATTACAAATATATACAAATTACACTTGTCAAATAAGGTTGACTTCAGGTCTATATTGCACATTGAGAGAATGATATGGAGCAGTTTTATTCTGACTTCAGGGCCATGATTGCTTTTGGATAAAAGCTGTTTTTAAGGCGGTTTGTCCTGGTTTTCATTTCTCTGTATCTGTTGCCCGATGGCAAAAGCTGGAAGAGGCAATGACCGGGATGTGATGAATCCTGTGAAATGTCTATTGCTTTTTTGCGGCATCAGGAGGTGTAGATTTCTTCCAGAATGGGGAGGTTACAGCCAATTGTTCTCTCCGCTCTCCTGACGACCCTGTGGAGCACTTTCCTTTCTGAGTAAGCGCAGCTGCCGTACCACACACACCGTCCGCACGTGAGCACGCTCTTGATGGAACAGTGATAAAAGGCGAGGAGCAGATTTTTGGGGAGATGGTTCTTTCCGAGGATTCTCAGAAAATAGAGTCTCTGCTGCGCCTTTTTTAGCAGCTCCTTGGTGTTGGCGCTCCAGGTCAGGTCATCCTCCAGCTCAATGCCCAGAAACCTGAACACCGGGACCCTCTCCACAAAGGCACCACCAATGATGAGTGGCTGGATGTCAGCTTTGTTTTTTCTAAAGTCAATAACAAGCTCCTTCGTTTTTGTGGTGTTGAGGAGCAGGTTATTGACTCTGCACCACTCTGACAGCCGCTCCACCTTGTCCCTGTATGCCAGCTCACCCTCCCTGCCCAAGATGAGTCTGACCACTGTCATGTCATCCGCAAACTTTATGATCTTGTTGCTGTGGTGGGTGGGAACACAGTCATATGTGTAGAGGAGTGGGCTGAGCACACAACCCTGCGGCGTCCCGGTGTTGAGGCTGAGAGCAGTGGAGATGTGGGAACCCAGCCTGACCCTCTGGGAACGACCAGACAGGGAGTCCAGTATCCAACTACATGTGGGTGATGGAAGTCCCAGATCTGCCAGTTTGGACACCAGTCGTTGTGGGAGGATGGTGTTGAATGCCGGGCTGAAGTCCACTAAAAGCAGTCTGGCGTAACTCCTATGCTGCTCTAGGTGGGTCAGGGCAGCATGAAGGGCTGTGGCCACAGCGTCCTCTGTGGATCTCTTTGCTTTATAAGCAAATTGAAATGGGTCCAGGTCTACTGGCAGACAGGCGACGATAAGATTCTGCACCAGTTTCTCAAAGCACTTCATAATGACAGATATGAGTGCCACTGGGCGAAAGTCATTCAGACTGTTTGTGATGGATTTTTTCGGCAGCGGAACAATGAAGGAGGACTTAAGGCAGGATGGGACAGTGGCATGGGACAAGGACTGGTTGAAAATCCTAGTGAAGATTCTGGCCAGTTGATCCGCACAGTCTTTTAGCACCGTCCAGCCACCCCATCAGGTCCTGCAGCCTTCCTTGGGTTCACCTTCCTCATCACCTGCCTCACCTCATATTCTTCCACCGTGAGTGTGTTGTTGTTGTGAACAGGCGGCTGTGATAGAACTGCTGTTGGTGTCACCTCAAAACGGGCAAAGAAGATATTCAACTCCTCTGCCAGAGAAGCATCTCCCTCAGCGGCCGAGAATTTGCTGGATTTGTAGCCGGTGATGTGCTGGACACCCTGCCACACCTGCCTGGTGTTGCTGCTCCTTAGATGGTCCTCTATCCTCCTTCTGGATGCTGCCTTGGTGTCTCAGATGCCTCTCTTCAGGTTCGCTCTGGCTACACTGTAAAGTGTCATCCCCAGACCTGAAAGCAGGATTCCTGGCTTTCAACAGACTCTGGACCTCCCTCGTCATCCAAGGCTTCCTGTTGGGATAAATCCTTATGCGTCTGTCCCTGGTGACGTTGTCCATGCAGAACCTGACGTAATCCAGGGCTGCCGTAGTGTGGTTCTCCAGGTCTTGGTGATCAAAAACCTCTCAGTCGGTTCTCTGAAATCAGTCCTGCAACTGTTGGAAGGCCTCCTCGGGCCATATGGTAACAGTCCTGGTCATAGTGGGATCAGAAGCAGGGACATATGATCAGACTGGCCAAGGTGTGCTAGGGTTTTAGCCCTATACGCCTGTCTGATGTTTGTGTACAGCTTGTCCAGTGTTTTTACTCCTCTGGTTGCATACTTTATATGTTGATGGAATTTGGGGAGAACTTTTTTCAGATCTGCATGATTAAAGTCTCCAGAAATGATGTGAACAGCCTCAGGGTACTTGCTCTGTTTACTGCTGATGGTGTCATGCAAAAGCCCCAGAGCCGAATTAGCATTAGCATCTGGTGCTATGTACACAGCAGTTAGCAGTACGGCGTTGAATTCACGGGGGAGGTATATGGGTCTGCATTTACTTGTCATAAACTCCACGTCCAGAGAGCAGGGCCTGGTGACTATGGTGGAATTTGTGCACCAGCTATTGTTCACATAAATGTACAGCCTCCCTCCTCTTTTCTTACCGGAGCTCTCTGTCCTGTCTTGCCGGTATGCTATGTAGCCTGCTATCTCGATCTCCGTGTCCGGTATGAGTGGGTTTAGCCACGTCTCCATGATCAGCAGGATGCAGCAGTCCTTGATGATCTTTTCCATTGCAATCCGCAGCTTCCACTCATCAAATTTATTCGCCAGAGACTTCACATTTGAGGAAAAAATGCTTGGAAGCGGTGGTTTATGTGGCTGCTCCCTTAGCCTCGCTAGCACGCCGCCTCAGCACCCCCTCTTTTGTTTATGGACTTTGCGCCACCGCTGGCTCCTCGAAGCTGGGATTGTAATCCACAGAGAAACCGGTGTTTGTGCGATGTCGTCCAGAATGTTGTGGACGCGGAGAAACTTGGATGTCGAGCAACTCTCGGTCCGTAAGCCAATAGATAAAATATCCTGCCAGCTATTGGTGTATTAATCCAGGCAGGGTAGAAAAACCAAACTCTGAGTCGGAGAGCACACAGCCGCAGCGTCTAAGCGTGCCGCCATAGTAGGGAAGTTTAGTACTGCTGGGGTGGTCCCCCAGCTGCAACAGTAGGTGGCCCTGCCCCACAAGGCCCCACATAAAGAGGACAGAGCAATGAACATGGAAAAACAATACATAAAAAACTGGCACAACCTTAAATAAGTAAAACACAGAAACAGCAAAACAAAAAAACATAATATTTGAAAAATAACACAGATTAAACAAACTAAAAATAAACTTGAACCACGACAACAACCCTGGTTGAAACATAACACATCACGCCTGGAAATCCTGCTTCTTCACTTTGGGGTAAGGCTGACTTTGATTCCAGGCCTCCCAGGAGCCATAACACCGAAGTTGCTTCCCTCCACAGTCCTAGCACACGGAGTGTTGGGTCCGCAGGTCTTACTCTGCTTTTCCATTAGCACCATAAACAGGTTTGGGTGACCTTTTGTTATGTTTTTTTAGCCACTTTTCTTTTGAAGGTTTCCTGGACTGGCCATGAAATCTCCCAGTTCTCTTTACTCCAGTGATGTACAGGGGATGGGATCACCTTCTAAAAGCTGGTGGTGTCATTGATACTTACAGTATTATATTTTAATATGCAGTGTCCCATATGAAAGTCATTTCTCCCATGACCCACAGTAACCGCTCACTTCACTTTGAGTAGCTATAATGGCCACAAGATGCTTCTTGACATTCTTTCACAATCCTATTGTTAATTTTCATTCAACTACTTAAACTTGGTGACATTTATGAGTTTTTCATCAAGAATACTTCATTTCAAATCCTGCTATATACTCTGGTGGGGTTCAGTCCAGTACTTTGGTTGACCATTTTCACACATTTGTTTTCCTTGACTTATAGATATGCTTGCGGGTTTCAGATCCTGGATGGGCTGCATGACTCAGATATGCTTCTGCTCGAGTTCATGGCAGGATGAGCGGACAATCTCCTAAATTACAGCACTTACAGCTCCTTCTCTGATGACTAATCATTCAAGAAATTCCTAAAAATCAACATCAGCCACTAACACCGGGTTACTGGGATGAAGATCCTACTGCAGAATGCAGCATTGTGGACTTAAGTCAGCACAGTGGCCACCTTTTGACTCATCATTTACACAACATTGTTCTGGACCCTGGAGAGTCATCTGGGTGCATTTTGGCAAACACAATTCTATCTTACTGGAGCCATGTGCTGAGGTGAGAGCACCTTTGGATCATCACGTATCATTATAGGGTGCTTTTTAGCTTTATTTCAATGTTTCACTTTACTTTTTTCACTTTTTAGTAAGATTGCTCTGATTATGATTCCATTGAGCAAGCTACGGAGCCTACAAGATGGCTTGGTAACTCTTTGCAGACACTGATAACTTATTCTCTGAGATTAACTGTGGCATAAAATGATGGTCAAGTTTGGCCAGCCTGAACTGAGCCAGATATTCACATGCTAAGTCCTAATCTCTTCTTTTAATGGCTGGCGTTCACTAGTGGGTTAATACGTCCAACTCCCTTGAAGACACAGGCTATCTCAAAGGTTCAGAATGAGGCCTCACCAAAAAAGTGAGCCTTACCCCCAAACTCAATGAGCAGGCTTTCAGTCTGAATCAGCTTAATTAAAAAAAGGATAAAGGTTTATAAAGTCAAAAACCTCAAGAGTGTGAAAGAGGATCTGTGAAACCTCAGGCTCAAAATAACAAAAGTGTTCCTTTATAGTTGTAAATTTATTAACAAAAATGCAAAAACAAGAAGGCAAATAGTGGCAAGGAAATTACAAATAAGTTATGTCCAAAAGGCAAACCTAAAATCAAGGAAATTCAGTTCATAATTCAAAAATCAAAATCAAATAACAAAGCCCAAAGCCCATTAAGCATAAAATAATCAGAAAAAGAACTTAACAATAAACAATTTTTGAAATCCAAAGACGAGCCAAAAACAGAAACCTAAACCACAATGTCAATGCCATCCATTACACGTGTTATGACTAGGAGTCCCAAGACACAGAAGTCCCAAAATGTTGCAAAAGCTCAATATAGGGGGATATACTGGCAAACCCCAGCTAGATGAATGGGCAAATACAGAAATGTAATAAAAAATGAAACGTTTTATTCTTCAGAAAAATGCTCCTTCACACAGAGAAGCTCCGTAGGACACAAACGCAAAATGGAGTTGCCCAGAAATACAAAGCAGTCCAAGGTGAACACAATCCTGACACAGAAATCCAGAAACGTGGTCAAAATCTCAAAACTGACAAAGCACAAGAACTCAGTAAACTCCGAAACAGAACCAGATTTATAGATACACAGACACAATCAAAAAAAAGAATAATGCAAATATTTAAGAAAAGTAAAATTAACATAAATGAACAAACCAGACCTAAAATCACACCTGGCTGAAACACAAGAAGGTGAACTGCTGGCTCTTCAATAGCAATGACAGGGGAGGCCCCCAGCTGCGGCATCAGGAGGGCCTGCCCCCCCTAGGTTCAGGCAGACAGAGACACTACAGTAACCTCTCAAAACCCACAACACATCATAAAATAGCAAGGAAAAAACATCAATACTGCGAAATCACCTAAAATAATCAGTGAAGAATAACACAACACGTAAAGGTAAAAATATAAAGCAGGGGCCAGGAGCAGACTCCCGAGAAAGCCATCGATGGCAGCACTGGGCACTGGTCCACTGAACATGGCCGTCTTTGTAAACGTGTGTGGTAAACCTGCACACTCAGACACGAGGAGAGCAGGCCCACTCCAAACAGACGCCCAGCTGCAGGATTCTTGATCTGTGAGGTATCATCACCACCCACTGCCACTGAAAGTGTAATTGATGTAAAAATAATGCAAATCTACAGTAACACAACATATGCCTGGTACTTTCTTGTCACAGTCTTTAATAGAAGACAAGCGTAGATGTGGTATTCAATGTAAGACGAACACAACTGAAATGCGAAAACAGCCAGGGATGAGTTTTTTGGGTTTATGTGCCTCACATCTGAGCGGCACACATCACACGTGTCCAATGTGTAAATGGTGTGACATCAGCTGGGACAGGCAGCAGTGAGGAAGGAGCGTGGAGGGCAAAGGGGGGAGTGCAGCTGGAATGGTGGACTCAAGTAGCGGGAGTTGTACCTTCACATGTACATTACAGCGGAATTGTGTAACCGACCAACAATCAACACATGGCAACTCTCTACTGCTGTGATAAATAAGAATGTATAAAAAATAAATATAAATCCATTTTATTGAATAGAAGACACACACAACGTTACCTGCCATCCTCCTGTTTCCATTCCACTCTCAGAAGGAGTGACAGACGGTGTGCTCTTGTGGTGACAGCACTGGAGTTTAAATTGTATTTTATTTAATCAATAAGACCACAGGTTCTAATCCCCCCCTTACTTCCCTGTGTGACCCTGAGAAAGTCAATGAAGGAGCCACAGCCCTCCAGCCACATCTGACACTTTTCTAGAGCCACCTCTTCATCAAAGTGCAGAGTCAGACCCATCGGGCCGTGTTTTATATAGCGCCTTTCCACAAATGAAACTCAAATACTGTAATATTCAAATCAACAGTATAACAGAGTTGAGCCTTCTTCATGACCTACATATCTTAACACAGAATTACAGTGGCTTGAAGCCGACGCCGAGTGGCAGACCAGTCCATCACAAAATGGACTCACGTATTTCAAGATGTCAATGAGAATAATAACATGAAGCACCATCTCTTAACGCGTTTGTGTGCATCATGGTGCTGGAGAGTGATGGCGTGCTGCACCGCTAAGAATTCCACTCTTCTCTGTAAACACAACAATATGGTTACTGCTACTAAAGCTCAAGGGGGGAAGCACATAAAAAATCCACAGACAGTGACCAGGCTGGCATTTGAACCTAAGTCAGTTAAGGTGTGACGCACCAGCACCAGCCCCTGGGCCACCATATGGGCAGCTGAATTTATGGTAAAGCAGGTGGTCTGGCCGGCTGGGCTGGAAACACCATGTGAATCTGGGGGGAGGGCCATCACAGCGGCCAGGGTTCAACTGTCGAGGCACTGTGACAAATACACAGCTCACTTCAGATTTGTAAGACACTTTGGATAAAAGTGCTAGCTGAATTATGTAAATAAACGCTTTAAGAGAAACTAAACAAACCGACTGGCGTGTTGACTGACTGATTGACTGGCTGATTGATTGTCTTGTTGACTCACTGAATGACTGACTGACTGACTGACTGACTGTTCACAGTATCAATGGCTTTTGGACATGCTGGCATCAGGGAAGCAAACCGCCATATTGAGAGAAACAGGAGTAATAAGCAGGGTCTTTCTTGTGGGAGATGACTGCAAGACGGGGTCACCTACCAGACAGGAAGCTAGCGATGATCACAGTGGCTTCGTTGACGGCACTGTCCAGGCGCGCTCTCTCGTCGGCACTCAGATCAGACTGGCTGGTAGCCATCCAGCTGTGAATGCGGATAGGCAGCATCGGTGACAGAGACTGGCGAAGGTAGAGGCCGGCCGGCCGTAATCGGCTGCCACTCTTTGGGGTTTGAGGAGCGGACACCACGGAGACCGATGACTGGACCTCATCATGCAGACAGGATTGGAAAGGAACAGAGAAGACAGTGATAGACGGCAGCCACAAGACCACCAGGAGCCAATGAAAGGGCGTCGTCATCTTGGAATCACTGTGGTCACCTAAAAGACAATTAAGGTCTCTTAGTTAAACAGAGGTCACAGGATTCTTTCTCTAAGAATGTGGGAGAAAAATCTCAAAAGTCCGTTCTGATGCATCTGTTTTCTACCTGAATAATTTTTCATCTCCCACTGATCTGCAGTCATCTGAATCTATGAGGACGTCGACTTGACGTTTAGTCGAAGAGCCCAGGAGTGAGGAGAAGTGCTGACTTGGAGTCACTTGTGTTTGTTCCCAAATAGGATCATCCCTCTTTTGTCTTTTATTTCTTTGAAGAAAACTTTGACGAGCCCAGCTGCTTATTTGCTCGACGCATCGGCGCAGTGAGTCGACTGCTGTGTTCATGTGTTATCGGACAGACGCTGTCCTCATGACCGGCGGACAAACTCAGAGCTATAGGTCAGAAAATTGGGAGAAAACAAAGCGAGTCGAATTCTCAGAGCTGTGACGTAACGCTGACCTTTCGCATTAGTAAACTGTATAAAATACAAACTATAACCTGACCAGCCAGAAAGGCACATTTTTAGTTGAATTGCATTTGGAGCAAAGTGATACACTTCTACTATGCTTAGTTTGCTCTTTATTTTTACACATCTTTGTTATTTTTGCAGACCGAGTAACAAATAAGCAGTGATCTTGTGTTGCTTGAAAACGTCAGTCTGGAAATTCATGCGAACGTACTGAAGGGAGAAGGCGAAACGTCACAGGTTCGAGCTCTGAAGACTCTGCATATGAGATTAGGAGATTTCAGTCATTGGTTGACAGAGGTGAGGAGATCTGGGTGTCTGCATAACAATATTTTTGTCATCTTGTACAATTTGTCCCAGTGGGCTCAATTAGATCAAAACCCCGGGGCGCCCCACACATCACAGCGGTCAGCCCAGATTCACAGTCATTAATGGCAACAAAACAGGCCCAATTCTAAATTCAAACTGAACCCATCAAGCTCCATTCCTGATTGTCCTACGAGTGTTGGGCACCTTCACCTTCGTACCACTCCACACCAGCAGGGGGTGCAGTCACTAATACTTTCTCTCCTTTCCTCCACAGTCCTGAAGGACCCTCAGAGACAAACGGAGGTCACTTCCTTCATTTTCCCAGAAGCCCCACCTCTTCCAGATCCCACAGTATATAACCCGCTAAGCACTGGAAGAAGGCGTTCATTACGGGGCCAGGCAGGACAGGAGACGGAGCTCCTAACATGAGGCACTTACAAGTCTGACCCTTTGTGGCCATTGAACTTTGTGTTTGCTTTATTACTTTAACTATTTGTGTTCATTGCTCCATTAAACGGGGTCCACCACGGTATTGCTATTGTCTTGTTCTCTAGTGCTACACAAATCTACAAGTATTTCATGATTGATGGTATCAAAAGCAGCACCACAACTGACGTTTAAATGAAAGTGAATTTTAAATTGACATTTTTTCGTTTAGCAGACACTTCAATCCAAAAAGACAGTCAATTGAAGTCAACATAATCGAGTCAGCATCCGTTAGGGGTCGAGTGTCACAAGAATGTCAGAAGGTCCCCCTATAAGAGCTCCCAGTGCTGTGATGTCGTCTAAAGCCCGACTGAAGGCTTTCTCAACTCCACACATTGGCGTTCCTTAAGTCACTTTCATTAGGCGCCTTTTCACTGACATTTTTGACATAAAACGCTTCATGAGTTTTTTATACATTGGCATTCATCTTTAATTTTAGCCAACTTTACAATTCAACACCACCACTGGCCTTTCTAGCTTGAACACCGAGAGCATTCGCATTACTCAGTGCCCTGAAAATACAGATGGAGGCAGAGAGGCTGACAAAGCAGGCATTCAAGAGAAAGGTGAACAAAGCGCAGCCACAGAGGAAAGTATTGAATATCCAGAGAGAATTACAAGGAAAGAAGGCCTGTGTGGCTCAAGCATAAAGAGAGATTCCAGCCTTCTTGGTCATTTGTGGGATGGTAGCACAAGTGCTGGCTCTGAATGACCCCTCAGTCGCCCCCAGGGGACCTACCTGACTGGACAAGATGAGCTGCGGCAGAGGAGCGGGTGAGAAACACAATCTGCCAGCGGTGCCTTCTCAGATGGCTCACAGAGGCTCTTTGTCTTCACGTGTGTGTGTGTGTGTGGGAGCATCAAGACCGGTTCAACTGGTCCTGCTAATTCGAGCTCTTTAGAGTTCTAGGGTAGCAGCTCTGGAATATTCACAGGGGCTTTTGGCTGGCATGCATCTAAAAGAAGATCTGTAAAGAAGAGATCTGTAAAGAAGATCACATTCCATAGTGCAACATTCTCCAGCCGTCTCAATTCAAGTCAAGCATGTGAGGCGTCCATCCTAGCAGCAATGAGTGCAAATCGAAAAACAATCGGGAGTGCGCTGCCCTCGACTTTCTCGTATACTGAGATAGAGGAAAAGGCTATCAGAGCCACTTCGACTTGTGCAGTATTTCTCAAATATCATATCTCTTCATTCTCATCATAATTAATTGATAATATCGATACACAATCAGTTATATCTGTTTATGATCAAACTTTATATTAAAATGATATTTTCACACTCGAAAACGGTGGTATTTTTTCATGATTACATATGCATTAACTAGATTATGTGCAAAGTGAAAAGAGTTATAGTCTCCTAAAAACACAGCAAAAAGTATCAGTAATATATAATATTTCTTGAAGTAAAATGGCATAGGTTCAACTGCATTTAGCTACAGTCATGGCTGAAATTACCCCTGGAATTTTCCCAGAAAATACTCCATTTCTCCCAGAAAATTGTTGCAATTACAAATGTTTTGGTATACACATGTTTATTTCCTTTATGTGCATTGGAACAACACAAAAAAACAGAGAAAAAATGCCAAATCTGACATCATGTCACACAGAAATCAAAAACCTGGCTGAACAAAATTATTAGCACCTTTTCAAATTGTGGGTAAATCGTTTTATTTCAAGCATATGATGCTCATTTGAACTCACCTGTGGCAAGAAACAGGTGCTGGCAATACAGCAATCACACCTGAAGCCAGTTAAAATGGAGAAAAGTTAACTCAACCTTTGTGTTGTGTGTCTGAGTGTGCCGCACTAAGCATGGAGAACAGAAAGAAGAGCAGAGAATTGTCTGAGGACTTGAGAACAAAAATTGTGGAAAAATCTCAACAATCTCTGGGCTACAAGTCCATCTCCAGAGATCTTCATGTTCCTTTGTCTACTGTGCGCAACATAATCAAGAAGTTCACAACACATGGCACTGTAGCTAATCTCCCTGGACGTGGATGGAAGAGACAATTTGATAAAAGACTGCAACAAAGGATAGTCTGAATGGTGGATAAACAGCCCCAATCAACTTCAAAACATATTCAAGCTGTTCTGTAGACTCAGGGTGCAACAGTGTCAGCTCAAACTATCCATTGACATCTGAACAAAATTAAACGCTATGGCAGGAGAGCCAGGAGGACCCCACTGCTGACACAGAAACATAAAAAAGCCAGACTGGAGTTTGCCAAGATGTACTTGAGGAAGCCAAAATCCTTCTAGGCGAACGTCTTGTGGACAGATGAGACCAAGGTAGAGCTTTTTGGTGAAGCTCATCATTCTACTGTTTACAGAAAATGGAATGAGGCCTACGAAGAAAAGAACAACACAGTACCTACAGTCAAACATGGTAGAGGTTCTGAAGATGTTTTGCTGCCTCTGGCACTGGATGCCTCGACTGTGTGCAAGGCATCATGAAATCTGAAGACTACCAAAAGATATTGGGGCGCAATGTAGGGCCCAGTGTCAGAAAGCTGGGTCTGCATCACAGGTCATGGGTGTTCCAGCAGGACAATGACCCCAAACATACCTCTAAAAGCACCCAGAAATGGTTGAAGACAAAGCGCTGGAGAGTTCTGAAGTGGCCAGCAATGAGTCCGGATCTAAATCCGATTGAACACTTATGGAGAGATCTCAAAATTGCTGTTGAGAGAAGGCGCCCTTCAAATGTGAGAGACCTTGAGCAGTTTGTAAAAGAAGAGTGGTCGGAAATTCCAGTTGAGAGGTGTCACAAGCTTGTTGATGGTTATAGGAAGCGCTTGATTTCAGTTATTTTTTCCAAAGGGCGTGCAACCAAATATTAAGTTGAGGGTGCCAATAATTTTGTCCAGCCCGGTTTTTGAGTTTTGTGCGACATGTCAGATTTGACTTTTTTTCTCAGTTTTTTTGTGTTGTTCCAAAGCACATAAAGGAAATAAACATGTGTATACCAAAACATTTGTAATTGCAACAATTTTCTTAGAGAAACAGTGCATTTTCTGGGAAAATTCCAGAGGTGCCGATAATTTCGGCCATGACTGTACATTTAATGATGATAATGATGGTGGAAATGAAAAAAAAAAAAAATTAAAATTATTAACCAGGAACACGACGGGGACATAGCAGCTTATTGTTTTAACTGCATCTTTATATTTATATGGCATGTTCAATGTTTATACGTTAATGTTAAACTGATGATGTATAAAATAAAATAAATAATAATTATTGAAAGAATATGTATTATATTGAATACAGTTTTTAATATCGTGTACACATTTATATTTCCATGATACAAAAACTTCGGATGGTTGTTTAAATAAAATATTACTTCTGGCAGAGTTATTTTTTCTCAAATTTCATATCTGTTTGCTTTTTATTATCTATGTGTAATTAGAAACAAAGTTTACTTGAAAATTTGCAATAGTATTCAGTGAAGCTACCACTTCTGGTTGCTGGAAGTGGCCCAAATGTTGATAGGATTCCTTATTTTTGATATAAAGCAGATGTATAAAATCTCATTGACCAGGTCAAAGTGTTTTCGAGTTATCGTGTTTACACACACATACACAGACATAATTTCAAAAATGGTATTTTTGGACTCAGGAAGGTCTAAAATGTCAAAATTCATCAAAATCTCGATGTGGATTTTTTTTTTACAATTCCTATACTTTCTCTATACTATGCATACGACAAAGTAATGAGCTAAAGAGAGGTCACCAGTCAAATTCAGGAGCCACTCACACAGACCCTTACTGAGAGCTCACACCAAATTACCTAACAGAGCAAAACTGGGGTAGCTCAGTGTTAGGACCACCTTAAAAAAATAAAAGCTAAATTAAGCCAAAGTTTATTTTTAAATGGGTCTTTAACTAAGAGATGAGCAACAAAAAGGGAGCCGGTCACAGGGTCATGCTAAGGTCCAAAGTATCCCATTACTAGAGATGAGAAAACATTGCCGAGTTTACTTTGCCGTCAGTTTCCCGAAATCACAGAAATGTTCACAATATTCACCGAGTCTGCTGAACTGCACTAAAGTCAATGGGGAAGGACTAACTGAAACTAGAATTGACTGGCAGTCATCTTCAAATTGTCCCCGAGGGCTACGGAAATGTCTGCCTATAACTATACTGGACCGATTATTGTGGCCAAAAAGGGGAATGAGCAGTGCGGCAGCAGTGCCAACCACTGCACCACTGTGCCTCCATGATATCAGATGCGTAATTATAGATTTCATCAAAGCAAAGCGTAACTGCTGAAATCGTAGTCAAAAGTCAGAAAAAATATGTAGGACTTTTAAAGGCAGAAAATTCAAAGTGGTGTGTCATGATTGAAGTCGTGCTGAAGGCTCTCCAAACTGTCTGCACTGATGCTTTGCACTTTTTCATCTATCAAAAAGATAGAAATGTTTTGTAAATAGTAATAAACATTTCATTATTATTATTCATATATTCATAGAGTCTCCAGTGTTTTTGTGTCAGGCTCCTTCCAAGTTTGTTTTTTATCTCCACGTGGCTAATTATGCATTTATAGGACATGTGCCTCCTTCTCTTATACTGACATAGCACTCGAAGATCAATCAGCGCATTGGAGAAAAACCTGGCATAAACGTTCTGGTTAACGACTCGTAGCATTTCATCTATCAGCCCGAGTTATGGTTTTACCATCTTGGTTCTAGTGACAATTTGTATTTGTTTAATGGCTTTTAACATTTCTCAGTCAGACAGTTTTTACCGTCTAATATTTGATAACCAGCTTCACTGTTGCTCACAAACCCTGCTGGCAATTCAAAGATGTCAGCTACAACTAAAAAAGTAGGTGGACCTGCTCTATGCAGCGGTCTAGCCAAGCAATTTGGATACCTGCAATTGGCACAATTAACATTTTAAAAATGTAACTGTTTATTATAATACAATACAGCTTCACAAGCAGAGATAACTGGTTATTTATGCTGTTTATGTTTCATTATTGTGGCCAAAAAGGCGACTTGAGCTGTGCAGCAGCAGTGCCAAACACTGCACCACCCTGCCTCCGTGGGATCAAAGAAGACTGGACACAGTCAGAGACTTCAATCACAGATTTCATCAAAGCAAAGGAGGAATGCTGAAATCAGTATCAAAGGTCAGAAAAAATACGTAGGTCTTTTAAATGCAGAAAATTCAAAGTGGCGTGTCATGACTGAGGCCGCTGGCTCGTTCTGTTGTTTTAAGTCACACTGAAGGGCTCTCCGGGCTGTCAGTGTTCATGCTTTGCATTTTTCTGTTTATCAAAAAGATAGAAATGTCTTGTAAATAGTAATAAACCTTTTGTGATTATTATTATTTCATAGAGTCACCTGCGTTTAGGGGGGGTTGTCAGGCTCCTTCAAAGTTTGTTTTTTATCTCCACGTGGCTAATTACGTCTGCATAGGACACGCGCCTCCTTATCTTATACTGACATGGCACTTGAAGATCGACCTGCACATTTGGCTACAAGCAGAGTCTGTAATGCAAATGATCAGCATTATATACCCAGGCGGAGGGGGCAGTCCCAGCTCTGGAGAATGTTGTACTGGCCTCGCAAAGCATTATGGGGTGCTGGTGTTAACAAAAACCTCCTAAGCCAGCCGAATCATCAGTAAATAATTCAATGAACAAGGGCAAACACAAACACAGCAAATTCGCTGCGAATAACGCTTCGGTAAAATTCACTGATCGAAACTACCGATTACTGAAATCCAAAATGTCAAAAGAGGAAAGCAGCCGAGGTGAAAAGCAGATAAACAACTGCAACAGCCTAACCTGAAATGTTTCACAAGAAAGCGCGAGAAGTGTCCTGCAATATCCAAAAGCTTCAGAACTCACACAATACCATCCTTCATAACGGTCATCCAGTAACACCTGCTGTGATCTCCGCCTTTATTACATTTTTATGGGATTTCCAGGATGGCTTTACACAAAGTATGCGTTGATCTCGGGGTTTTAAAACTCAACGATCACGATTGTTTCTAGGGTGAACTGAGGAAGTGAAAGATTGTTCCCCATTAGGCCATAACGCCATCATGGCTAGCTTTGGCACTGCTGTTTTGGGGTGTATCCTGATGTCATGGCATTGTCAGCCAATTCCACAGATTGTGCACCGCCTGTGACACCACTGGAGCACAAAAGTCACTCCAAACATCTCCAAAGTATCCGAGTTTTACACTCAAATCTTTCGAAGCCTTTTACTCCTTTCGACTACCCAGCATTTTGATCTCTTGCTCTTGATTCTAGGACTGACCTTTTGTGCCGGCCTTAACTTGCCTCTTGACTACGTGTGTCCTCTTCATTAAGAAGTGTGCCGTCTCGCCCCGAGTGAGCGTAATGACACCAGTGATCACCTGGGTAGCAACAGACATCATTGCAAAACACAATATGGCTGTGGCCCTTAAAAACAAGCATAAAATGCTAGTGCCTGCAGTGAAAATCCAATTTAAAATGGCTGCATGATGATGTGATTGACACAATGAAAACATCAGCAATCGCCACCTCGACTTTCAAAAAGCTTTTGATGAAGTCCCACACCAAAGACTAATTATGAAACTAGAAGCTGCAGACATCAGAGGTAACCTCCAAAACTGAATCTCCAGTTGGAGGGGAATGGGGTCACTAGTGGAGCCCCTCAGGGGTCTGTTACTTTATCTAATTTCTAATAATGATTACAGTTTAGTTAGGAAACTGATGAAATTTGGAGATGACACTAAAACTGGAAGAATGGCATCCACTGAGGAAGCAGCAAAAAGAATTCAAGAAGCTTCAGAACTGGACGAACACTTGGAACATGCAGTTTAATGCAGAAAAGGGCAAAGTGCTACATGTGGACAAAAGGAACATCATGCAAGATAGCAGACAATGCCCTACAGCAGGGGTTCTCAAACTCGGTCCTGGGGGACCCCTGTGGCTGCAGGTTTTTGTTCCAACCAGCCTCTGATTTTAATTGGACTCCTGGGCTAATTAAGTGAATTGTTTCCCAGATTCCCTGTTTTGGGAACAATATACAAATTAGAAAACTAAGTTTGGTTAAAAAAAAAAAAAGTATTAAAATTTTCTAAGCAGTTATATGTATTTTTTTTCTTTTTAACAGTATTTTCATCTTGATTGTCATTCTACTTTTCTAGGTGTTCTAATTGTTTAATTTGTTATTTACTACTTTGTGGGGCTGACGCTAAAGTAGTTGCAGCCTTTCACGATTGAGTGTTGTTTGCTTGGGTTTCTGCTCTGCTTGTTTTTAATTGTCATTATTAAGATTCAATGAAGGGAGCAAACTGTACAGGGAAAGGGCGAAATATAAGAGAGTTAAGCATTTAAATCCATAGCAAAAACACAAATATTTCTAAGTTTCTTATAAATGTAAAAATGATGCTGCTGTGCTTTTCTGAATGTAGAATAAAAGATAAATAATACTAGCTAATTAAATGAGATCAGTGCTATCAGGTGTTGTCACTGATTAGGAATCTGGTTGGAACAAAAACCTGCAGCCACGGGGGTCCCCCAGGACCAAGTTTGAGAACCCCTGCCCTACAGGAAGCAACCTCTGAAAAGGATTTAGGGCTTTATGTTGACACAGCATTTACATCATCTAAACAATGTGCAGTAACAATTAAAATGTAAATAAAATGTTAGGTTATATTGTAAAAACTGTTGAATATAAATGGAGGGACGTTACGGTTAGACTAGATAACACACAAGTGAGGCCGCATCTGGAGTACTGTGCGCAGCTCTGGTCACCACGCTACAAGAAAGACACAGCAACACTTGAAGCCGTGCAGAGGAGAGCAACTGAGCGCACCCCAGGACTTGGGGACGTGTGGAACTGTGACAGACTCGGAGAATTAAACCTGTGTAGTCCCAAGTAGAGGTGACTGTGTGGGGTCCTAATCCAGGCCTTCTGAATTCTCCATGGAATTGATCAGGCAGGTCAGCAGAATTCTTTCAGCTTAAGGTTGAATCTCACACTCGAGGGCACCAGTAGAAATTAAAGGGAAGTGAATTTAAAACTGAAGGCAGGAAGTACTTCTTTACACAAAGAGTTGCGGGAATATGAAACAAACTACCGAGACATGGAGCTGAAGCAGAAACCTGGAAAACCTTTAAGAAGAATCTGGTTGAGATATTGGGACAGCTTAGCTATTAGCTAAACAAACGGGCCTGATGATGATAATAATAATATTTTTATAATTACATTTTATTCTTTACAAGAAGTCCCTTGCCCCCAGAATTTACTGCTCACTATTATTACACTATTTTATTTCCACTCTGACTAGAACTGTTTTTTTTTCTCTTCAGTTTTACTTATTCTTTAACATAAAATCACAGACTGATACTCCGCGGTGGGTTGGCGCTCTGCCCGGGATTGGTTCCTGCCTTGCGCCCTGTGTTGGCTGGGATTGACTCCAGCAGACCCCCGTGACCCTGTGTTCGGATTCAGCGGGTTGGAAAATGGGTGGATGGACAGACTGATACTGCACTTGAACCCACCGTTTCAGCCACAGCACAAAGAGATCCAAAAGAAAGGCGGCATCTTACCCTTCAGTCTGATGAAGCCTGTCTGTCAAGTGCAGTTGTACCCTCCAAGTTGCTTAATTTGGGGCTCAATAACAACAAGGAGTGTTCATTGTTGATGGGCTGTCTCCCCCGTCCTGGGCTGATACCTGAAATGAAATAAGTTGTTTTTGAAGTTCTTCAAATAGATTTACTGTATCATGAATATTATTATTATTACCTCCGCCCTACCATAACTAAATAGAGGATCAAGCTATACAGTAATTAATATGGACGATTACTACCATCATATGCAACAGCAGCCATGTATTAACTTAACTCCCATAACCCACAATAGGCCTGCCTGTATTATTAATATTATTGTTTTTATTTTAATGCCGGACACCCTTCACTACCTTTAGAACCCCTTAAACCAAAATCAGTGTCCCGGAGCGCTGGGTCTGTGCAGGCGCTCAAGACAGGATGCCCGTCCCCCTCAGGGCACAATGATCGGGCCAATCTCGAGTCGTGAAATGTTTTTTTTTTTTTCTTCTTCTTTTTCTGATCTTCACAAAATGATAACAGCGGCCTGCTGTGGCTCTTTTCTTCTCGCACTTTATCCCGTCCCCCTTTTCGATTTCTATTCTCGGCGCCCGGGTTCGCGACTTCTTATTTTCTTGTCTTTAGTCCAGACGAGGGCCCGGAGATCCTTCGCCTCGAGTCTGTCCACTTTGGTTTACGAGGGAGAGAAATAAAAAAGAAAGAAAGAAGAAACGGAGAAAGGCGTCTCCAGTAACAACGGGTTAATCATTATCAGGCTGCTGTCTCTCTCTCTCTTTGATGTACACCCCCTCCCCTCGTTCCTCCAATTTTTAAAGTGACCCCTCACCAGTGGGATTTCTCGCACCTCAGCGTGCAGTCACAGAAGTAATTCGCACCAGACCTCCACTGGAATACGGCGTTTTAAATGGATTTCACACCGCTTTTTGAGGGCGCGGGACGGAGGACATCGTTACACCTTGTAATAAAAATTCAAAGTGGAGCGCCAGAGGGAAGTCGCTTTCATCCTGACAGACTTCCTGGTGGACAGCGAGCGCCGTTTATGTTAACCCGTTTCAAAGTGCTTTGTATCCTTTGTACTAAATTGTGTGGTTAGTAAAGTTTGTACGTGTATTTTACCAGAGAACACTTCCCGGTGAAGAGCGGAATATAATGAATGTATGAATGAACAAATAAACAAATCAGAAATTAATGCCGGGGCACCCGTCGTCCACAAATTAGCTGAAACTCCGAGCGAAAGTGCAGCGCAGGGTGCAGAGTCTTACATTACAGTGCGAAGTTGCAAACACACGTCAATAAATTATAAGTAATAAAAAAATATTTGAAGGTAACGCACCCAATTTATTTGAGCAGACGAATCGCGCAGGCTGACTGCGTGCGGTTTATCCAGAATGCTCCTGCAGGTATGTCCTCTTTCCTCGTCCTGCCACTGTGTCTGTCAAGTCTGCATGTTCTCCCAGTGTACCTGTAGCTTTCGTCTCACACCCTTTTGATATACAAGCGTGGTGGAGTCATGAATGCTGGGGTCCATGGAGCATTCACTATCACAAGGTGCCTACCAGGACTAACAAATTAACAATACATTTAGAACATTAGAACACTCTATGCCTCGCAGTTAGGAGACCTGGGTTCACTTCCCGGGTCCTCCCTGTGTAGAGTTTGCATGTTCTCCCTGTGTCTGCGTGGGTTTCCTCCCACAGTCCAAAGTCTTGCAGGTTAGGTGCATTGGCGATTCTAAACTGTCCGTAGTGTGTGCCCTGCGGTGGGCTGGCACCCTGCCCAGGGTTAGTTTCCTGCCTTGCACCCTGTGTTGGCTGGGATTGGCTCCAGCAGACCCCCATGACCCTGTAATTAGGATTGGATAATGGATGGATGGAACACTATAGACGAGAACAGGCCATTCAGCCCAACAAAGCTCGCCAGTGCTATCCACTTATTTCTTCCAAAAAAACATTAAGTCGAGTTTTGAAAGTCCCTGTCTACCACACTACTTGGTCGCTTATTCCAAGTGTCTATTGTTCTTTGTGCAAAGAAAAACTTCAAAATGTTTATGCAAAATTTACCCTTAACAAGTTTCTGTGTCCCCGTGTTCTTGATGAACTCATTTTAAACGAACTGTCTCGATCCACTGTACTGATTCCCCTCACAATTTTAAACAATTTTCAATCATGTCACCTCTCAATCTTCTTTGTAATTCAAAAATCAGACTGTACAATATGATGAACTCACCACACACAGGAGGCAAAGGCCATGCAGCAGGAGGACATCTCAACTTCACACAGCAAGTGTTGACTCGAAAAGGGCAGTGGTGTAAAAGGAGGGTACAAACAATAGTGACAGGCTGGATAACATGATAAGCACAAGTAACAACAGAAGACTGTACAAACAAACCAACAGAAAAAATCCAAGCAGGTCCTTCATGGCCACCTGAACAAGGATGTTCTGCTGGCTTTAAACTGCCATCCAATCCACAGGTGGGTTCCTAGCTTGTTTCCGATTGTGTCAGGATAGGCTCTCGCCGCTCACAACATTGCATTTTCCGATGCACTAAATCCAATGGATGCACACATTCTCAAAGTCACAATGCTATAATGCTGACTGAATACAAGCTTGCATCAGATTGAAACACTAGTGCAGATTCTCTCACAGAGCACTTGCCCCCTTTTTTAAGACTAAGACCTCCAAACGTCAGAGGCCATCAGATGGGGTGGCTTTCCCACTTGTCCAATTTTTACATGTGCACCTTTGGCCGTATGGACCTTGGGATAAAAATCCCTATAGTGGAGTCCTGATGTCTCTGCACCCTGTGAAGCTGAAGTCTTCATTGCAGCCTCGCAGTTGCCCAGTCCCTCTAGAGTGGCAATACGATTCCCTCTTCTAAGTCTGACCATATGCTCCCCTTTGTCAACTGGGTTGAAGAATACAAATCCAGTGTCTCCTCCTTCATGTCACTCTTGAACGGGTAACCAGGAGTGTCCTTCCTCTGCTCGTACCTGTCAGCTAAAGCTGATACCACATTACGTGACTTCTGCTAGCCGGGTATATCAGACTTGCCAACCACAGTAGATCTCGTTGCCAGACTATATCAATTTATATGACTGAAAACTGCTGTCCATGACTACTTTAACAACTATATGCTGATCAGTGTTGCCACGTCCATGGTTTTCTCACCCAATTGGGCTGTTTTTGATTGTTACCCACAGGGAAAAAACAGTTGCTGCTTTTTGGGCTACTTCTTTAAAAGTAACACAGTATTTTGGGCTATTTTTCAAACCCCCTTCACCATGTTTTTACCAAATTTTCATCTCTTTGTCACCCCTACCACTGCTATTTGCAATTGTATACTGTAAATTCTTTACTGTTGTAAAATCCCTGTGGGGACCCAACCAATCCACAGTATATGATGGTAAATACCCATTCTATCACTCTGAAATATCTCTGAGGGGACACCACCCAGGCCGGGCTTTGATGGCATGTATCTAACCTTGCTCTGACACGGCCTCCCACTTTCCAGTGTGTCATTTTGTCTAACTTAGGCACTGGGCTATTTTTGGGCAAGTTTGTTATTTTTAAGCTTACCTATACATGTTTTTAAGGGCCTGGCAACCCTGGTGCCAATTTTCCAGCACTGATGTGCTCGCCATTATTTGTGACAGCCATTAACATGCTGCCTGATGGAACCAGGGGTGTATGAAGGGTTATCAGGCATGGCAAGTTCAGCTACAATCTCTGCCCTTTTTTCTTTTTTCCATCCTTTCATGGTACACAAAACACAAGACATCAGACAGATAAGCCTCTTTCTGGTTGGGAGGTCTAAAACACTTGCCTTCCTTATTCCTGGTCACTGCTTCCTATGCATTATGCTTCCAGATGAGCATTCACTGGTTGTCAGCTCTCATACACACACAGCCTGATCCTACGAATAAAGACAAAATCAAAGCTGTTTTTGGCAGCAAAAATTGCATCAATATCACAAAACCATAAGAAAGACAAGTGAATGGGGTCACAAACTCTATGAGATTTGTCCATAACATCTCTTTTATTAAATTGCAAATAATTTATTCTAGAGTTGTATCGCCAAATGTTTTTTCTGTTTTTTTTGTATACATATCACCTACAGAATTTCTGTAAACTTCAATGGCTTTTTCGGAGTTGAAAACCAGTCTGAATCCTGCCACCTCCTCCGCAATCTCGCATCACTCCCATCGTCTGGCCTTTCTCAGATCCTGCAATCCATGAAATACACAAAGTGCTGGAAAATTTCTAGGACACTCGTGTACTGAAAGCAGGGCATGGCCATTAGGCTAATCAATCATTTAACATCCCTTCATGCTTTCAGTCAAGTTAACACAAAATCCAGTTGCTGATGTTCTTAGCAAATACTGAACAGACAGAGGAGCTCAGAGACGGACTGAGGACTGGCTGTCATGAATACTAGTGGCAGTTATTACAAAAATATGACAATTCAAAAATACCTCTTCAGTTCTCGGTTGCAACAGTGTACTGGACACATAGTTTCAAAAAAAAAAAAAAAAAGAAAAGTAAGGGGGGGCTGCAGAAAAACTCCTACGGGGTGGAGGACATGTTAATTAGTTTTATATCACATTGTTATCCAGTGTATTTGAACAAATCTGTGTCATTATGTGTACTAATACTGCACTTAGTAATTTGTAAAAATGTATACAAGTTGAGAATCCCTAATTCAAAATGTCTGGAATAAGAATTATTTCAAAACTTGTCAGATTTTGGAATATTTACATAAGCAGGAAATATTTTGGGGACACCTTTGATAAAATAGGGAAATGCAACAATCGAACCACATGACAACTCGTGCATATAATAATTCATATAACCAAGTCTTTATCATAATGTGCACTGATGCGACAAACATATTAAAACCTCAAAAGCAAATAATATGAAGTACAGACTGTATTTTAGTTTCCCTATTAAGAGGACCAGTGCTGCATAATTGTACTAAAGAACTTTTTTGGCTTTTTCATCTGTTTATATTGGGTAGCTGTGGTCACTTATTAGGGAACTGGCCAACAGTTCAGGAAAATGTCAGCCAAGCTGCAACTCCATCATGCCAGCTGTGTTAGAAGCCGTTAACTGACTGAAGAGACTCTACATTTGGTTTTGTATGGTGTGGGTATACATACATAAATGTAAGATATTGGCAAACGTAAGATATTTGCAGTAGTGTCCAGTTCTCCTAATGTAATCAGAGCAATTGACTTGCACTCATATTCCAGTAAGGGCACCGAGAATAAAGTTGTTTTTTTTGTTAATCGTAAGCAGTGACAATCCATTAATGCATAGCATAGGTGTTGGCATTTCGGTCCCACAACGCCCTATGTAGCATATTGAAAATGCCCTGCATCTTCTATCCCACTTCGTGGCGCCTCATGGGGACCATCTCCCCAATAGTCGACTGACAATGTTTAAATGCTGTCACTGCTTCATGAGAAACCCTAACCCCAGCTGTTATTAGTATGTCCTAGCTTCATGGCGCTTCACAGAGGACAACCTGCCCCTTCAAGCTCAAAATGAATTAATCCACTTGGAATCTGAGCTTATGTTCTTCACATCTACACAAGCAGTAAATAACATTAGAGGGCACATATGTGGTGTTAAATCAACTCTCAAAAAATTCTGGATTTTAATATTTCAGATTAGGGATACTCAACTTATACTTGCATTTTAAAAGAGAACTTGTCACAGCGCTCCATGCATGCACTCAGTTAACAGCACTATGCAGAAATAAACAATTGAATGGAGGCAGAGCCAGGGATGGAACTGGAACAGGACTGTGGAGCTGAGGTGAGAACACCAACCACTACACTACTGCTCAGGCAATTCCTTTCAACTCACTTAAGCCCGGACAGAACACAAAGCCATGCTGAACAAAGAACATTGAGACTAAAGCCTTTATGGTTGACTTTCAAGAATTTTCTCTTACCAAGCCCTAAACTTTACCAAGTTCTTTTACCTTCCTACATGAAAAACAAGAAATTGTGAAGTTAACATAGGTGCACTTCAGAAAATTGAATAATTTAGTTAGAACAGTGACAGATGAAATAGTTATCAGGAAGTCAAAAGAGTGATACGTATTAACACCTCACGTTAAATTTACCCAAATCTTCTAAATTAAAAAAACTTACCTTTTAAACACACACATCTAGCCACTCGATCTTCTACTTCTAACGTCCATTTCAAGAACAAGATTTCTGTTTATCACAAGCCAGAACACTTTTTTGCTGCAAGAGTTAAGCCACAGTTCTAAATGTTAACTGAATGGCCCTGCCATTTCCACTTTAGAATTTCTTTAACATTTTCTTGCATTTAACAATATTAAGAAAAACTTCTTTCCAATGGCAAACATTTTGGTCTTCTTAAAATATACATGGATAATAATATTAATCAAAATTATACACAAATATATAAAAGGATGAATCTCAAAAGTCCCCACACCCTTATTGAAATTTCAGGTTCAGTTAATGTAAAGGCAGAATTCAAGACTGATTGTGGCAGACTTTAGTAAGATTTGGTGAACAACAACATGTAAATGAAAAAAATGAAAGTGCTTTAATTTAAATAATTCTTCCTAAAAATTATCCTTACATCAGCCCTTAACTGTTGTTTGTTGTTTACAGTAACTTATCAAAGATGAGTCTATAACAATTTGTCTTCATTTCAGCCTTTTTGTCAACAAAGCTGAAACTTCTTAAGAGTATATACTTTAGGTACCCACTATGCATATATATTTTATATGAATTTTGTTAAGTTTAGGAATCATTATTTAAAATTTAAAAAAAACAATACAATGATGCAATTTCAAATCCTTTTGTTTCTCTTAAGTACAAGTCACGGAAACATTACAGTGTTTTATATTCCCAACTAAAAGCACTGGTAAGGACTGAAGGCAAACACCTCCTCTACTTGGATAAGTTCAGTTCAATCCGCTCTTAAAGCGGCTCCCCAAGTTTAGTAGCACAGTATGGTGCCATTTAAAACACCTTGGCATCAGAATGGACATAAGTAATCAACACGCAAGAAAAGGAAGAAAGAATTTAGAAAATACTGAAGACATGTACACACGGTCCAGCTTAACTCAATCTTAACTATAAACTTCTTGTATAACAAAGCAGCACAGTGCCACCTATACAGTGCACACATTTCCAAAGAACAGGACTGGCTGACATTTTTTCTTCTATATATTTAATATTGCTCTAAAGGGAAAAAAAAAACAGGATCAGAGCATGTAATTCTTTGAAAACTGTTTAACTGAAATGCAAGCCACATGTATTAGTAAAATGTGCAGATTTTTGTTTATTAATAATCACATTTTAAATTATTTACAAGTTAAATTTTTTTCATCTTAAAAAAACAATTTTGAGTGCATTTTAACTATTGAAAAATAAACACCAAGCATTCAGATACATTCTTGAATTTAAAAAAAGATTTTGTTTACAGCATTTCCTGTACATTGCACATTGTAACACATTCATTTGCCATGAAACATTAAAACTTTTATATGTAAAAAGTTTGGAATCTGCAATGCAGAATTTTTTTACAGATGGTGTAAAACAGCAAATCCTTTCAGACAGCCTGGTGTGATTATGAAGACTGCCTCACTGTCCATGAATGTGCATCAGTAAGACTTCAGGTATAAGAATGGCAGTCAATAAGGCATTTCCTAAAGCAGTAGTTTTATACAAACAACAGAGTACATATTATGCATTTTCTTTAAATTACTTTGTGTGCCTATTTCAGATCCCGTAACCGGAATTAAAAACAACGGCATAAAAAGATAAAAGTTTAAATACCGCACAGCATTTATACATCACTCCCTACTATCTGAAAAAGCAACAGATGAATAACTCAAATTTCAAATAAACTCACAAGCTAAAATGCCTTGTCTTTACATGGCAAGCAAGCACTTTTAAACAATATACACAAGACAAAAAATTTAAAACAAACCGTGCAAAAAGCAGCCCTAGAAACTTTGAAATTAATTCAAAACCTGTGAAACCATAGACTTACATTTTACAATTGAAACAGCAAACTTTGTAAATCAATATTTCTCTTCAATGACCAAGAAGCAAAGTGCATAAGAAACATCAAAATGAACAGGTGGGATCATACTCATTTTGGCTTCCTCTAGGATACAGCCTAGTGGTAGTTCATAAAGCCAGTTTAACAGCTACCTCAATTACTGAATTTGGCGCAAGTGGCACTGCCACTATTATTTCAGACACTTCAATGCAATTACAGGCTTTACAAATCAAGGCACTTGGTGTTGCTGTAGTTTGTAGTTTCTCAGGGCAGAACATGGACAACCAACAAGCATGTGTGTAGTCTCAGGGTTTTAAAAGTGACATAGAGCATTGTCCATGTAAGGGATATTAAAACCAGTAAGCTGACAAAATAGCAGCACCATAGAGCAACATAGTGATGAAAATCATTAGGGCATATCAATCGATTTTTATAAGGAAAAAACAAACACTGCTCGGGCACTACTTCTCAAATGCACTGGGTTTCCAATCCAGACCACAAGGTTTGGCTGCCTTCAAGTTTTTGCTGATGCACTATCAGTTATTATATTAAGTTATTATTTGCATCATGTGATTCTAGGATATCTCACTTTTCATCTCAAATTCCTAGGTACAGCTTAGTTGTCTTCAGCAAAAAGCAATTTAGTTAGCAGTGATCAAACACACTATGGCTAACCACCTTGCGGCCAACACCTACAAACAACTGGCTTTAGTAATAAAACATGATTTTCACTTTTACGCGCAATAAGAATGTACCCAAAGACAATGTTTAATTATTTTTTCATCCATCCTTCCTCTTTCTGTGCTATTTTTAGGGTCACTTTTTTTTTTTTTAGGAGCCAACACCTAAACAGATACCAGTTCATCATGGGGCATGCTAATGCACACACCCACATTCACTCATACTAAACCAATTTAGCCTTCCCAACTGAACTAGCAGGTAAGAGTTTGGGATGAACAATGATTCAAAGTAGCTTGAATTCAATATTTCTGATGAACATAAACCTGAGAGTCAAAGTAATCTATGATGCCCTGTCTAGATATGCATTTTTTTATGTCTAATGCCATTCTTAGTGCTGTGAATGTCAGCTATGACAGTAAGGCACTAGGGAAAGATTGACTAAGTAAACTTTAGGGGAGGATTTCATCATCATCATCATCATTCAACAGGCCAAATGTTGTTAAGCGGGCCTGAGACAGATTAGGACTGTCAGTCAGGGGCAACAGCAGAACATCATCGTCATTATCAACTGCATGAGCATGAACTGGAAACTGTGTTTCAGAGCTTGCAGATTGAGGGAGTAGCCTGCCAAAGTATGACAAGCGACCTCTAAGTGCAGAAAACACAGACGACAACAAAGAGGTGCTTCTGTTCACAGGAATGTCATCAAGTGTTAACAAGGGAGCTTGAGCTGCAGCTGGTGATTCACTATTAGCAGAGTATGAGGCTGTACTTGGGCCATCTGCCTGTGGCACAGTATCTCTTTGGGCTGCGGACTGTGGCTGCCAGCGAGGTTCAAAATTAAAATTCATTTTTTGAGGCAAAGGAGGAGCATTATCTTCAGACTGATTATCATCATCATCATCTGCTGGGGGTAGATTGCTCACCCCTGTAGCTCCACCCTCCACCAGTAGATGAGCATCGCCTCCATTTGCTTGTTCAGTTCCACCTGTGTTTGAAGAAGCCGGAGCTGAAGATACGGTAGCCACCTGAGGTGCAGCACCGTTTCGTCCGGAAGAGGAAGCTGATGTCGCTCTTGGCAGCAAACCCCATCTCCTCAGTCTTCTGATAGCTCGTCTCACATACCGGTTGCGTCGTCTTCTGCGATTATGGGGGCGTTCCTGTCTCAAGAGCTGAATAATTCCTCTAATGTTCCCTAAAACTGAGGTCTATAGATATGGAAGAGGCAGAAAACAAAAACAATACCAAATAAGAGAGAGAACATTTAAAGTACTAGTTTCACAATCCCCACCTAGGCTCTTATATAAACCAAGCTCTGACCTACTTACACAAATACACTGCTGTCTTGTCAACCAATCTTTGTTTTATCTCACAGAAGCAGCTTAGTATTGTCCCATATTTTCTAATCTGACACCCTACTTACATTATGAATACAACACATAAATCTTTCAACAAAATACTAATACCAAGTACTTACATCATTGGGATTCTCTGTGGGAAAGTCATCAACTGGAGGAATAAGGCCCTGGGCAATCAACTGCCCATAAGATGGTGGGGCTTGCTGCTGAATAAATTCAGCCTCTCGTGCAGAAATAGGGGCAAAAAAACTGTAAAAACATAAAAACATTTTTTTACACATATGAAAACATTCTTTAAAATGAACTTTAAATATTATCAATTGCATTCAATGTAGAATGTGGCATTTAAGTCTTTTGTGAATTGTACAAGTTTACTTTATGCTAAAGTAATTTAAAAGTAAAATTCAAATGTATAATTTTAAATTGTAAGCTGGAGGACATCACTGCTTTACAATGAAATGCTTTTTTCCTTGTATATCAGCTATAGCGCACAGAAATAGTGTTTCAATAATTTATTTCCCACATTCACCTCCTAACAGCGCAATACAAACCCCTAAAACTAAAACCATGGCAGAAGCTCTTAAGTCAACTTTTCCCCATAATAATAATTTAATATGTCAAACAGGTGGGAAATTGGTGTCATGAAAATGATTAGAATAGGTTTGGGATGAGGGGTAAAAATGTTTTCCCTTCACCACTGTCCTTTCAAATAATGCAAGTAATTTTGTTGTATTTTATGTATGATGAGAATACAGTAAATTAACATTTTGAACTGACAAAATAGCTAAAAATAAACACAACCATTCATCAAAAGTATAATCCCAAGATTGGTCAATATGGCACCTAAGCAATGAAGATGACAACCTGATTCTACTAGTAACTTATCCCAAAAGATTTTAAACATTCCTACAAGAGTCAATATTCAGCACAACCACATAGATAATAAAATAGTTAGATGTCTACAACTTTTATTTAATTTCCCTCAGATAAATGCTGGATAAACTTAATAAACCAGCTTATACACTGACCTGGAAAATTGAACAGTAAAGCAAAAACACACGCCATGACAGCAGTTTAAAGAGAATCTCATTTTCAATATGACTAAGTGATTGCCTATACCCCAACTTCACTGGCGGTCAAGAAGGTGATGAGATAGACACCCAGGATTCCAGCACCTCTGTTTCAGCTGGGGGTCTGGCTCATCTCAGATTGGGCACAATTTATATGTATTCTTGTTAGGCAACAGTTTGCCATGAATACTGTAATTGGTTCTGCATTAAATGGCATAATTTCATGACATATGAATTTTCATGAGCCTCCTGAAAACTAATGAATTTATAGTGGTATAGTCAAACCTTGGCAATGGTATTATAATGCTTAAAACAAAACTGCCACCACCCTGCTCTACATAAAGCAGGCATAAAAACAGATGGTAGACAAATACCAATATTTTCATATTAACACCTTTTCTTAGCAGCAACCCACAGCTTATTGCATATTTTTCCCAGTGAGTACAATAATGGCAGTTGGGTGCACAAACTAAAAATACATCTAGAAAATTGAACATAGACGTAGCATTGAATAAAATCAGAGAATGACAGGTTAGCTTAAGGTCTGTGCCAGCATACTTATGACAATTCTGAAACTGCTGAAGAAATATCTCTTAACAGGTGCTACTGCACAACTAGCAGGGTGTGATGTCATGTGCCCATTAAGACAATACCGATGGAGCAAACCTTGTTGTCTGTTTACAAAGAATGGGAAGTCAGGAATAACAGCAGTCAGCTACAAGGGGCCATGGAAATACTCTGTTACACCATTCATCTCTGCCATGTTAATGGTTATTACTTTAATTTTTCTGGATAAATTGCTCTAACCATAATGAAAGGGTAACTATGCAAGAACCAGAAATGTGACAATGCCTGCCTGCTAAACACTGGCTAAAAACTAGTATTATAAACTTTTAATTTAATGACAGCACTAATGCCAAATTAATAGCAGTTATACTGTATTACACACAAAAACACCAAGTATTGTTAATATTATTTGGAGCATTTGTGGTCATAAGTAATAATGCAAATCCTTGATTTTCTGTCAAGCATTTTAAAATTTATAACTGACATGCTATTTCATCTTGTGCAAGGCTTTTTAGAAACACACTACGCAAAACAAAATCGAAGAATTGTGCATTGCATGTATATAGTAAGGAGACGTTGCTATTAAAAAACTGATTGCGAGAAAAGACAGAGAAATATGTCACTTAATTGGACATCATTAATTCAGCAGTAATGATTTCATGAGTACTACATGGGCACTAATGCTGTATTCATGTGCTATTGAAAAGACAAGCTTCCCAGTGGGAAATATTATGTGAACTAACTTGCAAGTGATAGCTCCCAGTGGGTTAATTCAGAGGAAATCCTGTCACCTGAACTGGATGGGCTATGATGTAATGTTGACCTCTCACCTCATTTCATTATACATTATATATAATAAACACTAATCAGATTAGCTGAAAATGACATTTAGTGGATACATGTTATCTGCAACAATGTAATAATCACCTAAGGGGTTACCCATGCTTTTTATTTTAATTGAAGAATAGAAATTAGCTATAACATGTCCTGCCGTCCGTGGAAAGAAGGCAGGCAGATGCATAGTCCTAATGGCAATATGGGCAAAAGGAGGATGAGAAATTGGATAAGTTGTACACTTACATACCTCTATGCATACATGTAACTTGTATACAGTGCATTCGGAAAGTATTCACAGTGCATCACTTTTTACACATTTTGTTATGTTACAGCCTTATTCCAAAATGGATAAAATTCATTTTTTCCTCAGAATTCTACACACAACATCCCATAATGACAACATTAAAAAAGTTTACATGAGGTTTTTGCAAATTTATTAAAAATAAAAAAACTGAGAAATCACATGTACATAAGTATTCACAGCCTTTGCTCAATACTTTGTCGATGCACCTTTGGCAGCAATTACAGCCTCAAGTCTTTTTGAATATGATGCCACAAGCTTGGCACGCCTATCCTTGGCCAGTTTCGCCTATTCCTGTTTGCAGCACCTCTCAAGCTACATCAGGTTGGATGGGAAGCATCGGTGCACAGCCATTTTAAGATCTCTCCAGAGATGTTCAATTGGATTCAAGTCTGGGCTCTGGCTGGACCACTCAAGGACATTCACAGAGTTGTCCTGAAGCCACTCCTTTGATATCTTGGCTGTGTGCTTAGGGTCGTTGTCCTGCTGAAAGATGAACCGTCACCCCAGACTGAGGTCAAGAGCGCTCTGGACCAGGTTTTCATCCAGGATGTCTCTGTACATTGCTGCAGTCATCTTTCACTTTATCCTGACTAGTCTCCCAGTTCCTGCCGCTGAAAAACATCCCCATAGCATGATGCTGCCACCACCATCCTTCACTGTAGGGATGGTATTGGCCTGGTGATGAGTGGTGCCTGGTTTCCTCCAAACGTGACGCCTGGCATTCACACCAAAGAGATTCAATCTTTGTCTCATCAGACCAGAGAATTTTTGTTTCTCATGGTCTGAGAGTCCTTCAGGTGCCTTTTGGCAAACTCCAGGCAGGCTGCCATGTGCCTTTTACTAAGGAGTGGCTTCCGTCTGGCCACTCTACCATACAGGCCTGATTGGTGGATTGCTACAGAGATGGTTGTCCTTCTGGAAGGTTCTCCTCTCTCCACAGAGGACCTCTGGAGCTCTGACAAGAGTGACCATCGGGTTCTTGGTCACCTCCCTGTCTAAGGCCCTTCTCCCCCGATTGCTCAGTTTAGATGGCCGGCCAGCTCCAGGAAGAGTCCTGGTGGTTTCGAACTTCTTCCACTTACGGATGATGGAGGCCACTGTGCTCATTGGGACCTTTAAAGCAGCAGAAATTTTTCTGTAACCTTCCCCAGATTTGTGCCTTGAGACAATCCTGTCTCAGAGGTCTACAGACAATTCCTTTGACTTCATGCTTGGTTTGTGCTCTGACATGAACTGTCAATTGTGGGACCTTATATAGACAGGTGTGTGCCTTTCCAAATCATGTCCAATCAACTGAATTTACCACAGGTGGACTCCAATGAAGCTGCAGAAACATCTCAAGGATGATCAGGGGAAACAGGATGCACCTGAGCTCAGTTTGGAGCTTCATTAAACGGCTGTGAATACTTATGTACATGTGCTTTCTCAATTTTTTTATTTTTAATAAATTTGGAAAAATCTCAAGTAAACGTTTTTCACGTTGTCATTATGGGGTGTTGTGTGTAGAATTCTGAGGAAAAAAATGAATTTATATCGTCATATATTTTTTTTTATGCTAACATAACTCCTTACTGAATTAAATAACCTATTTAAGCATAAAATGCTTCCTTGTACAGAACATTTTGAGTAAACACTTTCATTTTTTATCTGCTTTTCTGTGAAAAGAACATTATTTTAACATTTGCTCTTAATGTTTCTTTAGACAAGAGAGAGGTAGGTAAACTATTGCCTAGCTGGACAAATGTGACATGGGTGTAAGCAGCCCACAGGCTGCTTGTAGAAATCCATAATATTCTGGCCTTTGCGAGATGCTCTTAACAAGATAATGTGTTGGCTGGTGTATGCGTAGTTGCCATGTGGTGTCATCCAAAAAAAAACAAACAAATGAGCTTTCACCATACAGGGACAATCTCTAGTACAGGAAGAGACTGGGTAAAGGGATAAGTGTACATGTCTTCAGCAGCTTGCAGTTTGTCTTGCACGTGTGTCTTCAAAAAACATAAGTTTAAGCATTTTGTCAGCAATGGATTTTATTTACAGCAGAACCTGGGGTGTGACTCCTAAGTCCTGTAAAAATTAGTATAAAAAGAGCGGTTTACAACTGTGAAAGAAGGAGATTAAAAGCAGAAAGGGTTTTTTCAGATTGACCAAACCATATTATTCCTGTACTTCAACGTGTGTGTTTGGTGAGGCAAATAGTAAAATGCACAGTAGCATCACATGGCTTTGTACAATGTGTTTTTCAAGCTCTTCATCACTTGAAGGAGGTAGTTATGGTTCCCAGATGAGCTAATTTCAGTTTTGGTATGGAGCTGACAATTTATCTTTGCTCATTTTTCGAACGTTACAACAATCTGAGTGAGCTGCAACAGGTAAAACCCATTTTTCTAATTTCAGTAAAAAGAGTTTAAACAGAAGACTGGACTGCACTAGGTATACAGCTACAATTACCTTCCTTTGTGGTGACTTTGGTAATCTCACTTACAGAACTTTAGGCTGCAAGACTGATTTTGCAATTATTGATAAAGTTCTAACAGTTGTATATTATTTTGAAATTGCTTCCAAGGTTTTTCAAGTTTGCTGTGTGCATTATATTTGGTAGCACAGTTACAAGAGATCTTTTCACAAATGTAAATTAATAAAAGCAAATACTGTATAGCAATGCACTGAAATAAATTGTAGAGATGTCTAAACATCATGGTTGCCAGAAACAGTTTGTACAGAAGCAAGCAGTTTCATGTTCATGACTAGAACACAGTGATAGCTAAATCATTTTACTTAAAAATTGCTCTCCTATTGGTACTTGAGAACTGCTCTTATCACCCTTCAATAAAAAAAAAACTTTTATAATCAAATCATTTCTTGAAAAAATAATTTTTGAAGTTAATTTTAGCTATCTGAATATGTGCTAGACTACATGGTTTATATATGGCCCACTGCATGAGTCATTATTGACAACTCGGCCAGCCACCAAAAAAGATTGCTCAGCCCTGCTCTACAGTAAGTAATGTATGCTTGGCTATGTACGAAAACTAGCACTGACAAACAAATACTGAAATATCTAAAGTTTGCCAAACGATGGAAATGGAGGGCATGGCACACATGCTTGAAAACCAAAATATAGCACGAAAATTAATAAAGTACTAGATTATAAACACATATCTGCATCAGCCTTAAAACCTTTATTTTTAATGTGGGTTGTACAAATTGGACTTTATGATGTGTCCTTATTATTTCCACTCATTCCTAGATGTTGCTTACCTTTATGCTATACACAGCCTAGGAATGCTTGCAAAGGTTCAAATTTGTGAAATCTTAAGTGTCAACTGTGAGCACTCATAGAAGATATATTTGAAGTACAGTAATGCATTTGTGCAGATGAAGCAGGAAAACAAGTTATAGAAAATATGACTACTGTATTTGAAACCACACGTGGCTAACTCCAAAAATGACCACAGATCATAAACATACTGTAGTACACCTTGTATTTTATGTCTTCTGTACCAGTGACAATTTCTCTCTCAAATATTTAAATTCCCATTTATCACCAATGTGCCATATATATATTATCTTTACAACTTGTGTTTGCTTCAGTCCTTGCCAAACATATATAAAACATAAAACACAAACCAATAAAACAAGTTGTTCGTCTTAGCAGTGGTGTCACCCAGTTCAGTATCCAGGGTTGGATTAAGACCCCCAAAAGCGCCTGGGTGACTTGATGGATAGAGCTCCTTAACAGAGAACTGATCATACTTTAAACAATGCAGCAAATGGACACCTGGCTGTTTAATGCAGCATATTAACAGTTACTATTGGGGTCCCAAAAGTAACTCAGTTTGATTGATTCATCTTGCAGGGGTTCCCTCTTGTTGATTTCAGCCTGAAACACTGCACAGAAGTTTACAGACAGTCATTTAGGTGTCACCTGGCACAGTCCACACCCCCTAGTGAAAAACCAGTGCATCCCAGCTTAAACAACAAATATTGTAAAAACAACAACACTACAAAGAAAATTTGGAAATTACATTACATCAGTTAAAAATAAGAAATTCCCTGAAAGACTAAACTGATATTAACTCAAGCAGTGTTTACTTACATAACCAGCCACAAGAAAAGGATAGGCAGCAGACTAACCTGTATTCGCGGGCACGTAGGGAGTACAGCTTACATGTACAGCCCATGGCAATGACAAGTAAAAGACCACAGATGAGACTGCCCACTGTCGCTGCTGTGATGACCTTCCGTGGCACAGTAAATGAACAATTCATCTCATCAGTGCCATCCTTACAGTCTGGCTGACCATCACAACGCCAAGTCTCAAAAACACACCTGAGGACAAGGAAATACAAGGCATTTGGGATTTAAACACGAGCTAAATAAAATTCGACAAAATAGGTGGTCTGGCAAGTGGATGGATTTTTTTCCTATGAGTAGCGATAATAAAATTAGACTGGTTTAGCTTCTAAAGTAAACAGTTACATTTTCATGTTTCTACTTGGAATAATATGTTTACAGTATCTGATACATTTGATAATAACCTTTATTACAATATTCATCTTCATGTTTCAGCTCATAATTGGTCTAGTGCTATTAATAAGAAATACATTACATTAAAGATCATTATTTTTATGAAGATCACAAATGGTACAGTACTACAAATACTCTATTTTATTGATTTTAAAAACTGCATTGCAAAGAGCACATTACCTGTCATTAAGGTGTCAGTACACTGTACACACACACATACCGAACATAACCTTTTAACTGAAAGAATTCACATACCTTTGCCAGTTTTAGTGTGCAACTATCTAGTCTCCAGCACATATCACTTTTGTTAAGAAAAGCAAAATGTTACATAAAAAGTTGCATCATTAAAATGTCCACCATTAGGCCACAAAAGTGTGAAATAATCTGCACTTAATTGTGCAGAGTTTTATAGGTGGTGGGCCACATTGGTGAATTTAAAAAAATTTAACAAGGCTTCATACCTTTCTGCATCACAGTGAAATGTGCCCGGCTGACAACTGTGGCAATTTCTCTCATCTGTGCCATCAGTACAGTAGGACTGAGAGTTGCAGCGCTCAGCTGCTGAGAAGCAGGTTCCTGTCACACCTCCTGGGTGACTCTGTCGAATACCCCCACAAGGAAACATGCCAGGACCACAATTTCCACAACCCTCTTCATCTTTGCCTGTCTCCACACAGTTCCAGATGCCATCACAGCGTTCCTGGTGTGAATAACAATCCAGGCTACCACCTCCACAAGGCAATTGCCATGGCAAGCAATAGCCTGACACTTGATAAGTTGCATTAAATCCACGAGTAGAACTGCCAGCTTCAGAACGATAGACCACTGACATATGGCCAGAAGTGGACTCTACTGTCACTCGTTTGTTGTTGCTTAAATCATTTATCTGAAAAATGCAAAGTAAAAAGTGACATGCATTAGTTTCAACACAAATTTGAACTAAATAACTGCAGTAATTTAGACTACAGATTCATCCAACTGACTGCCCAGTGATTGTAACTGAACAATTTCCATTCATATGCAATCAGGCTATGAATAGCAGACTTATAATGATTTTATGTTAACATTAGCCAACTGACTGCAATGCCACCTTCTTCTTTATCTCACTCTTCATCTATTCCAACTTTCATGTGGGGTTGATGTGCTTGATCAACCTTCTCCAAACAGCTTGGTCCTGAACCTCCTCACCAGTAAAGCCCTTTTCCTTTATCTATCCACCTCTGCTCTGGCCTCCCTCTCTTTCCCTGTACTTCCATTCCTGTCACTCTTTTGCCCACATATTAACTGTCTGTCCTCCTTTCCTGTAATTACTTACAGACATCTCTCCCAATTTTCTTGTACCTCTCATTGTCCCATTTCTTATTTTGTCCTTTTTTTTTATTTAGTAATTCCACATATTCATCTCAATATGCTCATACACATCTAACTTTTCTCCTGTGCTTCCTCTACTGACCATGTCTCAGCTCCACACGTTATTGCTGTTCTAAAATCCTTACTTTTATCCTTCACCTTAATTGTTTGATCACACAATACTCTAGTTGTTCCATCCACACTGTACTCTAAGGGTTATCTCCTGATCATCTTTAAACCTTATTTAATTTTGCCATCGGGGGTTTGGGGGGGCGGGGTTGCAAACCAGTCCAACTTGGTACCAGTCCCGAGCCTAAATATATAGAGAGGAAAAGTGTCGGAAAGGGCATTCACCTTTAAAATTTTAGCCAAAACTTTAATGACGGAATCATTCCAATCAGCTTGGGACTAGAATGACATCTTACAGTAGCAAAATACTACACAAGGTTCCACTCATGTCAGCTAAGAACAGTAAGCTTAGGCTAAAGATTGGAAAAGGTGCCTCCTGGTATAACGAATTTTGATTTATTTGTGACATGCTGATGACTAGGCTCGAAATCATAAGTACAAACTGGTGGCAATAGTGTAATAGTGTTGGTAATGTTTTCTTGTCGCAGATCAAGTCTCTTAGTATCAGCAGAGTGCATACATAAGCATCATTAAAGACCATGTATATCTCTTTATGGCCAGAGCCTACTTCATTTCAATTTGACACTTCCAGCAGGGTAATCCACCACATAACAAAGCACTCATCCTGAAGGACATCCGGTAAACTAATCTGCTTGAGCAGATGACTATCTGCATATCACACAGAGAACCACAGACACATGGAAATATTGCCAGGCAGTGTGTTGACAGTAGAACTTTAGAAACCTTCAAAACAAACGATTTTATTTTGGAGAAACTAGGTGAACAGGATTGAAGAGCTTTGTTGCACTAAATGGCCAATTTGTGACAAAATTTTTCTAATGTTCTAATCTATAATGTCTGTATATATAAGTTATAACCATGAATATCCACTATTAAAACCATGCATTCCCTAGTACGTACTTATCAATAAAATTAATATTTTGTAATACCAAAAATAAAACAACAAAATACATTCTTTAAAAAAATAATTTATGTATACATTTACCACAAACATCAAACCACTGCCACAATGGAACAAAAAATTTCTAACCATGCGAAGTAGATGATCTTCCTTCAAGTCTCCCATGTCATAAACTTCAATGCTGTCGCTGGCTTCAAGATCAACAGAAACCAGATTAAGAATCAACTTTCTTGTATCCCCTGGATCAATCTCCCATATGCACTCCTGGGCCCTATTTTGATGATAGTTTGTAGGAATAGCAAAACGTGGTGACGAAAAGACTCCATAAAATTTTGTCAGCCTCCCTCCACAGGGGCCCTCTTGAACTGGGGGACAGTTATTTTCATCAGTGTTTCCTGGACAGTCAGCAAATCCATCACATATCTGACTGACAAATATGCAATGGGGCTGCTCTAGTTTTGTGTATTTGTCACAGGGAATGGTTGAGATGGGACAAGTCTTTCTCTGTAAGAAGGGACTAGTTGGAGGGCTGTAAGACAGAGGACTGTAAGACAGAGGACAGTCAGATTCATCAGAATTGTCTTTACATTCATCTTGTTGGTTGCAATGCCAAGCATTTGGCACACATTTCCGATTTGCACAAAGAAATTCATCCTGCATGCACTTTTCTGAGTCCAGATAACCTATAAGAAAACAAAATTTCAGCTGTTCATAGAAAAGATAATTCTCAACAAAATTTGTGGCTGTTGTACTACAAAATTAAAAAATTTGTGCGGCTGCATCTATCTAATGTGTTCACACATACACTGATCATAATAAATGACAGCACATTTATTACATATAAATGAATGACTCAGCAGGATCTGTCACTTATCTAACTTAAAGAAAAATGGGTATACCTTTAATATATGTCAAACGAAATCCAGAACCATGCAGTAGTCCTGAGTGGTAGGTTATAGAAACATTTCCTCCAAGGAGCTCAAGAGGTTCTGGCAATACAGAGCCACAAAGAGTGATAGGCTTTAACAGGGGGGTTTCCACAGATAGCCATTCCAAAGAACAGGATACATTGAAGCTTGAAAAACTGGGAAGAAGAATGAGATGTAATTAGAAATGAAAGCAGAGAACCTCTCATAATAACAGGGTCAAAAATAATATTAAAGTAACATTTCTAATCAGTAATTTTACTATTAAGGTAGACAGTGTTGTGGTACATAATGGTATAGACATGTTTACCAGTTTGTTTGTTTAGAATCAGAATATACTTTATTAGCCAGGTACACTAATGTGTTTGTCTTGATAGTATTGGTGTAAAATACAAGGATAACACAGAATACAAAAGATAAATATACAGTAAAAGGACAAAACATAAAATGTTAAAATATGATGCAGCACACAAGGGCAATGCAAAAAATAAAGTGATAGTAGGATTACAAATGTCCCAGCTTTCTAGTGTATAGCAGGTATACTGTACATAGATGCTGAGAAGAAGCTCAGATGGGATTAGTCAGAGTAACTGCACATGGACAAATACTGTTTAGATGATGTGCTGTTTTAGCTCTCCTTGCACAAAGACGTTTGCAGGAGGGAAGTCTTTGGAAAAGGTGATGCCCTGGGTGAGTCGGATCAGTAATGATTTTTGTGGGCCTCTTCCTTACACTGGACTCTTATAGAACTTCAATATGTGGTAAGTTACAGCCTATTATCCTTTCATAGGCTCTGATGATGCGCTGTAGATTGGCCTTAGACTGAATAGAGTGTAGAAGGGAGATTCTAAAGTTACTAACTGAGGAGCCTGATGACCATATAAAAAGCTTCCACAATGTTAATCACTGACCACTCCTGTGAATTAACAGGGCCACTAAGATGCTTACAGCCATAAACAGCAAAAAATAAAAAAAAAAACAATAAATTAATGCAGTATTTACAGTATATATCGTTCCCAAATCATAATATTTTATTAAAGAGGGAAATGTCATACAATGCTTAGCACTGCAGTCTGACAAGTTCAGTTAATTAGATTCAGTTCCTAGCCTGATAACTGCCAATGTTGTATTCTCCCTGTATTTACAAGGGTTTTCTCAAAGATGTCCAGTTTCTTCTCACACTCAAACTGACTTGGTATTAATATGTGTGGAAGTATGCTTAAGTGTATCCTGTGATGGAATGCCAATACTTCCAAGTCTGGTGTCAGATTTGCACTCACTGCTGTAGGGACAGGTTTTGGCTCTTTGCCACCTTGAAACTGAAAACACAGACTCAGAACAGCTGTGTCTGAAATTAACAGTACTTATGCAAGCTACAAAACACCTTTATGTATCTTTAAACATGTAAAGTTTACAATTTAGGACTTCTACTAGGAACACCCCTTGTTGGTAGAATGGCAGCCAATCTATGTCATTTGCTTTATCTTGTCTGCTCTGTCCAGTTTTATCTTTCTCAGACAGATGACTCCATCACCTTTGAGAGGTTACACTGCAGTTCACTGACTCTAGGTGTCATTGAGATCAAACTCTAAACCTTTTTCTATCCTGATAGTTTAACAGCCTTAGTGAACCTTGGGACAAATGATTATCCCAGCTGATAAACAGTTTGTGCAAAAAACACCACAGCTTTTTATTTATTTTAACCGACAGCATATGCTAAAAATAAGAAATCAGCCAGTTCTTCTTCTTCTTTCGGCTGCTCCCGTTAGGGGTTGCCACAGCGGATCATCTTCTTCCATATCTTTCTGTCCTCTGCATCTTGTTCTGTTACACCCATCACCAGCATGTCCTCTCTCCATCCATAAACCTTCGCTTAGGCCTTCCTCTTTTCCTCTCCCTGGCAGCTCTATCCTTCGCATCCTTCTTCTAATATACCCAGCATCTCTCCTCTGCACATGTCCAAACCAACATAATCTCGCCTCTCTGACTTTGTCTCCCAACCGTCCAACTTGAGCTGACACTCTAATGTACTCATTTGTAATCCTATCCATCCTCGTCACACCCAGTGCAAATCTTAGCATCTTTAACTCTGCCACCTCCAGCTCTGCCTCCTGCTTTCTGGTCAGTGCTACCGTCTCCAACCAATATAACATAGCTGGTCTCACTATCGTCCTGTAGACCTTCCCTTTCACTCTTGCTGATACCTGTCTGTCACAAATCACTCCTGACACTCTTCTCCACCCATTCCACCCTGCCAGCACTCTCTTTTTCACCTCTCTTCCACAATCCCCATTACTCTGTACTGTTGATCCCAAGTATTTAAACTTATCCACCTTCGCCAACTCTACTCCCTGCATCCTCACCATTCCACTGACCTCCCTCTCATTTACACACATGTATTCTGTCTTGCTCCTACTGACCTTCATTCCTCTCCTCTCTAGAGCACATCTCCACCTCGCCAGGGTCTCCCCAACCTGCTCCCAACTATCGCTACAGATCACAATGTCATCAGCCAACATCATAGTCCACAGGGACTCATGTCTAATCTCGTCTGTCAACCTGTCCATCACTAGGGCCCACAATTTACCGCGGCAAGAAATGGTAAATTCCGCTGCATGTTTTTTTAAATTCCGCAGCATACCGCGGCACGGCAAATGCAGTACCATAACTCCATAAGACTAATTCATAACCCAAGCAAAATAAATGCAATTTTTCTTATTCTTAATCCTTAATAATAATCAATCATAATTCATAATACTAATCAAATAGATATATCAAAGCGTTCACATCCGCACATTTTAATCCACAGATTTGCTTTAGGCAAACGATGCTGAAACATATGTAGGCATAATATTATTCTCAACAAACTATGGAATAATGTTTCTAAAGTTATTGTTTATTTATTGTTGAAGGAAACGGCACTTTAAGCTCGTAGGTTTTCTTGTGACAGAGAATATTGCAGTGGTGACAACACTGATCCATATTTTGAGAACGAACATTCCACATCAACAGAAGAGATTGGCAACGCAATGTAAACTTTAGCAAGAGTTGCTAAGCGAGGCAGTCTGTCCTCTAATGCATGCCAAAAAGCAGTGATATCAGCTGGAATTACTTCATGAGATGCTATGTCCAGATAAGCTTGCCATTCATCTGCTGCAGCCATCATTGTTGGCACTGATTGCGCATGATCAGCAAAATTCTTCGATAAGAGTGGTAGCTGTTGTGGATCAAATATTCTCACAGATCTGAATAGGTCTATTGCCGGCTGTTTGGTTCCCACAAAATATTCTTCAACTTTAGCAGCAGCATTGTGCTTTGCATCTTCACAGCTGCTGGTTGCAATTGGAAATCCGGACGATTTCAGGCAAGACAGTAAGTCAGAAACTTTGTTGTAGACATCGACAGCCATGAATGACTGTGCCTCAAAAGAAGTCAGTGTTCATAATTGGCTGGCAGTGAACAGATACGAATTCAAGTTCAGCTCTAAGCTCGTTAAGTTTATCAGTACTTTGCAGCAACACCGACAGCTTCTTTAACTGGACTGTAGCTCCACTGTGTTCGATTTCAGTAGCAACGAATGAGATATTAATGAGATGATGCAATTGGCTAAAGAAAGAACTTAAAGAAATAATCAAAACTAATCGTACTAATATCATTATGCCTCAAATGGTTTGATTTCATTTAGATTTGGTATTTTCCGAAGCAGTTAGGTTAATTCCGCGGCATGGCATTTTTCCTCTGCAAAACCCTAAATTCTGTGTCGGGCATTAAATTCCGCGGGCCGCAGTAAATCGTGGGCCCTATCCATCACCACTGCAAATAAGAAAGGGCTCAGAGCTGATCCCTGATGTAATCCCACCTCCACGGTGAATTCATCCGTCGCTCCTACCGCAGACCTCACCACTGTCACACTTCCCGCATATATATCCTGTACAACTCTTACATACTTCTCTGCCACTCCCAACTTCCTCATACAATACCACAGCTCCTCTCGAGGCACCCTGTCATATGCTTTCTCCAGGTCCGCCAATGCAACTCCTTCTGGCCTTCTCTAAACTTCTCCATCAACATTCTCAGAGCAAACATTGCATCTGTGGCGCTCTATCTTGGCATGAAACCATACTGCTGCTCACTAATCATCACCTCACTTATTAACCTAGCTTCCACTACTCTTTCCTATAACTTCATGCTGTGGCTCATCAATTTTATTCCCCTGTAGTTACTGCAGTCCTGCACATCCCCCTTATTCTTAAATATCAGCACCAGTACACTTCTTCTTCAATCCTCAGGCATCCTCTCACTTTCCAAGATTCCATTAAGCAATCTGGTTAAAAACTCCACTGTCACCTCTCTTCAACACCTCAGTGCTTCCATAGGTATGTCATCTGGACCAAGAGCCTTTCCATTTTTCATCCTCTTCATAGCTGTCTTTACTTCCTCCTTGCTAATCTGTTGCACTTCCTGATTCATTATCTCCACATCATCCAACCTCTTCTCTCTCGTTCTCTTCATTCATCAGCCTCTCAAAGTACTCTTTCCATCTGCTCAACACACTCTCCTCGCTTGTAAGTTTCCATCTTTATTCTTTATCACCCTAAACTGCTGCACATCTTTCCCAGCTCAGTCCCTCTGTCTAGCCAATCAGTACAGGTCCTAATCTCCCTCCTTAGTGTTCAAACTCTCATACAACTCATCATACGCCTTTTCTTTAGCCTTCGCCACCTCTCTCTTTACCTTGCACCTTATCTCCTTGTACTCTTGTCTACTTTCTGCATCTCTCTGACTATTCCACTTCTTCTTTACCATCCTTTTCCTCTGTATACTCTCCTGTATTTCCTCATTCCACCACCAGGTTTCCTTTTCCTTCTTCCTCTTTCCAGATGTCATGCCAAGCACCCTTCTTGCTGTCACCCTTACTACATCTGCTGTAGTATCCCAACTGTCTGGTAACTCTTCACTGCCACACAGTGCCTGTCTCACCTCCTCCCTAAACTCAACCTTGCACTCTTCCTTTTTCAACTTCCACCATTTGATCCTTGGGTCTGCCCTCACTCTCTTCCTATTCTTGATCTCCAACATCATCCTACAGACCACCATCCTATGCCGCTTAACTACACTTTCCCCTGCCACCACTTTGCAGTCTTCAATCTCCTTCAGATCAACTCTTCTGCATAGGATGTAATCTACCTGTGTGCATCTTCCTCCACTCTTGTACATAACCCTATGTTCCTCCCTCTTCTTAAAATACGTATTCACCACAGCCATGTCCATCCTTTTGGCAAAATCCACTATCCTCTGACCTTCATCATTCCTCTCCTTGACACCATACCTACCCATCACCTCCTCGTCTCCATTGTTCCCTTCACCAACATGCCCATTCAAATCCACTCCAATCACCACTTTCTGCCCCTTGGGTACACTGTTCATCACTTCATCCAACTCACTCCAAAAATCTTCTTTCTCACCCATTGCACACCCAATTTGCAATTTGCATATGCACTAACAACATTCTTCATCACACCTCCAATTTCCATTTTCATAATCATTACTCTGCCTGACACTCTTTTCACCTCCAAAACACTCTTGACATACTGTTCCTTCAGAATAACTCCTACCCCATTTCTCCTCCCATCCACACCATGATAGAACAATTTGAATCCACCTCCAATCCACCTGGTTTTACTCCCCTTCCATTTAGTCTGTTGCACGCACAATATGTCAACCTTCCTTCTTTCCATCATATCTGCTAGCTCTCTCCCCTTGCCAGTCATACTGCCAACATTCAAAGTTCCTATCCTCAGTTCCACTCTCTTTACTTTCCTCCTCTCCTCCTGCCTCCAGACTCCCCCCCCCACCTTCTTCTCCTTTCTCTTAATATCAAATTAGAGAAAGATGTTAAATACTGCAATGAAAGCAAGTGAGAAAATAAAACACATGAAATAAACTGCTCAAAAAAATTAAAGGAACACTTTGAAAACACATCAGATCTTAATGGGAAAAAAAATCCAGCTGGGTATCTCTACTGATATAGACTGGGTAATGTATTACGAACGAAAGGATGCCACATCATTTGATGGAAATGAAAATTATCAACCTACAGAGGGCTGAATTCATACACATCCCGAAAATCAAAGTGAAAAAATGATGCGGCAGGCTAGTCTATTTTGCCAAAATTTAATTGCAGCAACTCAAAATCGTATTCAGTAGTTTGTATGACAGACCCTCAGGCCACCCTCATGAAGTCTGTTTCTGATTGTTTGGTCAGAGACATTCACACCAGTGGCCTGCTAGAGGTCATTTTGTAGTGCTCTGGCAGTGTTCATCCTTTTCCTCCTTGTCCAAAGGAGCAAGTACTGGCCCTGCTGATAGGCAGCTACTTTAGGAGAGCTGGACAGGGCCATAGAAAGTCCTTAACCTATCTCCTGGAGTTTCCTCCATGCCCCCGAGACTGTGCTGGGAGACACAGCAAACCATCTGGCAATGGCACATATTGATGTACCATCCTGGAGAAGTTGGACTACCTGTGCAGCCTCTGCAGGGTCCAGGTATTGCCTCATGCTACCAGTAGTGACACCGACCGTAGCCAAATGCAAAACTAGTGAAAAAACAGATGAGGAGAGAAAAATGTCAGTGGCCTCCACCTGTTAAACCATTCCTGTTTTGGGGGTCGTCTCATTGTTGCCCCTCTAGTGCACCTGTTAATTTCATTAACACCAAAGCAGCTAAAACTGATTAACAACCCCCTCTGCTACTTAACTGACCAGATCAATAGCCCAGAAGTTCCACTGACTTGATGCTATACTCTGAAATAAAAAGTGTTCCTTTAATTTTTTTGAGCAGTATATAATGTACAATGCATGAAATATATAGGTACAAGCAGAAACTACAGTGACAACATAAGAGGCACTAAATTCCTATGCAGTGCTTCACCTAGTGGAAAAGGAATAATTGTTGATTTCCAAAGAAGTCAAACGAAACCAAAGCCTGATAATGTAAAAATGTCTCAGTTCTGAGTAAAGCAATCACAGGGAAAGCTGACGATTTAGAATAAATGTTGCCTGAAATGAAAGTAAATTGTACTTACTGTACTTATAAAGTAAAACAAAAATATCCAAAAATTGTAACGAAACCTAATTTGCCAATATTGGAAACAACTGCCTAGTTTGTTCATCGTACTACCATCTTTTGGTACTACCCAAAATAACAATCACTAGCTGCACTTGTTCTCATTATAAAATGTCCTTCAACATCTCCTCTCACCTGACAGTAACTATTTGTCCCACAGGAGCTTCAATCAGCCAAGTGCAATTCTGTTCATGTGAATACCATTTTGCGAAGAAAGAGAACTTTATTTCTCCTTGACGAGAAGTTAGAACCTTTGGAATTCCCCAACATGGACCTGAAATTAAAATCACACATATAGAATTTACAATAAAGCAATAGATACCTTTTAATTCAAACATTTCATAAGCAATAAATATCTGACAATACCACAGGTACTATAATGGTAAAGAGAAATAAACTTCAAATATTCAAAGTAGCTTATTTGGTAAATTTGTCACAAAAATCAGTCTAACATAAGATGTTTGCTACAAATTAATAGAAGAGTGTATTAAAATGTATAAGCATTAAAAATTAAAACGAGGCAAAATGAAAATACAAAAAAGAGCATTACATGCACATTTCTAAAAGAGTGCAGCCTGTTAGTTTATCATGCATGCTATTTTAAAACATTCATTAATGTAAAAAAAATACCTAGGATGTCCTGGAAATGTGAGCCTGTGAGAAAAATGCAAGAAAACTTTGCAGTGTGCACAATATGAGAGACAGGGGTTAAGCAAAACTCTTCAAGCACAAGTGCTATTGTTACCACTACAAAGATACTGCAATTTTTCAATTAATAAAATACATACTGTTACTGTATATACAGGGTGAGGCAGAAAGGACGGACGTCTTTGAAATGGCTAGAACTCACCACTAGGTGGAGTGACAGATGTGTGGTAGATGGTGTTAGGTTCGCGAAGTCTTAGCATTTTTTATTTTCTTTTTAGTTGAAGCCATGTTGCTGTGGACGATGGAACACCGCGTTTTTGCGTACGACTCTGTTGTCAAGAACAACCAATCTGTTACCGCAGTTCGGCGTGAGTTTCGTTGTCATTTCAATATCCACAGAAATAAAGCTGTTCCCGCTCGTAACACTATCCCACGTTGGGTTAAAGCACTTCGTACACGAGGTGCACTAATGAACAAAAGACCGCCGGGGATACACGAACGGCATGTACCCCTGAAAATGTGGAAAGCGTACGACTAGCCCTGCTGCGCAGTCCAAGTCGATCTGCTCGGAAGCATTCTTCTGAACTTGACCTCAGTAATTGTTCGGTATGGTGTATTTTGCATTTAGACCTGCATTTCCATCCTTACAAATTGTCAAATGCAATTGCAATATGAACTCAAATCTTTCAATACATTTTTTTTGTAAGAAAAAAGTAACAATTTTGTGATTTTGTAAAAAAACGTCCGTCCTTTCTGCCTCACCCTGTACTACGTGACTAAAAATGTTTAGTCAAAATTGACTAATAGTGTAAAAAAATTGTATCTGTTACACTTTTCTTGTCTATGAAAGCATCCCTTGAGTAGAGATGTAATATTACATAATGTAACATTGTAAACAGCAAGCAGAGAAATTGAGTAGCATAACAAAAACACATATTTGAATCAGAGTAATCATGCCATGCAATGCTAAGTACACAGAGCACTTTAGTTTATGGGTGTGATGTTTCAAACATATAGGCATTCAATTAACAAAGAAGCAAAATACAATTAAAAATACAACTATACATAACAAAACACTGATCTACCCAATGCAGGACTAACTGCTGTGTAAATGGTTTACCCAAGCAGTTTACTTAGTAATATCATCTTCAGTAAAGTATTAAAACCATTTGTCCACATTTCTCATTACCAAGGGAGTTCTGGAAGCAAGAAAGACACAAAGGGGTAAACACTTCTTTTAGGTATTAGGTTCCGGTGTTACTTCTAAATTCCTACTGGAATTTCATGTCACTTTATCGGCAGGGTGGGGGTGGAGAGAGATATTTTTCCCAACAGACCTAAACTTAACCAGTAACTGGAGAGACCCTGTAGAAAAAGGGGCCCTGGACTCAGTCCTGAACAAATACAGGGGCTGCATATTTCTTTCTTTATTGAACCTCTTTTTTATTTTACACTGCATTTCCTTCAGAATTGATCTCCCACATATGAATACTTTCTCCCTGGTACAGGATAGCCTCATATTACCTTACTAGGAAAAACTAATGAAGAAAATGGAGGGAAGGATTCACTGTCCTGGAGGATTCTGTAATAACAATGCAGCATGTTTTAAACTTTTCCAGAAACATTTAAACAACAGTACAACATCAAGTTGCATTATTGAGCATCATCTACAAGCTTGTTAAAGTTTCTCTTTCAGCTTAGATTGATTTTTAAAACAAAGATTATGTTGCTTCTGCCTTACTCCGAATACTTGCTGGGACTGGCTCCAGCTGCCCCAAAACTCTGCCCAGGATAAGCACATTAGGAAGATGGATGCATGGATTTATTCTATTGAACAGGTAGAGAAGACTGTAATGTTGCCCTGCAATATAAATATTTGGCCACTCCTGTGCTATTTTATTGGTAAATCATCAGATTTTAAATGCTATTTTAAAGGAAACATTACTACATTTTATATAGCAAATTAACTTGCATTCACATTAAAGAATGTGGACACTGAGAAAGAGGTGGGTGATGTACTGAATGATCTCATTTGTCAGACCTCTTTATGTTCTTACATGAGTCCAATTAAAACATAAAAAAAATCTACTCAGAGGACAAAAGGCCTCTGTTTAATTTGAATGAAAACATGCAACTGCTATGGTTCCACAACTAGTTTTGGAGACCATGCTTCTCTTAGCTGGGCTGCCTATCTTTCTGGCAAATGCCACTGAAATGCAGACCTCTGGTTTAGAGTTTGGAATATTAACTTAATGAAAAACATGCAAATTAAAAATAAAAAAAAAACACCTTCAACAATGAAACTGTGATTACTGACAATAGTATTGCACATTTCATGTGAGGAATATTTAAAGAATGCATTCCATCCTAAAAAGCTTCACTGCCCCAGAAGTAGATAAAAAGGGCCCCAGCTAAAACAAGGTAGATCCTGGCCTAATTATACCCTAATAAGTGGGCTATCTTACTTATACTCTGTCTATGATGTAATTAACACTTTTTTAAATTATGGATTTCTTTTTGGTATATGGGTGAATCTGCAACTACAGATTGTTGTAAACTTGCAGGACTGAAAATGGTAGGTTATTAAAAATACAGCATAAGCAATTGTTAATATTCTACATTAGTAACTATTCTTATAAAGCAAGCAAATTAACAATCATTCAAGATGCTCTAAATTGAAAGTGGAGTCATCAGATAGTATTCCATAGTATGTATTACTCTGTTTTTGACAGTCTCATTGAAAATTAAACTTTTATAGAAAGAAGTCTTAGGTTATTAACCAGGAAGCTGATAAACTTACAACTTGGGAAAGACAACTAAGATTCACATGGTCAGACCACTGCCTTTTTAATTAAGTTAGATATAAAATGAGATAAAATTTCACATTTTTCTGTAATAATTAACATTTTCATAACCAAGATAAGGTTCATAAGCATGTTGTGGCTTGCAGGGGAACCATAATATTGCTTTTGATAAGAGTGATTCACAAAATAGGTTGTTTATTCTCAGGAAGATATTTGCTCAAGTGTGAGACTGTTAACTGACAACCTGTTTTAAGAGTATGTAACAAAACAAGGCATTCAAGAAAAATGGGGTGCATCCTCACTGCTTCCCTTTTCACGCTTATGATGGCAGTTAAAAGCAGTATGCTATACTGTACATCACTCTTCAAAGTTTTTGCAGTGAAAGTCAATGATACATAATAAGAAAACACACACTTAAGAAGGAAAAGTACATTCATTTGCTGCAAAAACAAAACTTGAGGACTGACATCCTGTGTGCTGTAAACCGTCCAGTCCAAAAGCACAGAATCTTTCCCATACCAATGGCAATTTATCCTCCTTCAGAGTTTAAAGTTTGGCCCTCGCACTCACAGTGGCATCACTGCAGTGACCAATCCAACCAAAATTTAAAACAAAAATGTGTTTTTAACTCCAAAAGATAACATAGTTATCTTCTGTGAAAGTAGAGCCATCACTGCTGAAATGGTATGGAGTAGTACTGATGGACAGATACTGCAATTCAACTTTGTGCTAGAGTGAATGCAAAGTAGTACCGTGTGGGATGAAACATTGAGGGAGAAAGTAAAAAAAAAAAAAAAAAAAAACACTATGGAACTGACCAATATTCTGCACTTACTAAACAAATACTTAGAAGAAAATCTGAAAATCTAACAGGTACAGAAAGATACTGACAAAAGTAAAAAGGAAATCAAAGTAAAACTTACCAAATTCATGTGTCAGCTTGGTAGTCATAAAACTGTGTACTGAAGGACAAAAGTAAAAATATCAATTAAACAGACTGGAAAAGAACTTAAAAATGGTTAAAAAACTAAGACAACTAAGAAGAAAGACATCTTTAACTATGGTACTTAAAAAGGAAGGCTATCAAAGGAAAGCTTTAATAAAATGCAAAGAGGTTATGTCAGCAGCTTTGCTACTACTGTAAACAATTAACAGCATAATGTTATGGCTCTTATGTTAGATCAAAGATGTCATTAACACAATGATCTGCACTCTCAACACATGAAATTAAATCAACACTGCTGGCATGGCTAATTTAATATTACTGATAATATATTACTTGTAGTGTCATTCATGTATCATGACTGTTAAGAATGAATACATGTTTAGGTTTTTTTTTTTTCATTTCTGAGTGAAGTTAGATATTCTACCTTTATGATAATGTACAGCTATGGAACATTTTCATTTCTAGTTAACTAGACGATACAAATAAAGTACTGCAGAATAAATTAGATGAAACTATTTGCAAAAGCAAACAAAAGATATTTACCCGCTATCAGACCCTTTAATAATGTATATTTTTGATGAACAAAAGAAATTCAATTGGTGTGTGCATGTGTTTGTACAGTTGAGTAAGTGAGTCTTGCATTTGGCCATCAGCTATCACTAGTCCTGACTGGATAATTAGATTAGAAAATGGGTGTTGAGAAGGACCGTTGAACTTAACAGTAATGCCGATTCATGAAAAAACAATTACCTTTGTGTAAAATAACTGTAGTATAGCAAAAATGTCAAAAAGAATCATTACTATACAGATTTTTAATCTATTCAGGCCTTTTAACTATAATAGTAAAATGAAAAGTTTATTTCTTATATTTGTTACATCTGAAAAAGATGTGAGCAAATTGCATTTGCCCAAAAGGAAACTCTAGAGAACAGCAATATCTTAAAAGTATGCACCACCCTAAACATCAATGACTAGCTACTACATTAAAGGTGGGGATGTTATATTCTGTAATATGCACACAAAAACATATCAAACCTTTGCTAGAACAGCAACTGTAACATGACAGTAGCCAATAAACACCACAAACATGCCTTTCATAAATAAAGAAACACCTTTTAGCAAACAATGTTACCTTTAAAAAAGAAAAAAAAAAAACAGGTGAAGATAAAATTCTAAAACAAGTAAACAAAATGACAGGAGTCTGATTACACAAGTACAGACCTGAAAGGGAATATATTTCAGTGATCAAAGAACAATGAAGAATCTGACATGACTGTAAGCAGTATTGTGCCACTTCTTTACTTTCAAACTTATATCTGCTTTCCCCTAGAACAAAGCCATCCTGGCAAGTATTTGTGGCAGTCCTGTGATAAGTATTTATAAACTCTGCTGCAAGCACAATACATTTTGCTTGGTCTATTGTAGGTTAGCACAAAACTACAGCACCAAAAACCAGCCAAGAAGAAAAAAATTGTTTACATTTCCACTTTTATTCAGAATTAATTCAGTTTGCTCTTCCTAAGCAACATGTTGACTTGTACTGCTGCTATTGTGGGTAACTTATACTGTACTCGAATTGATGAAGCATTTTTATTTATTGATTTCATATTTTTTATCATTTAGGGATTGCTCTTAGTTGTAAGTTTAAAAATATTCAGGCCGATGATTTAAACAAAGTGAAGAATAGGCATCATCTTTCCAGACGGATGTTCACAACTAAGATGAAAGGGCTAAGGATGGCTTTCTCTGCATTTATAAAAACCAGCATCAAAATCCTAAAAACCCATGCTTTAATCATTTTTGTGTGCAGACCTTTATACACTCAAGGGTTATGGGTAGCCAGCATCTGCTCAAGCAATAATGGGTTCCACATATCAGTCTTGAATGAGATGTCGACCATTACAGAGCACTGTCTTTCCCTCACACTGTGCCAGTTTATAGTTAACAATCAAACTAACAGCATGTCTTTCAAATTTGGAAAGATACCAGAATCCAAAGAGGAAGCACTGCCACCTCCACACAGCAACACTCTTGGACAAAAATTTAACTGGAGTCCGAGTGCTCTGTGACAGACACCAATGCTGTCTATTCTCCACAGATACAGTCATTGCAAAATGGTCACTAAAACTAATTATAATTTGACTTCCATCTATTATGCACTAAGACATCAGTACTACAGGGTTTTGGAGCTTGGTCTTGGAACCCACCATATGTCTCAGTTTCTGTTTGCATAGTTTTTATTTTAAGCATGTCTATTCAATTCACCGAGTACAGGATTAGAGCACTGATGCATACCTATAACTAGTAAGTATATATTTAGTTAAATTACAGTGATCCCTCGCTATATCACGCTTCGACTTTCGCGGCTTCACTCTATCGCGATTTTTTCTCATACACGCTTACGTCACTACGCATGCACTTTCTGAGAACTTTTATCTAAGCCCCACGATGGCTCCTAAGCGTGCTGCTTTTTCTAAGCCTTCTGACAATAAAACGAAGTGCCGGAGGAAGCTTGCTATCCAGGAGTAGGTGAAACTCTTGGATATGATCAAAGATGGCAATACCCTACAAAAGCCTCCTCACGCATATGAAAAGACAGCGCCAGCAACTGCCTATCAAGATGTTCTTCAGCCGCGCACCCAGATACCCACTGCCTACTCTTAGTACTCCTTCAGCGGAAGAAGACAACGATGCACCTGCTGAATATACTGCACCACCTGAAGACTCTCCTACTGAGGTTGTGCCTTCATAGGTTAGTGGTTGTGTGTAAGAACTGTGTGTGTGTAATTAAATGTACAGTACAATAATCTACTATATAAAAGTGGTCGGGATTGTCCTTCTGTCCCGTGAGTGCAAAGCGTAGCGGTATTCCACTTATCACAGACTTACTACTTGCGGTACGAAGCGACACGATGTGAGCAGAGTTCTACTGCTCCCATCGTCCCCTTGCTTTTGTGTGCAATGCACTGGAAAAATAGACAAAATTATGTCTCTGGAAATAATTAATGTTGATGGAGTACAAATGCCTCACCGCGTAGTAAATATCAGGGGAGATGGTGCTTGCTTATTCTCATCTATAGCTTATTTAGTGCATGAAACTCCGTCTTTAGCGGTAGAGATTCGGGCAGACATTGTACGACTTTGGACAGGCACTCGAGGGGATAAAAAAAACTTAGGTTTTCAGGAGATGTTATGAATGGGCACTTTAATGCTCTCATTCCCTACACTTACATGCCTGATGTACACATGGAGCGCACACAAATTGAGGATAAAAGTCGGTTGCCTTAAAAGGCGGGTGAGCCTAGTAATAATATATTTGTAACGTCTAATATGTCTTATTTTCTCATATTTTGTCTAATATATTGGGTAATACGAGTGTAATGGTGACTAAAGTGTGTTATTTCATATCTAGAGGGCTGTAATAATATTAAAAAACGTATTTAGAAGGTCGTAAACAGGTTTTCTATACTCTAACTGCAAAAATATTCGATTTATAAATAAAGAATCCTACTTCGCGAAAATTCATTTATCACGGTAGAGTCTGGAAGGGATTAACCGTGATAAACGAGGGTTCACTGTATAAGTAAACATTATACACACGAAACAGACAATTTAAACTAAATTGACTTAAAACAGAAGTAATGTCAACATAAAAATATGTGACACTATAAACACCACTAATATTATAATTGAGATAAGGCCAGATGACATCTGAGTTGAGTTACTTAAACTACAAGAACCTGTTTAATTGGACAGTTGGCTCCACTTGTATCTAATAATCGGCAATTTATTTTATAATAAAACTTTACAAATGACATTACAATGCAATGTATCGCAATTAGAAGGCATACAGCGGCAAGCAAAAGTCTGGGCACCCTTGCTTAAAATGTCTGTTACTGTTACTGTGAATAGATAAGTGAAAAGAAAAAGAAGATGAACTGATCACCAAAAGGCATAAAGTTAAAGATGACCTTTCTTTTGAGCATTTTATGCAACATTAGTGTATGGTTTTTGTTTTGTACAATTGTACAGTGAAGAAAAGAAAACGAGCACCTTGCAAAGATTTGGGCACTCCAAGATATTTGAGGTCCAAGGTATTTGAGACCTTTATTAGCTTGTAAGGGCTATGATAGTTCACAGTCATTGTTAGGAAACCCCAAGTGATGCAAGTTGCAAAGCTGTATAAATTCTCTGACTCCTCAAAACTTGTCCCAACAATCAGCAGCCATGGGCTCTTCTAAGCAACTACCTAGCACTCTGAAAAAATAAAACAATTAATGCTCATAAAGCAGGAGAAGGATACAAAAAGACAGCAAAGTGTTTTCAGGTAGCTGTTTACTCAGTTTGTAATGTTATTTAAAAAATGGCAGTTAACAGGAACAATGGTGGTCAAGTTGAGCACCAGAAGACCAAGAAAACTTTCTGAAATAACTGCTCATTGGATTGCTAAAAAGGCAAATAAAACCCCCATTTTTCAGGAAAATTTAGCAGACTCTGGAGTGGTGGTACACAATTCTACTGTGCAGCCACACCTGAACAATTTATTCCAAGACAAGTCACCCACCACCAACTGTCAGGTCTGTAAGGATACAAAAAAAAAAAACTCTGAATACTTCACACATTCAAAAGATAGTTGTGTTAACAAAAACCTAAATATGCAAAAGTGTAAGTCTTAGGGCATTTAGATGGTTCACAAACATATTTGACTTGATGTCTTCTGGATTAGTGTATCGATAGAAAACAGTGTATTTTAGAGTTGGCAACATTCCTTTTGCAAAAAGTGAATGTAGTGGGAAGTTAAGAATAATGACACCTCATATTGGCTAACTAGAAAGATTACAATATGCAAGCTTTTGATGCAACTCAGGCCCCTTCATCTTGCCTGAAGAAGAGGCCTGAGTTGCCTGAAAAGCTTGCATATTGTAATCTTTCTAGTTAGCCAATAAAAGTGTAATTTTGCTTCACTTCTCACTACATCCATAATGACAAACGAGATACAACACCCTAGTGCTGTAAAAAGTGAAGGAACATAATAAGATATTCGAATGTCTAAAAAAAAAAAAAAGAAAGAAACCAACATAGTAACAGACCACTTGCTCATTTAAAAATGCGATTTATTGGTAACTATATAGCCTAGTGCTTGATAAAGCAAATATCACAAACAAGTGTTAATGATCAATGACATCACGGGAAGGGTGAACCAAGCAACTAACTGAAACAGAAACAGCTGGGAAGAGGTAATAAAACCGGGCAAAGGTCAACCATGTTTAAACAGGTGAGGTTAGAGAAGATCTAGCTGTTTAACCTGCAAATCTTACATCACAGCAAAAGTCAGCATTGCAACAAGACAAAGTGTTGATACTGCAGCAGGCATTTCCAGATGTACTGTCCAAACTCTTCTCTAGTAAACGAGAAAATGTACAACCCCCCTGACCCCCAATATCAGATGAAATTTAGCAGCACTATCAGCTCAGAACTGGCAGAAACAACTAGGACCCTGTTACATATTTCTAAATTCAGGAGAAGTGTCATCAGAAGTGGTCTTCAGGTTTCAAACAAATAAAATATTCCTCCGAGGTGGTAAGAAAGTCAAGCAATACACCTATCCACAAAAAGAAAACGACTGGGGTGCTGTAAAATAGAAGTAGTTATCCTGGATGGAGGCAGATTTTTAATGTTTTGCTCTGATATAGACATTTTGTCCATCAAAGGGCTAGGCAACAGTGATGTTCAGTGCAAATTGCCTGAAGGTGAGGGCCCATATTTCCGCAAATTAAATGAACGATTTAATCAAAACTGATGGCCCCCTCCCTGATGAGAAGTAGAGGCAGTTTCTTATATTGTACATCGGTGATCAGGGGTCCCAGTTTCATTGTGAAGCACGATAATGACCGCAAATACATGGCCAACATAAAAAAGAAAACCTCTTTGCAGTGACAACATGAACCAGGAATCCTGCAACAGATTGTATGGGCCCCACAGAGACCTGGTCTCATCATCATCATCGTGCCAGTCTGGGATTACTTGCAAAGACTGAAGCAGGGAAGATGAACAAAGTCTGCAGTGGAACTATGCTGAGCTCTCCAAGAGGCTTGAAACAACCAACCAACCGAGTAACTTCAGAAATTTCATGCAAGGGCACCTGAGAGAAATGTTGCAATTTTTAAGGCAAAGAGTGCTGCACCAAATATTGATGAAATTTTTGCTTTTTGGTTTACAGTACTTTCTAGGATCTTTATACATGAATAAAAACTATTCACGGCATTATTTTTAAAACCCTTCCAACTACAGCATTTTTTCACAAGTGCCAAAAACTTTTGCACAGTACTGTATATTATTGATTTCAAGGATTCTGTGGTTCTCAAACGACATTGAGCTGGACTCCTTGAGTGGCTGAACACCCATACATTTTATAAAGAAAGGGAAACGGAGGGTCGCAAAGCAACACAGCAACTGGACCCTTTCTTTGTTAGGATTCAGTCTGATCATCTATGAAATCAGTCTCAGGGCTCTTTGGTGATTGGCCTCCTTCAGAACTTAGTGACACCTGGGACAGAGGTCCCCAAAGATAAGTCCCACTCCTAGGCAGAAAAAAGAGACACTCTTACTCTTGCATCTTTCACGAGTTTTACTTCTTGTGAGAAGCTAGAGATCCAAAAATGTCTCATGCACTGGAGTTTAATTTCTAAACATAACTTTTAAGAGGTAGAAAGTTTTATCATGACTTCTTTTTAACAAGAAAAGGAAATTCCCAGCTAAGTTAGTAGAAAAGGCTTTAGCCACAACTGCTTTGGTTGAACCTGGCAAGGGCGGTATGCAGTGCTACACTACTCAACCTGTCTATGAAACCCAGGCAAAGTGATTGCTCTTTTGATCACAATTTGAGACAAAGTACAGAAAGAAGTGGAGCAGCTTGTAGATTTGTGCAAGTTCAATAACCTGCCACTCAATGCTGATTAAACTAAACAGATGACTGTGAACTTCGGGAAGACCCAGTCTGCCCACACTCCACTTTACATCAAAGGTTCTCTGGTAGAAAGAGTGAAAAGCAGCAAATTCCTTGGTTTGCACCTGGCAGAAGACCTGATGAGGCCTACCAACTCCTCCTCCTCCTTGACCAAGAATGTACAAAGGTGACTCCACTTTCTGCGCTGGGTAAAGACAGAAAGCCATCAAGGTGATATCCTCATCACATTCTATAGAGGCAATGTGTCTTGACCAGCTGAATCACTGTCTGGCATTGGAATTGGAATTGCATCTGACAGCAAATCAATATAATGGATATTGCACACTTTGGAGACCACTATCTGGTCTTCTCTCATTTCTATCATGGACATGTTCACAAAGAGCTGCATCCATAATTCCTCCAGTTTTGTAAAGCCTCAATCTTGTTTTCCTGCTTCCGTCAAGAAGAAGGCATCTAAGACACTGCCAGACTGAAACAATATTTTCTTCCCACGGGCAGTCAGACTTCTGAACACAATGTTACCCCCGTCCCTGTATGTGCACCCTTACCATAGGGTCAAATCTAATTACTGTTCTGTATTCCTCTGTACATCTCCTATCTTCACTGACTGCCATTTGTCAATATAATGTTGGATTTTAGCAAATACTGTTCCTTGTTCTGCATCCCCTTGTGTGAAATTACCCACCCCTTGTAACGTTACATTATGTACACTAATGGTTGTCACAGTAAATTTGAAAACAGGTTCATCTTAAAATCTGCTGATGACTCAGTAGTTGTAAACCTACTGAAAGAGAATGAAACCAGTCATGGCTCAGTAGTTTATGATTTTGTTAGTCATGAGTCTTTTCTGCACAAGTGCAAGACAAGTAAACTATACTACAAATAGATAAATAATAGTTAAACAAATAGATAAATGTAAACAGATTGTAATAACTCAATAAATGATAACAATAACTAATAAAAATCAGCAGTAGTTACAAATGTACTACATACATATAAATAACCTACTAGGAGCAAACCAAAGGGTGTGGGCTGGCATAGGGTTCAGAGTCCAGACAGCCATAGGGTAGAAGCACTGGCTTAGCTGGGGGGATTGGGCAGATGGGGCGATCCATCCCGGTGGTACTTTTTAATACATTTTAGTACTAGACTTTTCAGGCAATTTGTTTGATAGGTTTTTGACAAGCCAAGGTGTGTCATCTAGGTCAAAATTACACCATTTGTAATGTTTAAAAACTGTTACAAATACATAGGTTGCAAAGTTACATTTTACAAATGTGAATCTTGACCAGTTCGCCAACTTTCTCTGACCGAAGACTCTCTCAGTCAACTTTCTCCGGCCTAAAAGGACAAACCATTCAATCTCATTATTAACATTTTATTATTCTTATAATCTCAAAATGAAGTGAACAAAAGAGAGCGGTGCTGCTTTTAGAAAAAAGAAAAATGTGTGGGAACAGGAATTCAAAGAGAATAAAGGGGCCTTATTGAAGCAATTCAGTTGTAATTAATAACTACAAATATAGTTACATTTTTTGTCATTTTCATTATTTGTATGATATGTACTATGTTTTATTTTGTTGCCCCGGGAGACACAAACTCTAGCTACGCCACTGGGTAGATAGAAGCTGTTACAGAACATTGCAGAACTGGTTTGGATGCTACAGAACCTTCTGCCAGATTGAAGTGGGACAAGAGACTACGGGAGTTGTGGGATCAGTCCTCCACAATTCTGTAGGCTTTACACATCTTTATAAAGATGTTAATAGAGAACAGAAAGGTGTTGCTAATGGTCTCTTCAGCTATGTACACTAGCCATTGTGGGACCCTGCAGTCCCAAAGCCAGACGGTGATGCAGCTGGTCAGAACGTGGTCAGTGGTGCCCTGTATAATGTGCTGAGAATGAAGGGAAGTAGCCTTGCCTGTCTCAGCTCCCAAAGCACGTGGAGACTCTGCTGCACCTTCCTGCCAATGGAAGTGTTGTTAATTGGCTAAGCAAGGTTAGCTGCTAGCTGCACACCAAGGATCTAACTCTTAAATACACTCCAACAGTGTCAATTATGTGCCACCAACACCACTAATAAAAAAACCTTTAACATTATTATATCCCAATATGAGGGCTTCTTACAAAGTTTGCATAAAGTGGAATGGCATTGCTTGGCACACATTGGGTTAAAAAGAAATACCTGAATAAAATAACCTCACAGACAAAAGTGGCGGGCACATAATCATAACTTCATTCCATGGCGGATGTCGATCTCTAAGAAAAAGTTGCCGACAAAAATCAGACGCCTGCACCTGTAGAAGTAACCCTGTGTTGTCGCCTAACCCGTATTTTGGGTTTCATCCGTGACAGAAGGCCGCTGGTTTCGATTCCTTCATTCTCTCCTGTGCATACTTCTGACGGCAGGTGTACCTCCCTTTCCTCCCCGTGACTGCGGCTCCTACTCACCTTCTTGCTGCAACAAAAACGTGAAAAATATGACGACGGCGAACGGTGGGGCTCCGGACGCCATGGCCCCGGCTGTGTTCACACTCCCCAGGGAAGTTGAGGCGCCGACTTCAGCAGCCGCTCACTTTCCGAGCGACATGTCGGGACGCGTCTGCCAACCTGTTGTTCTTCCTGTCCGCAGTTCACGCGCCTCCTGCGAGCCGTGACATCGGTGGCGCGCGTCTCACACGCTTTCCCCAAACTGTCTGCCTGTCTGAAACATTCTTCGTGGGGTTCGCAGACGACAAAAAGGCGGCGTATCGGGGCCAGTGACACCCACACTGCTCATCCAGGAACTATCGGGTCACTCCGCCGTCCTGTCAGGTCACGCAGGCTTGTCCGATCGCTGCCGCGGCGTCTCAGATTGTTTTATTCAGGACACATTAGTTAAAAAAAAAAAAAAAAAAACACAATACGGAGTAGGCCGGTCCGCGACAGGCAAGCTCCACTCCAGCGATGTTTCCGCATTGGGAGATGGTTGTTTGTTTCTTCCTTGAAGTGACGCCTCGGACTGGCAGTGGCGACGTAACTTCGTCTCCCCTCCCAGATGACGGGTGGGACGACATCTGCACGGAAGGAGGAAGCGACGAGGCTCGGCGGGCCTAGTGTGGGAACCGCCAGCCGCTGCGTAAATTACGATCTGACGTCGTTAAATCCACTTAATCTGGCATCGTGTGGCAGGGATCAGACCCATCTCGGCAGCCCTGGGCACCGTTTAGAAAACGCAGGGCAGGCTGACACACGCCACAATTTGGAATCGTAAAGTAACCCAACATTCAAAGAATAAGGGTTGTTAAAGAAAACGAAAATAAAACGACGTACAAACTGTTCTCACAGCCCACATCCAGACGTGAGACTCCAACAGAGGGCGCTGGGTCTGCGGAGATTCGTGGCCGCGCCTGTGCCTAAATGTAAATTAAAGTGGAGTAGGACGCATAGAGGTTATTGTTACATAGTTTGTCATGGCTTGATGATAGTACTCCACTTCCATAAAAAGAATTAAGTGTTGAAGAAAAACACCTCAAGTTTAATTAAAACCATCTATCCTGTTGCAAGTTGGGCGTAGGGTCTGATGTTGTGTTTCTGCTGGGATGCAATTGTCTTATTTTTCCCAATGTTGCTCATTTTTATGTTGTCAGTTTGGATTATTTAGTTTTAAGGTGTCAAGGTTAAGGTGTGAGTGGTTTCCCAAAAGGTGGGGCTACCCACCTATCACTGCAGCAGAGGCTCAGGAAAACCCACAGTCCCTTGGGGTTCATTGAATGTGTTTGCAGTGGTGGTGGTGGTGGTGGTGAGATCTCCTGTGTTTATTGCTTATGATTTTTTTGTGAATTATTGGGCTTTTGACCTTATGCTCCACTTTTGACTTTGTGTTCTAGATTTGTGATTGGGACTAATTTGCTTTCCCTGCTGTATCATTTGTGCTCTTTGGAGCTTCTTTGTTTAACAGAGCCTATTTTGGAAAAAAAAATTATTTATAAAGATTGTTTGTTGCCCTTTTTGTTTGACTAGCCAGGGTTGACAGATTTTGTGGGCATTTACAATTATTATTTGGGACTTTAGTTTTGGGACTGTCTAGTTCATAACACCTGGGCAGGGTGCCAGCTCATCCCATGACATGCCAAACTCACACACACACACACACACACACACACGCAACAATCTGAACTGACTTAAATGGGGCTAAGCTGGAGTTGCTAATTAACCAAAGAAGTCATTGAGATGTGGTTGTGAGAAATTGGATTATCCACTTTATTACTAGGAGAACATGTAAACATCACAAAGGTATTTTGGCTGTATAGTCTTCATCAAGGAAGGTATTTATAGAGCTGTTAGGTTGTAGTACAAACTGCCTTGCCCCTGTAATTAAGAATTAACATATCGTAACAACCCAAAGGTACAAGAAACAGAGGAATGGATTCAGCCATCTTATGCCATTGTCACTGGCATGGGCCTGAAAACACCATTGGTTTCTTCAGTGTTGCCTCCAGCATGTCACCAGGTATCTGAACCATACTCTTCTAGCTGCTTTGTCCCCTTACTCTGCTCACTTGGAGTCAGAGGCAAACTAGCTGCCACACTTTCCCCAGGTTCCATGAGGTGACCCAAGGCCAGGGTCTGTCCAAGGGTCACCAGCAACCACACTCACAGGTGAATTCACCTCCGCAATCAGAAGAAACATAATAAAGTGCTACTCATAGTTTTGGATCTGCAATCCCTTCTTTCACACTGTTCATGGGCTGCTTGTAAAACTGGCTTCTTCTGACATCCTCGGCCCCACTGCAGTCTGTTGCTTCACAGAGAACATGTCCATCTCAGGTCTGGATCCATGGTCACTACTCTGCCCTGCTCTCAAGCGTAACACAGAGTTCATCCAGCAGGACATTGAAGTGGTGCAAAGCAAATCAGTCAGTCCAACTTGAATCGGGCCGCTGTGAGTGTGGTCAAGAATTTCACCACCATTAGTGTTAAACCAATCCTCTGTCTCAGAGTGATCAGTCAGTTTTATTGCACTTTTAAAGACCCAGGGGGCTGCTGGTGTGGCCCTGAAAAGAACTGTTGGTTTCTTCCAGGTCTTCTGTGGTGGGATGCACTCCCTACTGCTCCATTCCCTCAGCCTGTACACGCATGCATCACCCAAATCCACCTCACTCTGCTCATCCGGGGTAAGCAGCAACGTGACTGCTATTCTATCCCCCACTTTCACAAGCTGACCCAAGACAAGGGTCTGTGTGAGGCACGCTGGCAGCTATGATCATAGCCCAATATGGCCCATTGGCTAGGAGACGCTTAATAAAGTGCTTCTCACGAAATTTACATTTAAGCAAACATACATTCTGTGTACAGTGGCTCCAAACGCACTGAAACAGACCTGCCTCAAATTTGGGTCAGGGAGGTTCGGGTGATTGCCAAGTGCCAGGCACTGACCAACCACCACCAATTCCTTGACCCGCCTACTCCCAATTCACAGTTACTCTTCACATAAACATGAAAATATAAACACGGACACGTTTAAATATTTTAATAATGCATCACACAAAACTCCTATTGTAATCCATCCATCCATTATCCAACCCGCTATATCCTAACAACAGGGTCACGGGGGTCTGCTGGAGCCAATCCCAGGCAATACAGGGGGCGAGGCAGGAAACAACCACCAGACAGGGCGCCAGCCCACCGCAGACTCCTATTTTAAGTTAAGATAAAATCTAAAATTAGTAGCAGAGCTGATGCAATGTTAAAAACTGAAGGCACGTCCGTCTCGCACGAACTACGTAACATGTCATCAGTTTCCAGGTAAAAACGGAGTGTGCAGTTCTAACATTTTATGTAGCGCTTATCAAAACGACCGAGACTGTCATCTGGGGCGGAGCCGAAAGTTTCCTTTTACTTAAAATGATCTGCTCACAATGTCTGTGCATGGTGCATTTAAACCAGTATGCCAAAGACTGATCCCTGTTTTTGTCTCTTTTCCCTTTTGCAGCCCCTCCCTTTCAAAGTGCTTTAGCCGACTGCTGGATCCCTATATCCTACAATACCAGGCTGCCACAGTGAATAAACGTGATTTTTATTGAATCTCTTTATCTTATCCTTACTTGAAGGAGCACGTGCATTAGATAATTTGTTTGGATATGGGCAAAGGATCGCAAGAGAACAGTGAAAAAATAGTTAAATACCTAAAACGTATTGGGTTGTATAATGGAATTTAAGTTTCAATGGTTGTTGGGATGGGCTCCAGCTTCCCTGCGACCCTGTTCGAGGTTGAAATCTGATGATC
>JANRMT010062852.1:38704930-38792605 GCA_026402145.1 Polypterus bichir lapradei | reverse complement strand
TATGGTAGATATTACGTTCTCTCTCTGGAGCAATTTCTTCACTCCAGTTCAGCAGGTGGTGTTACTGGACCTTTTCAGTTGATGTGCCAGTAGCCAATAAAAAGAAGAATGGTAGGCTATATACTTGCCAGATCGGGCAGCTTCATGCATACCTGGGCTATTTTAAAAATCAGCCATGCGTGAAAAAATGGTCTGAGTGTGACTGTACATTTTGGCTTGTTTTTCTTGAAATTGTCCGCGATTTGTAAAGACTGCAAATATCTATTTGCATTTCCACGCCCCTGTATCCTGTGAAACCACCTGTTTTTCTTCCTGTCCGATGACAGTGAAATGTTATACAACCTCCTTCATTTAACGTTAATGACCTGACAGTTTCATAGACAGTTACATTTCACTCAGCAAATGACCTTACAGTCACAGCTGCCCCTGTCCTACTATTAATAAAATCGGACACGGTGTTATAGGAATCAACTAATTACGGCTGATGAAACAATCTGTCAAAAAAAGAAAATCACAAACGGGTGTCCAAAACAGGAATACAGAGGTAAGATAATTCCAGCACAGGAAAGTGTTTTCATGCTATTATTCACAGAAACCTGGTTTCTAAAATGTCATGTAAACCCTTATTCCGGTTAGACAAACCGGGTCATTTGTCTCCGAGGTCTGGTTAACAGACGTAGACTTCCCCGCGAGTAACCCAGTTGTTTGGTCATGTAAACCCTTAGCCGAGGGGCAGATAAGGAATTTTGTAGTCTTTGCTTACTCTTTGCATTCTGTTCGCCTGATGAAAGTGTCCACAACATACATTTCCTCAGGCAAATGCTCAGGCGATCGCATTATTCTTTCTGCTGGTTGAAACAATTAGTCTAAACATTTCAGAAATCGCTAAATTTATGTTGATGAACTGAATGTACAGTATGGTAAACTCAGCAGCACAATCTGAATAGTAAAAGGGTAACACATTAAAAGTAACGTGCGTTAAGCAGTGCGATTACTTTATAAAGTTAATAGCCGAACGCAATACTTTCGTTATTGAAGTAAAAATTCGTGTGGTACTATTATCGCAGCAGCACTGGGTAAGGTAAGAAGCACACGTACCGCTATGGCGCTCCTTTGCAGAGGCCAATCGTAAAACAGCCAAGCAGAGGAGAGTGATGCGTGCAATCAGATAACAGAAACATATTAATAAAGTGTCAAATTAGTTTTAATCCAGTTATTTGCTTACACATACAGTATGTTGAAACCGTGTGATCGGGAGACACTGCAGCCATATCGCGAATCTTCGAGGGTTCCGGTCGGTGACGTATAAATGGATAGATGTTAATTTATTTCACTGCACATGAAGGAATAACACTATGTATAAAAACAAGAAAATGACCACAGATTTCATGCTCGTTTTCGCATTCACAGAGGCCGATAATGATGTTTAATTTTCTTTGGGCCGTTTAATCGCATTGGAGCGTTTTGCCAAAGAAGAACTTCAGAAGATAACTTGCTCATGTAAACGCGGATTTTTAACAAACCAGGTTTCTGCCTTAACCAAATTGCTCGCCTATGCCGGTTATGTACTGTATGTAAACGCACTTAATGTATTAGTTGGTATGGGAAGATAATCCTGATCTGAAACAACTGGTGCTCCTGTCCAGGCTGTTACATGTAAATTGCCTTCTGAATTTCTTCAGTTACTTTTAGTAAAGTGCGAGTTTAGTCCCAGGAAGCTGCATTTGTGGACTTACAAAGGAGCTCAAATCTCATCCTAGATTGCAGTGTTTGGTCATACAGCACCTGTTCCCCTTTCTCCGAACCTACGAAGGGTGCCACAATTGTGGGAGTTTTTCTACATTTTCCAAGTCATCTTAAGGACTACTTATCAGTAGTTCTCACATCACACTCACGAAAACCCTAATTTCACATTAAGGATGATCTATTTATACATCTGTTTATTTTATATTATTTGTTTAGCAAACCTTATATTTCAGTACTTAGGCTAAGGTTCCTTATGCTGATGTTTGAAGTGAGCTTCTTATTCTTCACACATTCTTCTGTATATTGACTGTAATTGGATTAAAAAGACTTGAAGATGTTAGATTATGTTAAATTAAGATTTAAAAACGCAGCTTTGCTGTCCCGATATTTATTAGCTATTACACATTTCAACTAAAAGTCCCTTCTGCCTGTCACTCTCCTTTTATTAAGTACTAATTGGACTGATTGTATTTACCAAGTACTGTAGAATTCTTGATCATTTTTCCTTCAGTCTCATTATTTTGATTTAGAATGTGTTTGCTTTATCATCATCCTTGTAATTTTATATTGTAAATTGATTTTTTTTTTTTTTGTAGTGGTTCGTTTTGAAACAAAATAAAGGCTGATTGTGCCTTGGAATGGAAGGGCTTGCATGCAGAAATAATTCCTGCATTGTGTGCTTTCCAACCAAGATGGATTGTGCCTTTCTGAGATCCAGAAGTGTAAAAGTGAGTTTTAGAAAATGGATAGCAGTTGTGTTAATTGTGTAAAATGCTGTTATTAAGTAAAAGTGGAACTGGTGAATTAATATATGAAAAGCACTAAACAGCTCACCTTACAAAGGCATCAAAAATAATGATTTTAATTAAAGGATGTGATCCAGATATGATGAGGCACTTTAAATCTCAGCAACAAAGATTGCAGCAGCACCATAGAAATGAAGAGAGTAAAGACAGCTTTAAGGACAAAGATGTTTAGTTGTCAATTTAACATCATATAAGTAAGGATGATTTAAAACAGTTGGTTGTGATGATTTCTTAAAAAGTTTTTTGCCATTCCATCCATCCACCTATTCCTAAATTAATTTTATCCTGTTCATGGTTGAAAGGAACAAAGCCTATCCCAGCAACCAATCTTTCAACTGCCAAGATCACCAATTCAACAACAAAGAAAGGATACGCATGTACCAGCAGCTCATACAGCAGCACCCTTCCTCTTGCTGCTTTAGGTGAGTTTACTGTAACAGTACAAAAAAATCATGTGTTAAGAAACAAATTGAAGAGGAAAGCAATTAAGTAAGCCTATATACTACTGAAATGACTAAAGTAATATTATCTGGAGATTATTGTAGCAAAAGGTACTCTCGCTTGAAGAATAAGTAGTACTTATTCATGAATATTTTCCCGAATGGTTATTTCAGAGCAGCACTATAACTAATGTTAGATGGGCACATGCATGATGGTGGGCACCCTAATCTTTATTAAACATTTACAGCATAAATCGATCAGAAGTCAAAGCTGTGTTTGGTGTTCTTCCGGATGGGCTTAAAGTGGAGAAGGACAAACAAACTGTGATTGCATTCACTACACTTTTGGCACGCAGTCTTATCCTGATAAACTGGAAGAACCCAAACTCTCCTCTTTTAAGTCAGTGGGAAACTGATGTGTTATACTATTTGAAAGTGGAAAAAATTAAATACTCAGAAGATCCGTAAAGACTTTTTTCAAAACATGGCAGGATCTAATCAGTAATATTTTAAAATAATCTCATAAAGCACAGAGAATCTATTAATTTAGGTATGTCTACAGGTCTTAAATTTCATGCTGTTTGGCTTGCTTTCTCTCTTAGGGGTGGGGATCGATTTGTTTTTAACTCAAATTTTCTTCATGTAAAACTTGATTGATTTGTATGGAATGCAATAAAATTAATAATAAAAAAAAACCAAATGTCTACTTATACAACTGTCTGCATAAGTAGATCCTGCAGTGTATACAGTAAAAAAAAAAAAGAAGTCAATATGACCAACATTGCCATATCAACTAATTCTGCTACTTATATTCACAATAGAAAGATCTGCAGGCTTTTGTGGCATCATGGGAGTCCAGTGCCACCCAGAGCTATAATATCATTATAATGAATTGATGTTATCAACATGTGGTTAAACTAGCGTTTATAAACCTTTAAGTATTTGCTTCTCGAGTTTTCATAACAGTTTTAATCATGCCCCCTTAACGTTTTTTTGAAAGGAGCCCACTAATACCAATTTGTTCTTTTTTAATTAATGATATATCATAGATGCATATTTTATTATACCTACTTAACTTTTATCGACATTTATCTAACTCTGTATTTATTTTTCTAGTATCAGAATGTAGTTTAAGTTAATTTGTTTTGGTTTTAATAGATTTATTTTTCATATTTTTGATCCTTGTTTTCTTTTTTTCACATCTTCATGATGCCCCCTTAAACCCCTTACACCCCCCCCCCAACCCCGGGGGCCCCCCCCCCCGGGGGGGAACCCCGGGGGTAAAGTGGGTTTGAACTAATTAATTACACGAGAAAGATGCAGCTCCTCTAAGAGATATAAACATAGCATTGGATTAGAAAGGAAACTGTAGTTGTTCTGAAGGCAGAAGATCAGGAATACAATAAGGTCTGCACTGTGTTACACAATTTGTACTCTTTACAAACAGGCTGATTGTGCAGCAAAAAGTAAACACAGGGCAGGATTACAGTTAATGCAGTTAACCAAATGAAAAAACAAAATTAAAAAAACACAAAGAAATTAATTACCATAGTCATAGACCCTCCAACACCAACATACATTGATCAGTGCCGTCTTTAGATCACTTGAATTCGATTCTGCTGTTGGATAAAAGTTACTGAGCCACCATAAGCCTAGTTTGTGCTCCATTTTTAACTCCATTGTAAAGTGCTGTTAAGAAGCCCATATTTAATGTATGTAATTACATATGTAATGTAATTGCATTCTGTCTTCACTGTTATTTTTGAATGTGACTCATTGCTACAAAAATACTTAATGAACAAAACTGCGATAAGTGACTTTCAGGTGAAGTATTTAAAAAATGCAAAATGCTCCTACTTTCATATCGGTTAAGTTAGTCAACAAACATACCTGAATGTTATGCCATGTGTACTTTGGCTAAGTTGTTGTAAAATATCATCATGTTTAGCAGATGTCTTTATCCCAGCAAACACTAATTCTTACAATCTGAGTTATTACCAGTAAACAAATAATAAGAGAACATAATTAAAATTGAAGCACTAGTTGTAATGAACCTCAGTTGCTTTGTTGTTTATTAATTTTAACATTGGCACACCTCCATTTTGTGCATGCATGGATTGGATGGAATATAAAGAAACAACCCCATTTCTAGATTAATACAAAATGTCACTGCTCTGTCCCTATAAAAGATGGCAATGTGCATTACCTTGTATACTCATTTTGGGATAAATATTAAAAATCTTGTCTTTTCCTTTGAAAACCTTTTTGGTTAGGACATTGGAATTGCTATTTTGGTAAAGACATTTTTACTGTGTGTATCTGACTATCAATTTTTGCATTTTGTTTTGATTTTGACAATTATTTTAAAAATGACAATACTATTTGACTTGATTTGCCTAGAAGTTAGCCGTTACATAAAAAAAAGTTAAAAAAACTACATATATACAGTACATTGTTACTTTCACTGTAAATATTGTTTTGGATTTGTGTATTCCCTTTGATTATGAAGGAGAGGGAGGCATGACAAAGGAAAAGGATTGGTAGCTTACTGTCTCCATGTACAGTAAATGTGCATCTGACACATTTAGACAAGATGCTGCTCATCAGCAGTTCCAAACTAAGACATTTGGAGAGAAAGATTATGGACAAACTCTAGCCAACTGATACAACATTTTAGTTACTGCAACTAACTAACAATGCACCTCACTGGTGCTTTTATAAAAATATACAAAATTACAGAATGGATGTTCTGTTTCCCATTTTTAGCTAACCATGTCTCAATTATACCAAAATAAAAATACGTTTAAAGGCACATTATATTATCCTGATTTGCTTATGTAAATTATTGAAATTTATTGTTTTGCTGTTAACATAAATTTATGTTTATGTATATGAATCTGGTATCATTTAACAGTTTATTGTTAGTACATTATAGTGGTAAATAATCTGTAAACTCTCTGTGCCTGTATACTCTGTGAAAGATACTGCACATAGGTCAATTGTTTTAAAAGTAACATTTGAGAAATTTTAAAGTGTGATCTGTTCCATTTAAAAAATGCTTTTGTGTGATTCCACCCTTGGGGAAGGGTCCCTGGGGCAGCGTGTTTTTAATCTTCCTGAAAATCAAACACAGAATTAATCTCAATTACAAATAACGTGGCAAATTGTCTAATTTAACGCTAGTGCTAATGATGCATTATAGTTTACACCTTAGCACAGGCTATAAAGACAGGACTGCTGATTTAATTTATTTAAATTTATTAAAGTAAACACAAGCCCTGGATGCCAAGTTAAACATGTAAAGCCTCATGTATCTTGCTATTTCAGTACTTTTTGGTTATATAAAAAGTCACCCATTCATTAAATGGTTTCATGCTGTAATTCTGACAGTGGTAACACATTTGCTTTATTTCACAGCATGTTAGTATTAGATTAAAAAGTGCATTTGTAGATTCATTTTTTTGGTTTCTGTTTTTGCCAAAAGCTCCCTAAAAGGTTCAGTTTACAGAGTGATGGTTTTTGACACAACAAATTTAAATGGGCTTCTTTTACATTAGATTACTGTTGTATTATGAAAAATGTGCAAAATTCTATTTACAGATCAAACTGTATGAATTTGCTTTATAATGAGTCAGGTCAAGAAAATCCAGTGGAGGCTTGTGTCATCCTTTAGAATAAAAACTTCACATGGAATAATAAATTCCTGGTATTTACCACAATTTGGGCCTTTTGACATTCCATCATATGAAATAACTTCGTATTAGTGAATAAAATGGCATGGTTGAGACGGGATAGAAGTAAACTCAGGTGTCCCAGGTTCATTCCTGCACTTTGGAAAACTGAAAGCTGTATATGTATAGGCAGTCTGGCTGAGGACACACATACAAGAACAATCACAAAGCCAGCAATTCCGTCAACAGCTCAGGCTCATTGTGTATCCTGTACTAGTGAGCACCTTTATTTTTTAGCAGATGTGGAATTGTTATACAATAATTCTGCATCTAATGTACATGGCAGTTAAATAATTTTATAAATATGTGAATAACTGTACTAAGCACTTTTAATTGATAGACTGCTTTAGAGAAACTGTAAATGTAAATGTCCAAGTCCATATCATTCATTTGTTTTGTGAACCAAGTTTCCCAGTATTTGTTAATCATGCAAGGAATTCTACAAGGACAAACAAAGGATAATGTTTGTAACACAGTAACACAGGCTTAAAGTGCAATAGCAAGACAGATTTAGTCTTTGTATAAAATGTGTTGATGGATACAACCGCATTGCTTGATCAGAACTGACCAGGGTTAGAAACTGACCTCTAATTCTATGCATGGTATATTTGCAGCAATATTTTTGTCTTAATTTTTTGGTGATTCTGGCAAATTTGTTGCTTTTAGTAATTATTGGGTAGCACATGATGACTAAAATTGAAAGCATTGTTATTTAGTCCTTTCAATTTCTGTCACTTGCATATTCAGACACTCATATACAAAGCATTTAACACATGGATTATGTTCAGTATTGGAACCTTTAGAGATACAGTATGTATGTTGACAGAGTACATTTTTATTGAGATATTTTAAAATATAGTGCAGCAACATTTAAAATAAAATGGCTTCTATAAGAATGTGTAACAATTAAAAATTCTCAAATTCTTCTTCTTCTTTCGGCTGCTCAGCTTCTGTCCTCTGCATCTTGTTCTGTTACGCCCATCATCTGCATGTCATCTTTCACCACATCCATAAACCTTCTCTTAGGCCTTCCTCTTTTCCTCTTCCCTGGCAGCTCTATCCTTAGCATCCTTCGCCCAATTTACCCAGCATCTCTCCTCTGCACATGTCCAAACCAACGCAATCTCGCCTCTCTGACTTTGTCTCCCAACCGTCCAACTTGAGCTGACCCTCTAATTTACTCATTTCTAATCCTATCCATCTCGTCCCACCCAATGCAAATCTTAGCATCTTTAACTCTGCCACCTCCAGCTCTGTCTCCTGCTTTCTGGTCAGTGCCACCATCTCCAACCCATATAACATAGCTGGTCTCACTATCGTCCTCTAGACCTTCCCTTTCACTCTTGCTGATATCCGTCTGTCACAAATCATTCCTGACACTCTTCTCCAACCATTCCACCCTGCCTGCACTCTCTTCTTCACCTCTCTTCCACAATCCTCATTACTCTTTACTGTTGATCCCAAGTATTTAAACTCATCCACCTTCGCCAACTCTACTCCCTGCATCCTCACCATTCCACTGACCTCCCTCTCATTTACACACATGTATTCTGTCTTGTTCCTACTGACCTTCATTCCTCTCCTCTCCAGAGCATATTTTCACCTCTCCAGGGTCTCCTCAACCTTCTCCATACTATCGCTACAGATCACAATGTCATCAGCAAACATCACAGTCCACAGGGACTCCTGTCTAATCTCATCTGTCAACCTGTCCATCACCATTGCAAATAAGAAAGGGCTCAGAGCCGATCCCTGATGCAATCTCATCTCCACCTTGAATGCATCCATCACTCGTACCACAGACCTCAGCACTGTCACACTTCCCTTGTACATATCCTCTACAACTGTTACGTACTTCTCTGCCACTCCCGACTTCGTCATACAGTACCACATCTCCACTCGAGGCACCCTGTCATATGCTTTCTCCAGGTCCACAAAGACGCAATGCAACTCCTTCTGGCCTTCTCTAAACTTCTCGATCAACATCCTCAGAGCAAACATTGCATCTGTGGTGCTCTTTCTTGACATGAAACCTTACTGCTGCTCATTAATCATCACCTTATTTCTTAACCTAGCTTACACTACTCTTTCCTATAACTTCATGCTGTGGCTCATCAATTTTATTCCCCTGTAGTTACTGCAGTCCTGCACGTGCCCCTTATTCTTAAATATCAGCACCAGTACACTTCTTCTTCAATCCTCAGGCATTCTCTCACTTTCCAAGATTCCACTAAACAATCTGGTTAAAAACTCCACTGCCATCTCTCCTAAACACCTCCATGCTTCCACAGGTATGTCATCTGGACCAACAGCCTTTCCACTTTTCATCCTCTTCATAGCTGTCCTTACTTCCTTCTTGCTAATGCATTGCACTTCCTGATTCACTATCTCCACATCATCCAACCTCTTCTCTCTCTCGTTCTCTTCATTCATCAGCCTCTCAAAGTACTCTTTCCATCTGCTCAACACACTCTCCTCGCTTGTAAGTACATTTTCATCTTTATCCTTTATCATCCTAACCTGCTGCACATCTTTCCCAACTCGGTGCCTCTGTCTAGCCAATCAGTACAGGTCATTTTCTCCCTCCTTAGTGTTCAACCTCTCATACAACTCATCATACGCCTTTTCTTTAGCCTTCACCACCTCTCTCTTCACCTTGCGCCTGATCTACTTGTACTCTTGTCTACTTTCTGCATCTCTCTGACTATCCCACTTCTTCTTTGCCATCCTCTTCCTCTGTATACTCACCTGTATTTCCTCATTCCACAACCAGGTTTTCTTTTCCCTCCTTTCTCTTTCCAGATGTCACGCCAAGCACCCTTCTTGCTGTCAACCTTACTACATCTGCTGTAGTTTCCCAGCTGTCTGGAAATTGTTCACTGCCACCCAGTGCCTGTCTCACCTCCTCCCTAAACTCAACCTTGCAGTCTTCCTTTTTCAACTTCCACCATTTGATCCCTGGGTCTGCCCTCACTCTCTTCGTCTTCTTGATCACCAACGTCATCCTACAGACCACCATCCTATGCTGCTTAACTACACTCTCCCCTGCCACCACTTTGCAGTCTTCAATCTCCTTCAGATCAACTCTTCTGCATAGGATGTAATCTACCTGTGTGCATCTTCCTCCACTCTTTTACGTAAACCTATGTTCCACCCTCTTCTTAAAATACGTATTCACCACAGCCATGTCCATCCTTTTGGCAAAATCCACTATCCTCTGATCTTCTTCATTCCTCTCCTTGACACCATACCTACCCATCACATCCTCATCTCCTCTGTACCCTTCACTAACAGGTCCATTGAAATCCGCTGCAGTCACCACTTTCTGTCCCTTGGGTACACTGTTCATCACTTCATCCAACTCACTCCAAAAATCTTCTTTCTCACCCATTGCACACCCAACTTGCGGTGCATATGCACTAACAACATTAATCATCACACCTCCAATTTCCATTTTCATAATCATTACTCTGCCTGACACTCTTTTCACCTCCAAAACACTCTTGACATACTGTTCCTTCAGAGTAACTCCTACCTCATTTCTCCTCCCATCCACACCATGATAGAACAATTTGAATCTACCTCCAATCCACCTGGCCTTACTCCCCTTCCATTTAGTCTCTTGCACGCACAATATATCAACCTTCCTTCTCTCCATCATATCTGCTAACTCTTTCCCCTTACCAGTCATACTGCCAACATTTAAAGTTCCTACCTTAAGTTCCACTCTCTTTACTTTCCTCCTCTCCTCCTGCCTCCGAACACGTCTCCCCCCTCTTTTTCTCCTTCTTCAGCCAACAGTAGCCCAATTTCTGTCAGCACCCTGTTGGCTAACAGTACTGGTGGCGGTCGTTGTTAACCCAGGGCTCGACCGATCCGGTGTGGAAATTTATATTGTTGTCTGCATATTGATTTGGCAAAATTTTACACCGGATGCCCTTCCTGACGTAACCCTCCCCATTTATCCGGGCTTGGGATGATGAAACACACTGGTCTGTGCATCCCCTGTTGCTGCAAATGCTATTGTACACTAAAGTTTGTATCCAAATACATTTAAAATAACTTTTAAATAATCTACCCCTGTGGTGGGTTGGCACCCTGCCCAGGATTAGTTCCTGCCTTGTCCCCTGTGTTGGCTGGGATTGGCTCCAGCAGACCCCCTTGACCCTGTGTTCGGATTCAGCGGGTTGGATAATGGATGGATGGAATGGATAATCTACCCTCAGACTTGTGAAAATAGAACACATGTAAAAACTAGTGGTGTTATCCAGCATTGCCCAGGTATTATTTCAAATGTTTACAGTAAATTTAAAGTAGGAAATATTTATTTTATTTAGAATAAATTTAATTTATCCCCATTCATTATAAGATTTGACTCAGTTGTTGGGTCACGACCACATAAAATAGTTAGCACAGTATGGCTTCAAATACAACAGAAAAAACAGTGCTGGGTGGGTTTTAATGGTTGTATTATAGCGAGAGACAACATTTTGCCACCTCCAATAGCAATAAGTAACTCCAGAGACAGTACAGAAGACAACCTGGGGTATCATGAGGCCATGAAAAAAATAGTGAGGGAATTCTCTGATGAAATTAAAAAGTTAAATGTGATGGGTAGGAGTCTAACCCAGATCAACAGTTTCGATGGCAAGTAATATATATAAATATTATATAATATATAATTTTAACAATTATAAAACCCTCACAACCTATTCAGTGCTGTTTCTCCATCAGTATCTCATATCAGTGTCTGTAAGGCTTAACCTTATGAAAAGATAATATGACTTCTCGATCTTGTGTATATCATTATTAAAAAGAAGTGGATAACAATATGAAAAAACGAATGAATTAATGAAAAATGCAAACTACTGTACTAATTGAGAATACCATTTAAAAACTTTTCAAGTATATTAAACTAGGAAACACACACACACACCAGTAGTTCATATAGAGCAAAGAAAACATTTCAATTTTGGCGAAACAATCTTTTTGTTTTCAGTAAGAAAAAATACCACCCATAGTGAGAACATCACTGATCCATCTATTGCAAGTAGTGCTCTTAAAATAAACCATTGATGCAAGGATGTAAAAGCAAGGTTTGTATGTGGGAAAAAGTTGTGAGTAGTTGATGATCTACACAGTGGTCAGCATTCAAATCTCTGCCATTGTCATTCCTGCATTCTGCATTGTGGAGTTTTTCTGGCATAAGCTATAGCATTAGCCAGCTGCTCCATGGCTCTATATTCAGACTTCTCGTTGTTTGTCACCTCCTGTATTTAACTTGGTACTCAGTAGACATCACCGCTGGAGTTCTCTTTGGTCCCATCATGGTGTGTAGCACTGTATTTTACGATCAAAATTATCACTTTGTTGTAAGGACAGGTGCACAGGTCAGTTTGCACAGGCGTCTGTCTGTCTTTGTCTCGTATGCATTCTGTATCCTGTACTTGGTATCCAGCAGATGGCACTGCTGTTCTTCCTGTTATTTCTATGACTGGCTTCAGCAATGCACTTCACGCTCAGCAGATGTTACCCTGTCAGGCTGTTTGCTGCAAAAAAATGCAAACCCTGATAACTTTGTGACGTTCACGGCTACCCACATTTTTTGCTTCACCAGAGCACATCACAAATTTTCAATTAAGCCCAAAATCAAGGTTCTAGCTCGAGTTATTTGCAAGTGATTGTGTGACAGATGAAAAATGTGGGCATTTTATTCTTCTTATATAATACACTACCGTGGCTGTTTGTTCATGTGTCTAGGATTTTAAATCACCTGTAGCTCGCAAACCGTTTCACCTATTGACTTGAAATTTGGTACATATATGCTACACGACGTCTACTATCCGCTTTCGGGATGATGATTTTTATTACTCTTTTTATTTTTATTTTATTTTATTGTAGAATCAACTCTCTGCAGTGCGCCATTCTCATTCCCTACCACCCTCGCAGTCACTGCCTCTACCTCTTCATACCTTAAATCATTCTTGAGGCAGATTGAAGACTTAAGTGCCAGCTTAAGTGAAAAATTAAAGAAAACATACTAAGTAATTGCAACACAAACACTGACTTAATCAGTTTTAATGCGAAAAGATGCCGACGAAAGGAAAGAAGCAGCAGGCCGTTGGGGTGAAGAAAAGAAGAGCTGCTCAGGAAGCAGCAAGCGCATCAACCTCTGAGCAAACAAATGCTAAATGTACAGAGAAAGATGATAAAAGCTATTAATGCTCAAGTCAAGTGTATTCACTGCACATTATTGTGCAGTATGCCGTTACTGGTATATGTATAATAGACTGAAAAACTGCATTTAAAAAAATTGGTTATTATTTAACAAAGAGTTAAAAATGAATATATTATGTAAGTTAAAGGACTGTGTGGACAGGACCACAGTGACTGCCACAGACAGGTGCCGGACTTGACCCTGAAAGGTCCTGAAAAACGAAGTCTGGACTTTGGCAATATTGAAGTCTATTGTTGTGCCAGAGTTGAGGGGTGGTAGTCCATATATTACTTGTGAGCGCACTGGTAGTAGATACCAAAGGGTGAGAACTGTGTGAAAACTGCCCCGGGGGAACAAATTAAACAAAATAGAAGCAAAACCCTCTCTGACCCATAATAAACAGGTCTTGAGTTCCTGCCAGTGTGGTGGAGCTGCATGCTCCCTTGAAGTGACAGTTTTTAGCTCTCTGCTTGGAGGGTTACATAAGAGAGTTTTTACCTTCTGCCTGTCCTTCCACACACCTCTTCCACAGCTAATAGCCTTGTACTGCAACCTTTTTTGTAATGCAGCCACCTCCTTGCCACTTTGGCCTCACTTTCCCTCTCTTTTACAAGAGTGGCATGCATCCCTGGCAACAAATGGTTTGAATTTCAATCCTGGTGTTATGGGACCTCTTCGGCAGCCAGTGTAGCTTTTTACCTACTCAGGAGTAGCAGCTCTGTCTCAACTTGATGACATTCCACCATGGCAGTCTGTTCCTCATAATATAAACTATTGTTTATGCACTTTCAAATGGTAAGACAATTTTGTTATAATTTCCACTACTAAATAAATATATAATAAATATCTAAATAATATTGTACTAATGCAGTAACAGTAAACATATATATTGCTACTTTTTAAAATAAATGTTCTTACATTTACCACAGTTTTTTTTTAATGAATGGAATTTAAAACTTGAATTATATATTTTTCAGGAATACAAAGAAAGTTATTGTTGCCAAACGTCTTAACATTCTATACAGTTTAAGGCAGCTGCTTCTTTGTTCAACCGGTCTTACGCTGATCAAGCAAATAAATGTAAAATTTCTGACTGGAGGCTAAGAAGAGGTGTTCCAAAACCACAAAAGGTAAAAACAATCATAGATGGCATTGAGAGATTGCACACATCCTTGCTTCTTTGAACACACTCACACATCTTAAAGCCTCTTTTGTTTATTCCTTTCTCTTATTGCTATTGTATTTAAGTGGAGGATGTAAAGTGTGTCTTTTTTGAATAGTGATTGTTAAACCAGCTTCACATCAATTGTTTCATGACTTCCCACACTACTACTGTAAAGTAACACAAGAAATGGCCTATTTCCAAAAAATATCCATCTAGTGTTATTAACTGTGTTTTAATATCCAATCATAGAGGATTTCAAAGCTTTAAAGGGTGTCCAATACATGAAAGTGAACTACTTAAAAAAAAAAGTGCAAACACTTTCCACTGAAAAGGAGCTTTGTTATCAACCACAGCATTTACACTTAAAATAGACACACCTCTGCCTCTTCAGAGCAATATGGTTATTTCACAACACTCATTTCCAGCCCAAGGATAGATGGTACCCATCTATTACTTTAATATGTTCTAAATTGTGCCCTGAAATTTACTGATATTCTGCCATTAGATGGTAGCGGGCAGGCCAACACGCAGGGGAAGAAGATCAGGAGATGAAAAGAAAGCTGTAAATAAGCAGAGGTCAACACAAGAAGGGCAAAAAAAACCCCGCATGAAAACTGAAAACATAAGACAAGAATCTAAATAGAAGAAGCAAAATGCAGAATTATTAACCTGAAAAACTAAGACTCTTTATGCAAAATGATTGTTTTAGACTACAGTATGTCCACGCTACTATGTTTTCATTTAAAAATAGCCCTGGTTTGGTAGTCGGTACTTTGCAGAGCCCACTTCACACACACATACACACACACATACTGTTCTAATTAATACTTAACCTAAGCTACACATCTTTAGGTATGTGATAGGACAACCCATGCTAAACATCCATCCATCCATTTTCCAACCCGCTGAATCCGAACACAGGGTCACAGGGGTCTGCTGGAGCCAATCCCAGCCAACACAGGGCACAAGGAAGGAACCAATCCCAGGCAGGGTGCCAACACACCGCAGGACACACACAAACACACCCACACACCAAGCACACACTAGTCCCAATTTAGAATCGCCAATCCACCTAACCTGCATGTCTTTGGACTGTGGGAGGAAACCTGAGCGCCCGGAGGAAACCCACGCAGACACGGGGAGAACATGCAAACTCCACGCAGGGAGAACCTGGGAAGCAAACCTGGGTCTCCTAACTGCGAGGCAGCAGTGCTACCACCATGCCGTCCCCATGCTAAACATTACATTTTTATTCCACCCTTATTTCACAGTATAGGATGACCAGAATGATATAGAAAGGTTATGGATGTCTGTTACAGAAATATGAGTAGGGCACAATGTATGTAAAATCCGAAGTAAATAGAGTATGCCTTACCTGAAAAAGAAAATCAGCATTACCTGGAAAAAAATCAGCATTAAATCAGCTTCTATTACAGTTGTATCCTGCAGTGTGGCAAATAACTTTAACTGCAATAACACTGCAAAAATGTATTCAATTTAACTAAGATATTGCCTGCTGCGGTCGGTAACATTGTGCACATCCGTTCTCCAGTAGTCCAATGTCAGCTAGTGAGGAAGAGGTTATATACAAGTGTAGCATGCAATCAAGTAAGGACAATTAAACAGATGCTATAGGCATCTACCGTACATTTAATCCTACATGTACTGTGGGGCAAATTTAATCTGCCCAATTTAGGGTCACAGAGAGCCAGTGATTATCACAGCAGTACTGGGTGTAAAGCAAGAAGCAAATGTAGTGGGCCAGTCGTTTGCACATTCAACCAGAAAAGACTCTGCTGTGTGCAATCCAGTTACAGAAGTCTATTAATAAAGTATTTGTTAGATTTTAATCCACTCATTCATTACATGTATTTTGAAACAGAGTGATCTCCTAAGCTACGTTGGGGATGGATGTTATTTACTTCACAACTACTTTATCATATTATTTTATGCTGACCCTGTTTTTTCCCCTTTTATATTCTTTATTGTGTAGATATTAATAAAATATCTAAAATCACATATACTTACCACTCTGTCATCAGGTACTTTATCACTTCCTTCCCCCTTCCTTCTACATCTGTTACTTCAGGTAAATAGACATAGAAAAGAAATAGAAAGGAGTTAATTTACACATGTAATTATTTATTATTGATAAAAATGCCCAAAAATATTAAGAAGCAGAATTCCATGTGAATATTGGCAAACCAAACCCTTACAGCCTAAGTAACAGTACATCTACTACTAGGTGGCTGTCGGCTTATCTTTGGTCTAGTTTGCTTGCCACCACATGGCCTCTGAATGGAGTATTGAAACAGGCCACATGTCTGTCTCAGTATTTCTGCTGAGAGAGAGAGTTATCTTCATCATGGTCTTCTCTTCATTGCCAGATGGTCAACGAGAGATATAAGGCAAGATGACCAACTTTAAACCATTCTTACCACAAAACACAAACTAGTGGGGCATCCTAGTACAGAATGGCCTCTGATTCAAAACCAGTCATAAACAGCCATACTTTGGACCGATAGAATTAATTTTTCCAGCAAATCTCCTGACCAGTTACTAATGAAAGTGCTCAGGTGCGACTCATCCCTCTGTTGCTTTGTTAAGTCAATTTATGGCATTCCTGTGGTGAATGGATCAAATGTTCATGTAAGTCCAACACAGTCACCCTTGCCAAGCTGGTCTGATGCTCCAACCTCCTCACCATAAATTTCACAGCCTGAATCCCACCTCCCGGCGGGGGGGACGGGGGGGGGGGGGTTCTTTAGGTAAACATCAAAGTACTGCTGCTCTCATCAATGAAGTAAAACATGCCTCCTAAAACACTATCTAATATTACATTTGCATTGTCTAGTTTACAAATAAACACATAAAATATTTATCAACTTAAATGCTAGAAATCAGTCCACCTCAATAGTGGAGGACTAACCATATTGTGTCAACTAAGAAGTATTGCTGACATTTCTAGTATTCATTGTTAAAACAGGTAATCATCCACAGTGAAGCAAATCCACTGATACCGATCAATCCACACATGTGCAGAGAGAGCATACAAACTCAATGCAGACCCTGGCAGGGTGAGACAGGAATGCTACTTTTACCTCTCTGCATTACCACTCAGCCAATGTTAAAATGTTGTTCAGTTCTTCTCATTTAATTGCAAGCTATGCCTACTTCTTCTGTCCCTAAATAGCTGTCACTAGATGACTGAAGCTCGCGCATGTCAGATGTTTCATGCAGCAGCAGGCAATATCTTTGTGAAATACTTTTATGGAATAATTATTGCAAAACAGTAAAGGTCTTTTGTGAAGTAACAGAACTGCTTTGCAAAAAACATGCAAAACATTTGTAAAATAAGGCAATTCATTGTAAAAAGCCAATAGCCATGGACATACCTGAAAAGTTAACCCAAGTTAATCTGTTACTAAGATGAACAGAAAAGATCTTAGAAAAATAAAAAGACATACAAAATACATATCCATCCATTTTCTGAACAGATTTTCTATTACAGGCTTGTGAGGAGGCTTGATCATATCCCAGCTGTGATATCCACCATGCATATCTCTGAAATATAAAGGAAAGCAGAATACCTGGAAAAAGCTCACAGTGACAAGAGGAGAAATGTGCAGTGTTCATGTAGTTTCTGTTTATGTTTAATCAATTCTTTATGTTTTTTAACAAATCTGCATTTATATGTGTACCAGTTCTGTATTCAGTAATTAGTATAATCTATAATTGTATGTTAACTGAGAATTGTTCACAACGCTCTGTTCCTGCAATCAGTGATGAGCACTATAGAAAATATAAGTTGTATTGTATTGTATTGTACACAAACAAAACTTACTCCCAGTAAATTTCCTGGATCAGTGAGGCCTCATTGCTTATTACTGTGCCTCCATACCACACTTTAAAAATATTTTAAAGGTACAGCACAAGCATTTTGGCTAAATTATATTTTTGACAAAGAGCTTTTACCCTGTTTCCTTGAGACAAAAAGTCAGAGTCTATCCATTCATTTTCTTCACAAACTCTTCCCAGAATTGTATGCAAAACAGAAATCAGCACTGGACAGGATGCCAGTCCACTGCAGGCAATTTTTACAATCACACATACGAAGTGAGTTTAGAGCTACCAGTTCATTTATCATGCATGTTTTCTTGAAGTATATGAAAACACATGAGAAGACCAATGTGGATAAAAGAAAAAAGTGTACACTACATGAATAGTGGCAAACTATCAGACAGCTAAAGCTTGATTGAGACTATTCCAATGAAAAGGCTCTTGTAAAGACTTCTTCAAGTGCCAAATACCTGTAAAGTGCACCCTAGGAAAATTTATCAACATATATAACTTGCTTTATTATGCCTTTGCATTACTTATATTAATTATTTCAAATAGAAAGTGCCTTTGAAGGAAACAGGAAAGCTTCAGAGAATAATACTGATGTCAAAACAATGTCTTACTGTATCTCAGGATTAGTGAAAGGAGAAAATAAAGCCGTTATTTCTTCTCTTCTTTTTACAGAATCAATTTTTAAATATTTTGCACATCTAATTTTAACCTGATCTCTCTCTCTAGCAGAGTCTGAAAGGTATACCATTAGTAGGATCGTGGAAGTCAAGTCCATTAGTCATGGGGTACCAATGAGAAACCCAAAAAGGTTGTTGTACATTAAGCTGAACTCTCCTTAACCAAAGGCAGCTTCTTCAATTAAAAACCCAAGATATTCACATTTTATTTTGCTTTTGCCCATCATTTCTGACAGAAATTACCTTTAGGGACCAACTACTGTTGAAATAATCAATTTCATGAAAGTACAGCACCTCGTATTAACATAACTCATTAGGATGCTCAACATGCTTCCACACTGCTAAACTGCCAAAATTGTTGGTGGCCACTCATAAATTCTACCTGTTGTTTTAACTAAGCCTACTTCAAAAACCATAGGTATATTCTTTAAATATGCACTTCTCATTTATTGTTCATGGCTGTGCCTTTTTTGACTGACTGATGCAGAGTTTATTATGGGATGCTGGGATTACTGTATAGAGTACTTATTAATGCAGTACATAGTGCACATCTCCAACCGGCTGGATTCATCATCTCCCAGGGCAGATTTTCTGTAAGCCATGTGTGAATTTTAGACATATTAAATGTAGGTAGGGTGACATAGTGGTTTAGCACTGCTTTGTCACAGACCCATTCATTTTTGTTCAATTCCCAGCCACTGACTAGAACCAGATTGCACATCCTCCTCTGTTCATGTAGATTTTTTGCCATGTAGTCTGTTGGGTTACCTGGAAAAATTAAACTGAGAAGCACTGAGTGAGTGAGGATGAGTGTTTACAGCAAGTGGGCACTGTTATAGCTGAATAGATTAGTTCCCACATTTCACCAAATGCTGTCTGCCTTATCACCCTGCTGCCTGTCAGGTGTATACTCCAGTTCTGCTTCTGAACGCATCTAAGTAATACAGTGGATACGATATTTCATTTTGAACCACTAAGCTGACAGCTGAATTGACATCTCCTATCCACTGTATGACCCTACGCAAGTCACTTTACTTACTAAGGCCAATTGTAAAAATAGATGTAAACATTTATATTATGAATCAGTGCTAAAGGCACTATATAAAATAAAGGTGGCTTGTTTATTCAGACCAGTCTTGCTCTGTTATACACCATTGCAGATAGACTCCACCTCATATCATTCTATACACACCCAAAAGATATAAAATAAATTTCCATATATCCTTAGATCTTTCAGTTTTCATCTGCCGAGATGATTCTCCCTAGTGTATTCTGAAGAGATGTTTGGAACATTACTCTCAAGCCAAAAATGGAGACGCTGACACAGCCCATTGTTTCCTTCAACTAGAAACACAAACTAGCCTTTGCATTTGTGTAATTTTGTAGTTTCATGCGATACTGATGATAAAAACAAGCTTGTCACCTGCCTTGGTTTTCCTAACGATCAACTGGTTCCCTTCAATTGGTAGTCATTGTTAGCCATTTTATCCATCCAGACACCCATTCTCACTTCCTTCCCCCCATTGGAAACACACCACCTCCTGCAATCACACCTCTCTATTTTGTTGTTTTGTGAAAGCTGTCTCTCATCTCCCCCTTTGTATTTTTTAGTGTAATCTACTTTCTAACATGAAGAGCAAATTTATCAATCAATTATGTAATTACGAGTGCTGCCTCAAAACAGTTTGCAAAATAAATCATCATATAGTGGTTTGATTTCAGCTTGCAACCTTGTTAATAATTACATTATACTAAGAATGAACCCCCAATGAAATAATACTTCTAATCTTACTTTCTTTTCAGTGTATTCCCTGTTTTTTTTTGTTTTTTGTTTTTTTAATTTAATATGTATTATTAGGACACAAATCGTCAAATCCTGCTTTTTTTTCTGTACTTTTAACTGCCTACTCTATTTTGGGAGATGCATAATTAAAGACCCAAGTTTTTATGTAGGTCTAATGATTTTATAATACCATCATAATACATGCAATGACTCTAATTTCTCTCTAGGATTTTTTATTTTCAAAGGCAAAATGGTCATTTAGCAATTATATAAAATTTTTGGAAATTCAAGTGTTTGTTTGATGTTTGGGGGAAGGTGTTCATTTTTTTGACATTGTATTTATGAAGCTACAAAAACTCTCATTCTTAGAATATCAAATCAACTATAAATCTACTAATACCTCATTAATGAACAGAAAGAAGCCCTAGGGTTCTCTTATACATCTTGTTAAACTTGGCTTACTTTTTTATTTAACACTAATACTGTAACACACCCAAAGCTGTTATATTTTATGTTAAAACTGTTAAATTACTGTTAAAGTTATCAAAAATAACTTTCTCTGGTTTGTATGTAACTTTTCAGAATAGTGTAATAAGCTTGCAGATTCAGGAAATTCTTTAAGTAGCTGTGCGGCTCCCAAAGATCAAGAGTTAGCATGTTGATGTTGTTTTAGTTGTTCTGCTTTAGTGTACTAGGTGTACTATATCGGGGTCCCTAACTCCGGTCCTGGAGGACTACATAGGCTGCAGGTTTTTATTCTAACCCTTTTCTTAATTAGTGACCTGTTTTTGCTGCTAATTAACTTCTTTTGAATTAATTTTAATTGACTTGCTTTTGAAGTCTCAGACCCTTTAATTGTTTCTTTTTCCTTAATTAGCTGGCAAACAATAATGAGATGCAAAAATGAGCCAAAACATGACCAGCAAACTGTGTCCGTCATACAATATCTGAAAATAAAGAAAGGTGAAGGTCTCAAGAATGTTGATCTGCTCAGGTCCCTGAAACATTTTAAAAGTGCTCTTAGAAAAGAGAAACTCAACAATTTCGAAAATATAAGTTATTGCACAATGACAGCAGCAATAAGCCATTGAATTTAAAAAAGGGTTTAATTAACGACAAGAATCAGAGCCTAATTAAGCAGCTGGTTGGAGTGAAATTGGTTGGAGTTTCAGGCCCTGTCTTAGTTTGTCTTTTGTTGGCTCACTCATGTCACATTTAATTTCTGTTTGGATGCCATTTAAGAAAATAAATAAATAAAAGTAATTCAGGAAACAATGAAGAAATTCAGGGGAACAAATCTTAAAAAAACAAGTAAATTAAAATTAGTTCAAAGGAAGTCAATTAGCAATAAAAACAGGTCACTAATTAAGAAAAGGCTTAGAATGAAAATCTGCAGCCACTGTAGTCTTCCAGGACCGGAGTTGGGGACCTCTGTACTAGATGTACTAGGTAGGGTCCATTTGAAAGAGACCTCAGAGCAGGCCCAGGACCTGATGAAGGAGCCCTACCTTATAGGCAGTGTGATGGAATGTTTAAGGCTTTGGACTTCAAACCCTGAGGTTGTGGGTTCAAATCCTTCTACTGACACTTTGTGATCCTGAGCAACTCAATTGACCTGCCTGTGCTCCAATTGGAAAACCAAAAGAAATATAACCAATTGTATCATAAATGTTGTAAGTTGCCTTGGATAAAGGTGTCAGCCAAATAACTAAATGTTATATCCTGCATATGAACCAGTGGGAATCTTCCAAGCAGCAGGAAACAAAATTTGCTTGAGGTTCATACACGTTATTTTATTTTCGCTATGCCTTGGGAAGTGTGGTAAAGTACTAATAAGAAGGGATGGCGACCCAAGCTCAAGATTAGGCTGGTGATCCTTGGAGATTTCCTCAAGGGTACATTAATAAAAATGACTGCATTCAATTTTAAAGTGTTGTAATGGAAGGACAGGCAAAATGTTAGTGTTGGGGTTCCTGTCAGGGAAATCCTGTTTAACTGTCATAGGCAAAAGGAAACACAAAAGAACAGTAAAAATATCTTGGTTGGAGAGACAATTTCCTGTTGTATCATTTCTTAAATAGGGCATCGGAAAGACAATGTGTTGATGATGGGGAGAAAGTGATGTTTCTGATCATCAGGTAGAATCTTCTCCATTCTAAGACCTGAAGCAAAAAGTATGTTAGTGACTGTGAAATCACCCCTCTCTTCACTACTAGGCATTTCTAAACTCTTAAAACAGTCCCTATAAGAAAATTGCTGGACCTGTGTATTTGACAATAGATGTGGTATTTTGGTGTGGTACTCAGCTTTTTGTTTTACATATTTGCCTATATAAATATATATATATATATATGAATACACATATACAATATATTGCTGTTGTTAGAACAAAGGATTTCCTTTAGCCTTGTCTAAAAGATGGCATAGCTTGGATCATGTGATAAGTATTTGTATTTTAATATTTTACAAGTAACTCTCCTCAGTCTATAGGATAATTTACTACTTGTTAGCTGTCTTTTTTATCTTTGTCTATATAAGTTTTGGAATGCTTTTGTCTAGTAAGAGGGGTGAAAGATCACAGAGTTCACTTGCTGCTCTTCAATAGATCTATTGAATAAATAGATAAATAAATATATATTGAGCACTTTGCCAAATGACATCAGAATATTTCTTTAAAAGTAATGCATAACAATAGGAGACACTGACAAAAAAAAAGAAAACGTTAAGATATGTGGATTCCCAGGCTGAAGATCAGGTTTTCTGGCACTGTGTATAATAAATACAGCTGACATACAGCTGAATCCACAATAACAATCAGTTAGACACTTGTAGAAAAATACACCAGACTTTAAACTCACCTGTTCAAAATGTAAAATATCAGTTTCTTTTGCTTTTGGTAGGCTGTGAGTTGTAGTGAACACAAAACTGTCCCCTAAACCAAAAGACAATCATTTTGATTCCTGCTTCTGATTCACTGTGTGACCCTGAACATGTCATTTAATCTGTTTTCTAGCTGTTAAAAATAAAATGTAAAAATTATACAGTGGATCTCTATTTGTAAAGTACCTTGGGATGCTGTTTGCTATAGAGTAAAATAAGTCTGTTTGTTTGTCTAGGCAAAAAATAAAATTCAAATAAACTTGGCTGGTCTTAAATGCCAGTAACTGTAATAACAGAACCCATAAGAAAAGCCAGCCACACACAGGAAGCAGTGCCTAAACTTAGTAAGCCACTGGCAGCTGTGCTAAAGCCTAAAAAATAATAAATAAATAGTGCCAGATAAAGATAGATATTGGACTGGAGTAGAGCTTTCCAAATTGGCTGCAAAAATTATCCTCTAATTTTTACTTCAGATATAAAATAAAAATTGGGAGTGGTCTCCCCTAGACTTTCTCGCATACACAGATATGGGGATGGATATTGGAGGAGTACCCTGCAAGACAATGATTATATTTTTATATTATGTACATTAAAGAACAATCAACAACAAATCAAATCAAATAATAATATATTGAACAATTATTATATATATATTGGACTCTGCAGTTGCATAAATAAAAGGTAAAGTACCACTTCCAGTTAGCGGAAATGGCCCAAAAGTTCATAACATTCTACGTTTTGTACCAAATACTTGTATGCAAAATTTGGTTGACCTAAATGAAAGCGTACTCAATTTATCATGTTTACATACACAAACACACACCGACAGACACACAGACATAATTCCAAAAATGGTATTTTCAGACTCAAGGAGGTCTAAAATGTTGAGATTCATCAAAATCTTGACATGAAATCTTTGAACGATTACAATACTTTCCCTATACTTCGTATACGAGAAAGTAAAAATGTGGTGCAGCTGCAAAGCTTGAAATGCTTATGATTCACAGACAGTTGCTTAAGTCTTCTAATGAACATGACACCTGAAAAGACAGCTGTTCACAAAAAAAGAATTGCTCTGGGTACATAAAGTGAAGTCATCAAAGAGAAAGCAGAATGGGGTACCGCTTGCATTGTCATTGTAACTGCACACTAAAACAACAAAATCACTGGTGACTGCTCAAACATATTAAATTAGGTCATTAATCAATTCTACTTCTTTTTTCTATTAATCTTTAAAAAAGAAAAACACAGCTACTTGACTACTAATTGAGTGTGTATGACCCATCTTGATACTTCACAAAGCAGAACCCCAGTTGAGTGCTGCAGGCAAGAATAGAGAGTCAAGGAATAACATATGGAATAGGTACAGCTAAAACATAATACAGAAGACCTTAAGATTTATCATTCAATACACCTTATTGTTTTCATCATTGTGTGACAAGCCAGCAGCCAATGAAGAAGCAGTCTGTGCGTGAAATATATTGTATCCTGCATATGTTAACTTCTGTATCAACACTCTTGTACCCTCAAAATCAATGCACAGATTTTCAAACAACAATCTCTGGATTGCTAAGGAGTTAAAAAGCCTCCTGAATGAAAAGAAGAGAACATTCAAACCTTGTGAGAATAAACTCTAATTGTGTACAGTGAGTGCTGAAGAAAAAGATGAGTGAATATTAGGAAGCTTACCGAGCTGAAATAGAAAGCAAACACACTTGCAGTAACACAAAATATGTTTGGAATGTACTGGGCATAATTAAGGGATTCAATCCACGGCTCAGGTGCAAGAAAAATGTGGACAAGACTAACACCCTGAACCAATTTTTTAATAGATTTTTCCACCTTCTTGCAATGACCAGTCTCCCCACACCATCCCTACTGCATCAGCAACTCCTATCACTTCAGCTAGCATGACCAATGATCAGTTCATCTCTGACCATCAGTATGGTGACCAAGTGAGGAGGCTACACACAGGAAAAGATGTGTGACCATATGGCATCACTCCTCATATTCTTAAGACCTGTGCTGACCAATTTTGTGGTGTCCTTTGTCATCTGTTCAGTCTGTCACTAAGGCTCCAAAAAGTTTTGCTGCTTTGGAAAAACATCCTGTATTGTTCCAATTCCAAAAAAGGCAATCGCCTGTTCACCTAATACTTTCACACAAGCAGCCTTAACATCTTACATCACGAAGACCTCTTTTCCTCTTGTGAAAGACCTCTTGATCCCACTGCATTTTTCCAACTGGACAAAGATTGGAGTGACAGATGCAACTATTTACCTGCTCCACAAGGCTGAACAAAGCTGACAGCACTGTGGCAATTACACTGATTTCTCTAGTGCCTTCAATACTATCCAGCCATCCCTGTTAAAGGGTAACTTCAGAGATAAGGAGGTGGATGAACCTGTGGCGTCCTTAATAATGGATTATCTGCCAGGCAGACAACAGTTTGTGAGGCTCATAAACTGTGTCCCTGATGTGGATGCAGGCAATACTGGAACACCAGAAGAAACAGTCCTTTTCTACTCACACTGTACACCTCAGTCTATAAATATAACACCAGTTCATGTTGCTTGCAAAAACTCTGCATTAATAGGGCGTATTACACACAATGAAAATTTGGGAAAGGGTTATAGAGAGAAGGCTTGGGGAAGAGACCATCATAGCGGAGGAGTAATTTGGTTTTATGTCAGGGAAAGGAACAACTGATGCAGTCTTTGCATTGAGAGAGCCGATAGAGGAGCATCAAGAAAAACAGAAAGGATTGCATATGGTCTTTACTGCATTGGAAAAGGCTTATGATAAAGTGCCACATCAAGAGGTCTGGCGGTGCATGAGAGAGAACGGTGTACCAGAGACGGATGTGTATGAGGGAGTTAGTACTCATTTTAAAAGCAGTGTTGGGGTAACAGGCAAAATCCACACAAGTATGTGGTCAATGTACAAACTTCACACTCACAAAGACCTGGCTGAGGATCAAACTGTGGTCCGAGGAGCTATAAGACTAGAGCATTAGCCAAGCCCTAGACATTTGCAGTTGTTAATTTAAATATTTCTTATAGTTTTCATACAGATTTACTATGTTTAACACCTATTTAATTTTCATCAATGAAATTTGATACCATACTTTAGCTAGCATTAAGAAGATTCCCTGGGATTTATCTTCATGCATTTCTGTCCAAAAAATTTCTGATGTGCTTATCCAATATAGGTTGATGCAGAGCTGTCGCATTTGGCACAAGGATATTCAGGAGCCTACCCTTGACACGGAGTCAGTCCATACTTGTAAATTGCTGATTAAAGATTTTACTAAATAAAATACAAACTGAAAATTAAACCATTTATACCAATACATAAATGACCTGTAATGTATGCACATTTTTAAAGTTAAAATTCCATTATGGGTGCCAAACATTGTAAGTGAAATTAGGGTCTAAAAATTAAAAGCCAATAACAGCACCAAAATTAAAAGGAACAAAAGAAAGAAAGAATAACAGAAACAAGGCATTTTGGGTGTCTGCTTCAAACTTACTTATGTTTAGGCATAAAAATTCACTTTTACCTATTTTTTCACATAGCAGACATATGCTGATAGCAGCTGTAACTTAACTTCTGACCACAGTATAGTTAGTACTGGACTGCAATTGATGGCAGGTGTAAATACTGCAACATAATATGGTGCACTATCAGCAGAAGACACCTGATGTTTAGTTTTTGGGCATTTACTCAAGTTTGTCCATGTTTTCAAATGAAGGTCCGTCAATTGTTTATCTTGCTTTCAACAGCACTAGGGTAATGCTTCCACAAACCACCAGGTGTCATTGTGATAATGCTGAACATAACACAAACAGCTTTGAATGGCCCGTCTCTCACTAACGGTTGTGGCTGAAGGTTGCCATTCTGGCTTATTTCAGCTTTTAACTGGGTTTTCACTTTAATTAAAGTATACTGTTATTTTCAAGTTTCTGCCTTTTTGTGTCAATCCAAAAATTACAAATTGTGATTATTATTAATATTGTCACCCTTTGAAAAACTGGCACCAAATCCAATGTTGGTTCCTGCATTGTGCGCAGTGGGATAGGCACAAACAATTTTATAACTTATTACAATTTGTACGCATACGTTTTACAAATGGAGCACAGGCAGGATGATGGCTTTTAAGGGAATGTTAAAGTGCTTTTGTGTTAAAGTTAAATTTCTTGGTTTTAGAAGATTTTGTACTCATTTTTATGTTCTGGTTCTATAAAATGTTGTTTCAAGTACAGTATGTCTGCTTTGCATGTTGGATACAGTGAATGAAACTAACTCTCCAAAAAATAAAATGAAATAACAAAAAAATTACAAAAAAGCTTCAAGTATTTAAAGTTCAGTCAATAATCCATCCATCCATCCATTATCCAACCCGCTATATCCTAATTACAGGGTCACGGGGGTCTGCTGAAGCCAATCCGAGCCAACACAGGGCACAAGGCAGGAAACTAACCCCAGGCAGGGTGCCAGCCCACCACAGTCAGTCAATAATACAAATCTTAATAAATTCATTATAAATGTACATCTCACACTGCCACACCTTGTTAACAACAGACCACATAAAAGTAACAATGGTACCCTAACTGTGAAACTGGTTGGAATGAAAACCTGTAGCAACTGCAGCTCCCCAGGCCTGCACTTGGGAAGGTCTGTCACATTAGCTAAAGAGGCTGAGCTGAGCTAGCTTTTCATCATTGTGCCTTGAGCATGGGAAAGGCGCTATATAAATAAAATGTATTATTATTATTATTATTATTATTATTATTATTATTATTATTATTATTATCTAATATTTGTCTGGTTTTGCTTTTATCCATTGATACAGTATGTTTTTTTATGTGTTCTTTGCTGTCATTACTGTATATTATAGTTATACATTTGTATTTGAATACTCTGATTCTGTACTCAGTACAGATAACTCTATAAGGACAAAATCTTTAATTTAAATTACAGTGTATTTTGTGGAAAATCAACATACTTATTCATCCTGATTTCCTCTAAACATAATATTTCTGTTTGGTACAAGTGAACAAATGTGTTTTTCTGTCCCAAGAATGACCAAACTCCCAAAGTCACAAATATCTGGACAGAAAATGCAAAACAAAATTATTGTCAGAAATCTTAGATTAAGTTAATTATACATCAAACAATCAATCAGCTTTCATTAAAGTGCAGAATCACCATGCAGCACAGTCCCAACACACAGTACAAATGAACACAAGGAAAAATATACAAAGTAAGCAAATAAAAATAGAAATTAAAATAAAACAACAGCATCAACATTGAAAGAATATTAATAATAAAATTTAAATAAAATGACATTAAAACACCAACTTAAGGTATGCCAACAAGTAATAAAAAATACTTCAAGCATTTAAGGATTATGTCAAAGATGATCGACTTGACTGAATTCTAAGGCAAGTTGTAAAGGAGTAAAGATAAGTTTTTAGTCTTGATTTAAAAATATCAACTGAGTGGGCTTCACTTACACATAATGGTTGCCATTTCAAAGACAAGGTGCATGGCATGCAAATGCTTCATGACTAAGTGATTTTTTTCTTAACTGGGGGAATGATCAAAACACCAGCATTAAGAGAGTAAAGAGGATGTAACAAAGTAAATGGTGTAATTATCTCAGCTATGTGAGGTGGTGCACGTCCATGCAAGGCGTTATACATTAAAAGAAGATCTTTAAAATCAGCTCTAGTTTGTACTAGTAACCAGTGAAGAAAACTAGAATCGGGTGTTATGTGGTGAAATTGTTTGTTTTTGTCAAGATTCTAGCTGCAGCATTCTGAAAAAGCCAAAGACCTCTAGTAGCATTAGAAGTCTTCATACACAATACTAGTAGAATTGCGGAAAATCAACACACTTACTCATCTAATTTCTTCCATTCATGACATTTCTGTTTGGTAAAAGTGAACAATGAGAATGATCAAAATCCAAAAGTCACATATATCTGGCCAGAAACTGTAAACTGCGATTATTGTGAGAAATCTCAGATTAGATTAATTATACCTATTTTATAGCTATACAATATATTGAATATTTTTTATCCATCTATGTTTTGAGCCCATTATAGGACTGCTGGAATCATTATTCTATTCCATCATCAACAGGTATAAGACAGAAACTACTCATTTCACTGCAGGATGCACATACTCAGTTAAACAGAGACAATTAGACTCACCAACTAACTAAACATTTTTTTTGTTTTGGGAGTAAACTTGAGTATTCAGTGAAACCAATACAGACAAGAGAAGGATGTGACAACATCAAACAAACTCATACTGGCCTAGGATTCAACCCCCAAGCCCTATAGCTCTAAAACACAAACAGTATGAGCTGCATCACTTTGCTACCTTTTATTTTTTTATTTTCGGAAATACAATTTAAATTAAAATTCCCTGTGTTTCCATGATCTGGATAAATGTAATGAATGAATAAGATAACATAATATTCCCAAGTCTCCCTGAATTCTAAAAAAACACCTTTTTCTAGCAGATATTCCAGCTGAAGTGTATTAATGTAAGAGTAATGTAATGTCACAAATGTGCCTGTTACATTTAGTATGGGATGTATTTTGATCCACCTACCAGCTGGCTCAGCAGTGATTGATAATTCAGAATGCAGTTGCTCCCTAACATACTCAAATAATTTAATTCTCAATAGTGTATTTAATTTTAATGGAAACATGACGATTCATTTTGGTAACTTAAGCAGCAGATTGCTTCTACACATGATTTTTTTGTTTTTTAAATCTAACCAGGTTGACTTTTAATAAAATCCTGCGCTCCGGGTATAGTTTATTAAGACGCATAATGACAAAAATAGTTAAATGCTAATAAAGCTTTGTAAATATAAAATTAATGGTGTATCATTTCTCAAGTACATTTTTCACAGGGATGTATTTTTCAATTTATTGACTTAATTATGTTTGTTCTGTGTGCTAATTTTATAATTCAAGGAAGCACTTTTGTTTATTAAGAATGTATAGTTTGCTATATATACTGTAGGTAAGCTGATTATTAGTTCCAAAAGTCACCAAGGTAAATTAGCATGAAATTTAATGTGCTCTGGTTCCTTGCCTTGTGACAATCAATGACCTGAGATATCTTGGCTCTCTACAGCCCACATATGTATGCATTCAGTGGCCACTTTATTAGGTACACATGTTCATTAATACAATGGTCAATTCTTCTAAACAACTAATCAAGCGATGCAACTCAATTTACTCTGCATGTAAACATGATAATGAGGTTTAGTTGTTGTTCGATCAAACATTAGATTGGCCAAGATACCTGATCTAACTGACTGTGGCATGATTTTTAGTTCCTGATATACCAGTCGTATGAGAAAGTTTGGGAACCCCTCTTAATTCTTTGGATTTTTGTTTATCATTGGCTGAGCTTTCAAAGTAGCAACTTCCTTTTAATGTATGACATGCCTTATGGAAACAGTAGTATTTCAGCAGTGACAATAAGTTTATCGGAGTAACAGAAAATATGCACTATATATCATGACAAAATTATACAAGATCATAAATTTTGGCACCCCAACCGAGATATTACATCATTACTTAGTTGAGCCTCCTTTTGCAAACATAACAGCCTCTAGACGCCCCCTATAGCCTTTGATAAGTGTCTGGATTCTGGATGGAGGTATTTTTGACCATTCTTCCATACAAAATCTCTCCAGTTCAGTTCAATTTGATGGCTGCCAAGCATGGACAGCCTGCTTCAAATCATTCCATAGATTTTCGATGATATTCAAGTCAGGGGACCATGACAGCCATTCCAGAACATTGTACTTCTCCCTCTGCATGAATGCCTTTGTAGATTTCGAACTGTGTTTTGGGTCATTGTCTTGTTGGAATATCCAACCCCTGCGTAACTTCAACTTTGTGACTGATGCTTGAACATTATCCTGAAGAATTTGTTGACATTAGGTTGAATTCATCAGACCCTCAACTTTAACAAGAGCCCCAGTCCCTGAACTAGCCACACAGCCCCACAGCATGATGGAACCTCCACCAAATTTGGCAGTAGGTAGCAAGTGTTTTTCTTGGAATATGGTGTTCTTCTTCCGCCATGCAAAGCACTTTTTGTTATGACCAAATAACTCAATTTTTGTCTCATCAGTCCAAAGCACTTTGTTCCAAAATGAATCTGGCTTGTCTAAATGAGCATTTGCATACAACAAGCGACTCTGTTTGTGATGTGAGTGCAGAAAGGGCTTCTTTCTCATCACCCTGCCATATAGATGTTCTTTGTGCAAATTGCGCTGAATTGTAGAACGATGTACAGATACACCATCTGCAGCAAGATGTTCTTGCAGGTCTTTGGAGGTGATCTGTGGGTTGTCTGTAACCATTCTCACAATCCTGCGCATATGCCACTCCTGTATATTTCTTGGCCTGCCAGACCTGGGTTTAACAGCAACTGTGCCTGTGGCCTTCCATTTCCTGATTACATTCATTACAGTTGAAACTGAAAGTTTAAACCTCTGGAATAGTTTTTTGTAGCCTTCCCCTAAACCATGATACTGAACAATCTTTGTTTTCAGAGCTTTTGAGAGTTGCTTTGAGGATACCATGCTGTCACTCTTCAGAGGAGAGTCAAAGGGAAGCACAACTTGCAATTGACCACCTTAAATAGCTTTTTTCCTGATTGGACACACCTGTCTATTAAGTTCAAGGCTTAACAAGCTAATCCAACCAATTTGGTGTTGCAAGTAATCAGCATTGAGCAGTGGCATGCATTCAAATCAGCAAAATTACAAGGGTACTCAAATTTCTGCACAGCCAGTTTTTCACATTTGATTTAATTTCATACAACTAAATACTGCTTCACTAAAAAAACTCAGTACTCCCCCCAGTACTCAGATGTTCCTAGGAAATGAAAGACATACCACTGTTATCTTTTTTGTTGAAAGTAGAATCAATTATTATGCAGGCTGAGAGGGGTTCCCAAAGTTTTTCATATGACTGTAGTAGGTTCCTTCCAGCATCTCAGAAACAGCTGCCATTTTGAAATTTTCACATGCTACAATCTCTGGAGTAGTGTTTCTCAAACTCAGTCATGGAGACCACATGTGGCTGCAGGTTTTGGACTCCCAGCCTAAATAAGATAACTTAGAGAGGTTATGCTTAAGGTACTGTATGTAACACACTATTCTGGAGTACTGGAGTACTGTATTCAGTTTTGATGTTCATATTATCAAAAAGATGTAGCTGTGCTTTAGAAAGTTTAGAGGACAGTGACATGGCTGATTCCAAGATTGAGAGGTATTATCTATGAGGAATGAATGAAGAAACTGAACATTTTAGTTTAAGCAGGTAAGGTGACATGATTGAATTATTTAAAATTAAAAAAAGGAATAAGTACAGTGTATCCTTGCTTTTACTTTAAAATAAATTCTCTAACAACAACACTGGGAACGTGTTGGAAACTTGGTAAAGACAATATTTCACAAATATTAGAACATTTTTCTTCACACAAAGAACCATCGACATATGGAATACATTATCAAGTAGTGTGGTGAAGAGTAGGACTTTAGTGACCTTCAAATCTCTGCTTCAGAACATATCTAAAATTGTCACTGACCACATACATCCCTTTATGACCATAGTCTACACTGTTCCAAACTGACCAACATCTCCTCAAGAATATTAGCTTCCATTCTGTTGTCCCTCTTAAGAAAAACATTACATGGAAAACCAACTGAAAGGTTAAAAGATTAATTTTAAATAATATTATTTTTATATACATCTCTGTTATGAAATGCAGGTTATCTATGTTTATTAATTATGGAAGGAAATGATAAAAGTTAATATAGTCATATTCTAACCTTATTTATTTTAGCCTCTTATTTGCCTTCTTTCATAGCACATTTTACAGATTACAATAAAACCAACTTCCCCTTGGCAGGTTTTTGACAATTATTATGTCGCAATTGAAATTTTGCTCTTGATTAGCAAGGTAAACTTAATAATGTCAAACTAAAAACTAAATTGCAGGATCATTTTAATATTAACTATAACAAATCTGATAAAATCTGATATCCAGTGTGTACTCACACCCTATACTCTGGAACACCTAAATTGGCTCTTCATTTATTACATAATATAGCATGATGAATTGAGACCACCTATGTACCTATCACAGGGGAGTACCATAATCAGAATAGCTCCTAACAAAAATGACATCATTAAGACTAAGAAACACTTTAAAAAGTACATATGGTTGTTGAAACTCCCCAAGGCACTGAGAATTCCATCTTAAATTGCAATAAGGAAATGGAGAATATATATTTCACTACTGTGAATCTTTCTAAGGAAGGGCATGTTCTAAAATGAGTGAGAAAATTAGTCAGGGAAGTCACCAAGTGGGATATGGAAAATATAAACAATTACAGTTTTTCACAGATGGGATGGGAAAATAACCCATATCACAGTTAACAGCAACAGAGTACCAAAACAGCTACTGTCAGGGAGAAATTCACATTAGATTTTGACAGTAGATTACAAGAAAGCAAGTAAAGAGCATGGTCACCAACTGTAAAAAGACTCTGTTGTCATATGAGGCCGATGTTGACCTAGTTGTTCTCTTCTTTAAGCTTTATATTTAGTACAAGTTTAATGTAGCACACCATCTAGAGAACAGCAAGCATATGATGAAGCACAATGACTATATAATCTTTTCCAATATGTTAAGATTAAAAGGAAAAAATGGACACACATGAGTACTGATAAATTCTAGAGGAAAACATTGAAACCACATCTTGAAAAAGACATTGGATTTAGAAGAAGATTGACCTTTAGAATATAACAAAAGCCACCATAGATATTTAAACCAGACATTTCAATATTCTGGAATGGTCCAATCAAAGTCCAAACTCTTTCCTATTGAGAAAAGGTAACAACAGTTGATTACTCTTGCACCACCTGCCACTAGACACCAGTTTCAAAAATAAATAATAAAAATGCCCATGTCTGGTGTGGAAAGCTGGTATAGATTTTTCCGTTTAGAAACACTGCTGTAATTTCTACCAAAACTACCTCTACCAAATACTGACTCAAGATGTGAATACTTAAGGTAATTTTGAATTCTTTTAAAATAATTTTGAAATGTTTGTGTGTTGGTCAATTACAAATAAATCTGAATTTATTTGCTAGCACAAACAAGGCTCTGTTAATGGTGGGACTAACTGCAGGAGTCAGGACATAATATAAATGAAATGTCCCCAGAAGTAGCCATGGGCTATGGCTAAAATGGCACTCCATTTCACTTGTCAGTTGTGTGTGGGTTCAGGAGAAATTTACTGGTAAGTGCTATTCTTATGAGAGAAAAAGAGTTTAGTGTGGTGAGAGAAGGGCTAGAAATGGTCAAAGAAAGTGTAGGATTCACTTTTGTTTCTGTTAACATTATACTTTTACCTAAACCCTTTCTTGTGACTCCCCTATGTTTCATTAACACACTCTCCTTTTATACTCTGGACTACTTGAAATTATTTTGATTTGTAAGGATGCTATAAGGGAGCTGTCTTGTCCACTCTATTCAATAAAATGTAAAATAATTAGGTAAAAGTTAAAAGAAGAGTCAATACTTTTGATAGGTACTGAAAGATTGTAAGACTAGATACAGACACTATGTCAATAGTAGATTGCATGAAATAACAGTAATAATTGGTGTTACATCTTAAAAGTAATTAGAATTAATAGACAACAAAATAGGAGAACTGGCTATGGCTGGGAGTTATGGCTATGTTGGGCTGAATGAGATTCTGAGAAAAACATTAGGATAGAGTTCCAAAGAGCTGAATGAATAGTGCAGTGTGGTTTTGGAGCAATGAGATGTTTAGAATTATTAAAAAGATTTAAATTATTTGGAATGAGTAATGAGGACAGATGCTTAGTTTCACAGTTATATGAGTGATTTACAGAGCCCTTAAGAAAACTGACAAATAAAAAGGATACCAGTGGTCCTGGAATATTTGAATGCTACTTAGTTACAAAATATGGTACGTGGTTGGATTCTACAAATAATATTTCAAGAACTGAAATATTTATTGTGGAAAGTGGGTTATAAGAATGTCTGAATCAATCCAACAGAGAAGTAATGAAATTATAATAGGGAAGTTATAAATCTGAAATGGAGAAGGTTAGGGTCTACAGAAGGGGTCTGTACCGTCAGCCCAGCAGGGCTGTAGTGCCTGCAGGTTTTTGTTCCAACCTGATTGCTTAATTAGAAACCAATCCTTGCCAATAACAAATCTTATTTGATTTTATAGCTTGGTAGTGTTTTACTCTATGTTAGATCATTCTTATACTGTAGATTTTTTCCATTCCAAGGATATCATCCAAATGATTTGAAACCTGAAGCGGATGAGTTATTATTAGTCCTTCACTTTTTTCTCTTCAGTTTCCGTCCAAATATTTAATCAAACCAGATATTTCATGATAGATACACACAGGTGTTAATGAAAAGCTAGATGGTGAACTGCTGGTTCCTTTATTATTTGTATCTTACAGCTTATAAGGAGCATCAAAAAACATGAATGCAGCTGTTTAAGACTAAAACAAGCAATTATGGATCTGTCCTCATTCTCCTAGATCTCTCATCCACCTTCAACACCCTCTCTGACCTTTATATCACTGAGATTGCTTTCAAGATGGTTTGAACCCTACCTTTCTGGTAGATCCTCCCGAGTGTTATGCAGAAGAGAGATGTCAAGGACACATCAGAGAAGCACGGTAGTACCCCAAGGATTGGTACTGGGTCCTCTCCTCTTCTCTTTATGTACCATCTCACTAGGCTACATCATTCTATTCCATGGTTTCTCACATCAGCTGATGACACACAGCTGTACTTGTCGTTCCCTACAGAGGACCATGCAGTATCAGCTTGAATCACAGCATGTCTTCCTGATATCACAACACGGATGAATGAAAACTATCTCCAATTCAAACTAAAAAAGATGGACAACCTTTTTTGTCCCAACCAGCCACCCCCATCTCTGTTCAGCTTGGTTCATTACAGGTAACACATGCCAAGTCTTTTACTGACCACATTGCAGATGTCCCTTGGTCTTGCAGATTTATTCTGTACAAAACCTGCAAGATCAAACCATGTCTCTCAGAGTATGCAGCACAACTTCTGATCCAAGAGTATTCCACATTTGAACTACTGCAACTTTCTACTTGCAGGTGTATCTACATGTGCTACCAAGCCACTGCATATGATTCAAAATGCAGTAGTATGTATTGTGTTCAACTAGCCAAGACAGACACATCACTTCTCTTTTCAAGTTGCTACAATTGCTGCCTTTAGCAGCATGTATTAACTTCAAATCCTTAATGCTTGCAATACAGAGTAGTCAAGGGCTCAGAACCTATGTACTGTATATAGAGGCACTCCTGAGGTCCTATGCTCCTTCTCACCCACTCAAGTCTGCTACTGAACAGAATTTACTGATGCTATGTCTCCGCGTACCATCAAATCTCAACTGACTCTTTTCATTTGCACCTCTAAGCTGGTGGAATAAGTTGCCTAATTCTATCCTACTGCTGACTCCCTCAATGTTTTTAGTGTTTTAAGAGTCTCTTCCTCTATGAGTACCTGTCTAACAGATATTGGCTTTGATAGGTTCTTGTTCTTATGGTATGATTAACTAGTTTTGTGTTGTTTGGTTTAGAGTTCCTCACTTGTGATGATCAATTTTGTAAACTTGTCCTGTAATACTTGTTTCTAAACAGTTCCCCAGACTGATGTTTACTCCTTTAGGTTGATTTCTTTTGTAAGTCTCTTTGAATAAAAATGTCTGCTAAGTGAATAAATGTATATGTTAATGAATCTCAACAAGAGAGACAATTATAATGCAGCATATAAATTTTGTTTGAGCAATAAGTGCTTCGACAGCAATAACTGAATTCTTACTAAAAACTAGCTATGTTACCTGTCAAAGACAGGTAATGGAATGCATTTTAAAACATTTGATATACCTTTCCTTATCTGTACCATTAGTGCCTTTTCTCAGTATCCTTGTGTGTCTGAACCTCTCTTGACCATCACTCCCTCTCTCAAAACTGTCATTTCGATATGCCTTGCTTTCCTCCTGCCTACTTTTACACTTTCCGTCTTTGAAGACAACTCCTCCTCATGTGTCTTACACTTGCATTTTGTCTTTCAATCATGTGTCACCAAAGCCAAACTAACCAGTGATATTGCTCAAAGGAACTGGACATACACAAACACAACCCTTATTGTTTTATTATATAGCAGATTAGGTTATAAAAAAAAATCTGCAGCCTCTATGGTCCTCCAGAACTGTCTTTACAGCCCTCTGGTCTCTGCAAGTGGAAGTTTCAAGATGACAACAAAGGTTGTTGATTTCATTCTTTCAAAATAATTTTGCACACTGTTCTGGAGGATTTTGTTGTGAATAGTGTCAAAATGTATAGCGTGGTCAGGAAGAGCAAATATATAAAGTGATGCAGCAATATGGGCTGATATTATTTGCTAGGCAAACCTTAGTCTTCAGTAAAGTTAATGGATGGTAAAATTGATTGAGACTGAGAATATGTATGATAATGAAAGGAAGAGTACCAGAAGGACCAAAATCAAGCAAAGCATCCAAAGCACAGAATAGTTGGGCCTGAAATTAAACTTTATATATTAGCATCAAGTATATGGTGGTCCAGATCTAATTATGCAATTTTCATTACGCTATAACTTATTAAGTTTATTATATAGAAAATCCCCCGAAAAATCCTGGACCATCGAAAAGTGTGCAAACTGACGACATGAAGAATCGTCTTCACGCCGAACTGGAATTGTCCCCGCATAAATCAAGGTCATCCAGACAATCTGGATCTGCATAATTAGATCTGGACCACCCTGTAAAAAGTGACGTATATAGTTCCTGAGGCAGGAGGCTGGGCAAGGAGTGGTACTTTTGAAAACTAGAAATAATTTAATCAGAAAAGTGGTGATGTCTAGTTTACCCTAATAACACCATGACACCTGTCAGGAGAGGAATGGAAAGGCTTGTCTTTACCACTAATGTGAAGAAACTATTCAGTGGTGTTAAACTATATTGATCATTATAACCTCATATCCCAGTACTGAAACAAGTAGCATTAATTAATTAGCAAAGGTAAGTGCCTGTCTATATTGCAGCTATACAAATATTCTGCATATGTATTTTTCCCCACAAATGTGAGCTACACAAATAAAATTTTGCACAAATTGAATTTAATCCTTTTTTGGTTTAAATATACTAAATACAAAAAGGAGTGGCAAGTTATTAGTGCACTTTTATTATTGTTCTATTGACGCTTGTTCAATTTCCACCCAGATCACTATCTGTGTGATACTTTTTCCTGTGTTTCAGAGTTTTCAGCAGGATAACCTAAATTCATCTCTCATCCCAAATATGTGCAGGTTAGGTTTCGTCAGGTGAGGGTGAGTGCATTCCGTCAAGGATTTTCATGACAGCCATGTTGGTTCTTGTCTTTCTTTAAATGATGGTGTTATAACCTCAGGCTTCAAGCAAATAAGCAATTTTTTAAAAATCATCAACATTTCATGCCATTATTTAAATTACACAATATTTTTTATCAAAAACAAAGTAACATCATGGTTACTTTATTTTAGATTTTGAAAATTACAGTAAAGCCATGCTACAATATTTAGGTTTACTGGTCACTGATTTCTAGAGTGGTCAGTGCTGTGCTCCTTCTTTATAGCTCTAGGAAAATGAATTAGATTTCCAGCCTGGCTGCTATCTGTGGGGATTGCACTTTTTCCCTGCATTTGAGTAAGTTTTTCTCATTGTAGTCAAGTGTTCCTAAAGCATCTTATAGATGTGTAGTTTAGGCTGAATGATGACTCTGAATTGATCTAAAGTAACTGAGTGTGCCCAGTGATAGACTGGCATCCTATTCTGGACTGACTTCTCCATTGAACCTGATGCTGTTGGGATAGGCTTCACCACCCTGTAACCCATATATTGGAATTAGCTGATCTTAATAAGGAAAGGATTGCTGATTTCTGGCCTAGAACTCATCTTGATACTCCTATAATTTTTAATTTCTCAACATGTAATTTTAAATCATTCTTGTTTATCATGGTGCCATACAGTGGTGATATGTTGCATGGTCAGATATGAAAGTAAGAATTTCACTGAATTCTGTACACATGACACAGCTACTACCAGTACTACTGCTGCTACAAAAAGACTTAAAGGGTTGTTTAGTGACTTCAGGACTATTACCGAAAAGTCCCACTGATTTTTTTCCATTACCCTACCTCCTCTGTGTTGATACTGTACACTATTCTCTTTGTTTACTTTTCTCTACAATATGCTTAATTAGCATGTCATCTTTGGGATAATGCATATTCATTACCAAAATCCACCTTGTTTATTTAAATATAGCAATCACGGATAAGTATAGAATAGTTAAGTATAGCTTCACTACTTGGGAGATTCTCTCTGTGTTCTGAATCATTTAGAAATGCATTCCTGCTTTCTTTCCCAATAGCTAAATGAGATCAAAAGCATATTATCTAAATTAGTTTTTATCTGAACTTCACATTAGATTTTCCACGATCATGCTTAACACCGAGGTACTCTAAGACTTACTATGTTGAACTCATTTTTAAAAATTTTAGAATATTTTTCATATGAAAATTAGCTTAGCAAGTTTCATGTTCTCATGCTGAAGGAATGAAACTATAAACTATTGACAATTTCAGTCAAACATCAGCCTTGAGTTGAATGATTCATTCTAGCTATTCTTTTAAGTCAAAGGCTGTTGTATGTCCTTCAAATCATTGTTTGGTTGAACTTCTTGTTTCCCTGTTTCTTCCTTTATATTTCAGTATTAGAAAATGTCTTTGTTGTCTTTAATCTTTTTTGAAATGTCTAAAAGATGTGTGTTTTATATCAAAGACGGGGTTCACTTTTCTGGTGCTGAGTCTGTAGGTTTAGCTGTCCCATCATTTCCTAAGTATCTAGTGATTTAAATAAGCAAATAAACAAATGTACCGTCAAATAACAATTAATGAGCTTCTTTGTTACAGAGTGGAATATACTGTATGTTCCTGGGTCAGTGAATGGCTAATCTGTAGCTCAAGCAAACATTAGAGAAGCAAAAAAATGCAAAAGCTGAACTATTAACCAGACAAATAAGGTTCCTAACAATTGCAAGCTGTGATAAAAATAATGTATACCTTTTTTATTTTTATAGAAAAGTACATAATACAAAGGGGTATGCCTTAATAGAACATTTAATGCAGGCACTCAGAAAAAAAACAGATTTATTTTAAGGGAGGATTTTCACTGAAGACAAGAAATGACCAAATGATTTAAAAACTGTCGGACAGAATACCAGCAACAATGGCACTGCTCTAAGACACAAACTGGAAATATCTAACATTTTATTTATTTATTTATTTTAAAAAGCCATTGTATATGAATTCACCACCTTATTATTTGAAGACATTTAGTTATTTATTTGGATTTTTTTACACTTTTGAAAGAATTTTTAAATATTTCTATAACTGTAGTTATACATTTTATCTGATGATTTTTCAATTCATTGCAATGTTTGCAGAAATATATATAATTTGATTATATCTAATTTTGAACAAAATAAATTTTTTAGAATAAATTTATGATAAATACGCAAAATATTTAGAATTCCATGCAAAAATGTTTGTTCCCTTTTACTTTTGTACTTCTTTTCATTATGTACTTATTATTACTAAATATGGGAATCCAGTGTAAAATTTTGCCAAATCAATATGCGGATAACAATTTTGAATGATCCGCGGTGGCAACCCCTAATGGAAGCAGCAGAAAAAGGAAGAAGAATTACTAAATATGTTTCAACTATCATTAAAAAGTTACCCCATCAATGTAGTTTAAGCATTTGCCTTGAAATTTGGTAATCAATTCAAAAGATTGAGAGCCTGTAAATCTTATTTGCATTGAATCTGATATTATTAACAATATGTGCAGCTTTTCACCAGTAGATGTTGCAGTATGAATAACTGCACTGCTGATTTCATGAAACTATAAGTATGCCGTCTGAGCTGGTAAGGCTGAATCACCGTCTAAGAAGCACTGCCTTTTAACCACAGCACAAACCACACATGCATGCTTCGAAGGTTTGAGATATCAACTGAACTGTGAAAAATTAATTTGATAATTATTAAGTGTGTTAAGGAAAGCTAAAACTAAGAGAGTCCTGGAAGCAGTAAATAGGCACAAGCACCTAGCTATAGTTAGGGGCCCAAAAATGCATTGTAGCCTCTTCATGTTTTTGACATTTCTGAAAATGGAAACTCAAGGTAACCATAAAATATAGCAAACCTGACATATCCACTGACCTAGGGATGATATCTTTCTAGAATTTTTAGGCACTTTGAGCATTTTGAGTCTTTTTAATGACAGATCACTTTCACAAAAGGACATTTTCTAACACAATGTAAAAATCATTGGAAAAACAATACAAAATCACTTCATACTTATGTTCAAGCTCTATTGGCAACCCCCTAGTACAAATGTGTTTCCAGATATCTTTTAATTGGAAAAATAGTAATATATTATCAAATGATTAATTTGAAAATGTTAAATTCAATTTATTATTGTTTAGCATGCTTCTACCCAGATAAAAGAAAAACAACATTTATAAAATGAATAGCTGAATTGAACAGACCCTTCATAGTAAACCTCAGCTCAAAGCATGACATAAGATTAGCAAATTCAAACAGACTACATATATTATATGAGCAACACATTAATAGTGAAAACATTAATTACTTAGAAAATAAAAATAAAATAAGAGTACAAAGTGCACTGTGTGATACAGTGATCAGCATAGCTGCCTTATTGTTCAAGGGAGATGAATCTGAATCTCCGTCTGGACCTCATCAAAGACCTTGCTGAATTTGAAAGCTTTCTTATTGTTGTCATGTGTTTTCTGCTGGTACTCTGCTTTCCTCCAGTGTCATAAAAGTGTTTATATTCAGTCATTTAGTGACTCTTAACTGGCATGACATAAGATACTGCAGGTGTTTACATGAGAACTGTATGCACTGTAAAGCGCTCATTAAATATTTCAAGGTTTGTTAATACCTTGTCTAGTCAAGTTGGGCTCTAGCTCCTCCCGGCACGGATAGAAATGGATAAACAGATGAAATTAGTCCAAAGCACTTTCCATATGATACAATAGTGACAGACAGAAATATAGCTTTAAAAATCAGAACTCTAGATGAGGAAAGGAGGAATGAGAAATGGAAAATGAGGAATGAGAAATGAGGAAAGGAAAAAATAAAAGCTCCAGTGAGGCAGATGGTCTCTAAGTGACCTCTAGTCTATGTTTGGGAATTGTTGCAAATGGAAATTTTATATAAGATAATATCCTTTTTTACACAGAGTATGATTCAAACATACATCTATCCATCCATAAGTCTTCTTATCACTTATTTACTCAGGGTCATGGGAAGCTTTTGCCTGTCATAACTGCATTTATTGCAAGGCTGGAACCAACCCTTTACCATGCTATTGCAAGGCACAAAAATACATGGCCACTTTAGAGCTACCGGATACCCTAACCTGTACATCATTGGATTGTAAGAGGAAAACCCACATAAGCACAAGGAGAACCTGCAATCTCCAGTTCTGAGCTTAAATTGAGAGCCCAGGAACCTCCAGAATGTGTTTTGAATATTCTCTCCTTGTTGGCATAAGTCTGCTAGCCACTTCCCCACCTTGCCACCACTACAAAATGATCTACTACAGAACTCATCGCATATACTAAAACAAATTCAAGTTATGGAGTTTAATATGCTTGAGTTGCTTAAGCATGCTGCATATGCACTCAAAAAATTGTTTTAATCCTGCTTGTATTTTGTTGGATACAAACACATTCTGCACAAGGGTGAAACTTTCTGATGCAATGTAAGCAAAAGATGTTAGGATTCAAGTAAATAAACAAGAAATGACATTTAAAAAAATAATAATACAATGAATTTCAGGTCTAAACACCCGTATTGAAATTTTAGCTTTGGCTGATTTAAAGACCTAAATATGGACAAATTCTGTCAGACATTTTTCACCTTTAATAAGATATTATAACCAACAATATTTCACTGTTCACTGGAAAATAAACAAATGATTTTTAGAAAAACAAACTTTCAATGCCATGGTTGCTTATTGTACATATCCTCTTAAATGAGAGTTCATAACAGTGCTGAGATTCATATACAAAGGTAGTCTATTTCCCCTGATATCAGCCAAAGGGATTCTGATTGGCCCTAAGTAAAATCAGTTGTTTCTGATGTCCTCTGAAGGTTTTGTGGTTGCATAGTGCAAAGGTAATCATGACAAGCAAGAAAATAATAAAATATCTATTGGATCTTATTGATGATTAGTGCAGAAAAGCAGAGGGATACAAAGGAAAATTAAAGGCAAAACATGAAGCATAGAACATTGGGATTCTGGAAATTGAGAAGTTGAAGAGACATTGCACAATCAGGACATTACAAAAGTCGGGATAATTCTCCAAAGTGTATGACCAGGAAAGGAAAAAGCTCAGCTCAGAGGATATCAAGAGACTAAAAGGATGTCAACAACTGTTCACATTCTATCTGGTATTACACAAGCCACTTTTTCCAAAAACAAGAACTTCCAACTCTTTTTACATTTTAAAAGAATACAGAACTTTTTACCCTCAATAGTAGAGAACATGTTTTGTGTAAACCCAAAGAACAAAGTACTTACTTTGAAGCACAATAAAGAAGAGGTAGCATCACCTATTGCACTGCTTCTCCTCAGCGGACCAAGAACTTAGATCAGGATGAAAGAGGAAATAAATTGTTCCAATATATCAAAATAGTTTGCATAACAGCTGCTGCCCTCTTTTACAATATTGTACTTAAATAAAAATTGCATCTTTTGATTTAAAGATTTAAAGCACACAGCCAAACGTAAACAAGTGATGGCTTAAGAAATAAGAAGAGCAATGGCTTGGAATGGCCCAGTCAGACATGAACTTTAGGTGGACCCACCTAAAGAGGGCAATCCATACCAAATGCAGTCTGACTGACATTGAGGACTGACGTAACATGAGATAACTGAAAAATCTAGATGTTTTAGACTGATGGAGATTTGTCCAAACAGATCTAATGTGTTATTCTCAACAAAACATTCTGCAAAGTATAAATAATGTTACATATTTTAATTAATTTTTTTAATCCTGGCACCAGAGATAGTTTCATGTTGGTAGTATTTGCAGTTAAGATTCTCACTGTACTCTGTACATCTAACAATACTATTACTACTGTTTCTACTATTACTTAAAAGTTGTGTATTCTTTTAAAACAAATGCATTGAAAATGTTTTTTAATACATTTAAAATTTTTCTCCCTAAAAATTAATATTTTATATTTCTATATAAGTATTACTGCTTATAACTTCTTATTGAAGCTGAAAAAAATGTCTGACATGATCTTGATTTCAAGCTTTAAATCAACAAAGACTGAAATTACAGTAAAGATGTGTAGAATTGTGCTGTCCACTGTATGTTAATTTTCTAAAACTGTATTTGTTGTTTATTTACCTGAAAGTATGGACCTTGACACCTTTTATTTACTCTGTATCAAAAACGTTCACACTTTTACAGCTGTGACACTCCTCTGCTTTGGGTAACTAATGATTTGCTTATGGCAGCAGACTCTGTACACACCAACATATTAATTCTATTAGACCTCTGTGCAGCATTTGACACTGTCAGACATGAAATTCTATTCTCCAAAATGGAGAACATGCTGAGTATCTCTGACACTGCCCTCCAGTGGTTTAAGACTTAAACTTTAAGTCCTATCTGACTGATAGGCAAGAGTTTCTTAGTCTTGGCAACAGAAGGTCCAGCTCACCGCCACTTACACAAGTAGTTCCTCAGGGCTCTGTTCTCAGCCCTCTGCTTTTCTGTATCTACTGTATATGCTTCCCCTTGGCCATATTATTTGTATCTATGGACTGGGTTTTCATTATTGTGTAGATGATACCCAACTTTATTTCAATGTTAAAAGCAACACTTTATCAAAGCTTTCTCAACTCACAACTTGCCTCAGTGAAATGAAAACCTGGATAGAGCATAACTCACTTTTGACGGTGATCTCATTAGACCTTCTAATCTTTGCGTCATTTTTGATTCCTCCCTTTCTTACTCCACCCACATAAGCCACATTAAGAAACTTTCTTACTTTCACTTCCATAACATATTCCATGTTTGCTCATTCCTCTCCTTTTCTAATGATAAGAAACTTGGCCATGCTTTTAAAACATCCTGCATCGATTATTGTAACTCCTTACTTGCTGGTGTCCTTTCAAATCTTATATCACAGCTCCAGATAATTCAAAACTTTTCTACAAGACTTCTTACACAAACCAGCAACAGTGAGCAAAAACATCCGTCCTGTTTCACCTCCCCTGGCTCCTTGTGTCTTATAGGATTGAATATAAAATTCTATTAATAACCTTCAAACTTTAAATGGCATTGCATCGGACTGAATCAGTGACCTTCTCCATCACTAGGCTCCTGTTCGGCCACTAAGGCCCTCTAAATCTGGCAATCTTGTTCTGTCAGGATGACAGGGTTTTCAGATGCATAGCCACCAGTCTTGGAATGACCTCCCAAAATTAATGAGATCAGCTGACTCAGTTCATTCTTTTAAAAAACAACTTAAAACGCATCTGTTCAGGAATGCTTTTAACTTAACCTAACATTAGCCCCTTTGTTTCAGTTTACCTCTCTGTCCATATACTCATCATATGTGTTTGTGAGTTATATCACAAATGATGTTACTTGTTTCAGGTATTTCTTTTAGTATTAAACGTAGTATTTTACTTTTTTTTTTCTTTTATTCTGTTTAATGTTTTGTATATCCTGTATTTATCTGTTTAGTGTTCTATGCAGAAAATATTTGTATCCAATGTTACATATACCCTGCTTTTCAAATAAGCATGGGAAAGGCACTATATAAATGAAATGAATTATTATCACTGGACAAAAGTCTAACAAAACATATTCAGAACTGATAACTGTTATATTTAATAATAAAAATAATAATACATTTTATTTATATAGCGCCTTTCCCATGCTCAAGGCACTTACAGAAAATAAGAGAAAACAGCAGGGTATACAGCGTATAGCATTGTACAAACCAAATAAATAAATAAAGAATATTAAGACAGTAAGTTCGAAGAAAGCCTAACAGACAACAGAATTGATGGTCTAGCACACACACACACAGGTTACATAAGCATTTTGACAGAGAGGTAAACTGAGAGAAGGAGAATGAAGTCAAGTAGAGCTAAAAGCCTTCCTGAACAGATGAGTTTTGAGTTGTTTTTTAAAAGAATTCATGGAGTCAGCTGATCTGATTAATTTCGGTAGGTCATTCCAGAGTCTGTGCGCTATACAGCTGAAGGCCCAGTCACCCATGGAGTGTAGATTAGTGTGGGGCACAACAAGATTGCCAGAATCAGAGGACCTTAGTGGGCGGGCAGGCACATAGTGATGAAGAAGGTCACTGATGTAGCTTGGTGCGAGGTTATTTAAGGCTTTGTAGGTTATTAGTAGGATTTTATATTTGATTCTGTAAGACACAGGGAGCCAGTGAAGACGGAGCAGGATGGGTGTGATGTGCTCGCTGCTGCTGGTTCGAGTCAGGACTCTTGCAGCCGAGTTTTGAATAAGCTGGAGCTGTGATATAAGATTAGAAGGGGCACACGCCAGCAGCGAGTTACAATAATCTATGTGGGATGTGATAAAAGCATGGACAAGTTTCTCAGCATTAGAAAAGGAGAGGAAGGAGCGAACACGGGATATGTTATGGAGGTGAAAGTAAGAAAGTTTCTTAATGTGATTTATGTGGCCGGAGTAAGAAAGGGAGGAATCAAAAATGACACCGAGATTCTTTGCAGTGGAGGTAGGTCTGATGAGATCACCGCCAAGATGGACTGGGAAGGAGCTCATTTTATTAAGTTGCATTTTAGTCCCAATTTGCAGGAGTTCAGTTTTGTTGCAGTTTAATTTTAAAGAGTTCTGCTCCATCCAGGTTTTAATTTCACTAAGGCAGGTTGTGAGCTGAGAAAGCTCTGATGAAGTTCCACTTTTAACATTGAAGTAGAGTTGAGTATCATCTGCATAAAAATGATAGCCCAGTCCATAGCTACGAATAATATGGCCAAGGGGAAGCATATAAATACAGAAGAGAAGAGGGTCGAGGACAGAGCCCTGAGGAACTCCTTGTGTGACTGGCGCTGTGCTGGACCTGCTGTTGCCCAGACTAACAAACTCTTGTCTATCAGTCAGATAGGACTTGAACCACTGGAGGGCAGTGCCAGAGATACCCAGCATGTTCTCCATTCTGGACAGTAGAATGTCATGTCTGACAGTGTCAAATGCTGCACTGAGGTCTAACAGAATTAATATGCTGGTTTGTCCAGAGTCTGCTGCCATAAGCAAATCATTGGTTACTCGTAGCAGAGCAGTTTCACAGCTGTGCTGCACCCTGAAACCAGACTGAAAGGGTTCCATCAAGTTATTAGAGGTTAAGTAATTGGTGAGCTGGGAGGCTACAACACGCTCAAGAGCTTTAGACAGGAAAGGTAAGTAGGAAATAGGCCGGAAATTGTTAAGATTGTCAGCATCAAGACCAGACTTTTTTAACATTGGGGTTACAGAAGCGATTTTAAAAGTGAGCGGCACAGAGCCAGTGTCAAGGGATGAGTTTATTATTGTTGTAACAGTCGGGATTATGGCATGAAGGCAGGATTTAAGTATTGTGCTGGGGATGGGGTCGAGTACACAAGTAGTCAGCCTCATCTTACAAAGCAGGTCATTAACAAAAGCAGATGTGACTGGTGAGAACTTAGAGAAGGAGCTGGATGGAGTGGGAAAACAGGGAGAGATATAAACAGATGATGCATTTATGTTAGTTGAATTATTTAGATCTTTAATTTTGTTAGGGAAAAAGTGGAGGAAATCCTCACAGACTTCAGTAGAAGAGGTAGTTGGGCCAGATGCAGGTTCGAGTAGTTTATTAACTACAGAAAACAAAACCCTTGGGTTATTGTGGCCGCTTTCTATTATTCTGCCATAGTGGGTGTTCTTAGCAGCAGTTAGTGCTTCTCTGTAAGCTCTTTGGTGGTCAGAGAAAGCCTGGATGTGCACGGTGAGGCCAGTCTTACGTGACGTTCTCTCAAGGCGTCGGCCAGCTGCTTTCATAGATCGCAATTCTGAGTTATACCAAGGAGCTGAACGTTTAAAGGAAACCTCCTTATGTTTTAAAGGAGCTGTTTTATCTAATGCTGAATGAAGGGCTGAGTTATAGTGGTCAACAAGACTATCTAGTGTTGACAGAATAGGTGCAGACAGTAAAAGATCAGAAATGGATCCAGAAAGGATAGAGGGACAGATATTTTTAAGGTTTCTGTAAGAGATTTGTCGTTTACAGGTAAGAGGAGGTAAAGGCAGTGAGACAGTGAAAAATACTGCTTTATGGTCAGAGAGTCCCAAATCAGTGCTGTAAATATTGGCAACAGATAGTCCAGAAGTGCAGATCAGATCCAATATATGACCACCAGAGTGGGTGGGAAAATCAACATGTTGTGTTAAGTCAAAACAGTATGCATAGCTATTTGTATGCATAGCTTGAATATTCAAACAATCTAAGCATATTAAACCCTGTAATTGAAATTGTCTTCTAGTGTCAAATGGATTATGCGATAAGCCATTCATCTAGATTGAATTTTCTGTGTCTCGCTAAGACTGAGGTAAAGAACGCTGTAAATACATATTTTCCAATTTTCTAGGATGCCCAGAAGATGGCGATAGGTATTTGTTTTTCGTGAATTTTAGCCGCAAAGCCACCATAAAAATGATCAAATAATTTTATTGTTAAACAAAAATCTTCTTTAAACATTAAATCATCATGTAATATTTACAACGATTATCCATCAGCCTCGTGTAAGAAAAATATACTTATTTAAAAGTGTAGCACTCTCCTTCAGATTCGTCGAGGACAAAAAAGTTCTCCAAAATCAACTCCCCTTTTTTACCCCAACTCCACCTCCAGCAAAATACAGCACGCAACTTGGGGGCTGGAGTTCGTTCTTCATCTTCCGCTTTCAGTGAAAACTTGCTGCCAAATCCGATTTCTCTGGGGAAGCAGTACCACGTCTTCAACTCAGAGGAAGACTACAAAACAAAACAAAAAAAGAATTTCAAGGAAAGAAAAGTTCAGATTTTGGCAAGACGTGCGTCTGCTTGGGAGACCCAGACGATTTCAGCTTGGAAAATAAGCTTTAAAGAACTTTTTAAGTACGGGGACATTCCCCTTGGGAACGCGGTTTCACTCCAATCGCAACTTCGTTTGCTGCTCTTAAAATTCTGATTTTCACGCGTCACTGACAATTTGGGGTACGCAAGGAATAACGTGAAGTGAGAAATGAGATGTTTCAAGATTCATACGTTCCTCCGAATGTATTTCTGGTTGCATTGGTTCCTATGCATTGTCTGTTCGCATTTAAGTGAAGCATCCGTTAAACAGAGCTTCAGCCCAGAGGTGAGTAGAAAAGAACAAAACGAAGTAAACAACGTGCCGGACTGTCGGAGGAAATCTGCCTAGATCTTTTGTTACCCACTTGTGGGCACATGTGTGTTTATATAGACATGAGTATAGTGTATATAAACCGCCTGTGTACGAGTAATATTTTGAACTGTACCAATCACTGTTCCCGTTTGTTACACTTTTCAAGTTTTAATTTTGCTGTACAGAATACAGTTGTTAAGTATACAGTTCTCAGTAACAACTGCCCACCACCAGATTGTCACTAAGTGAAGGACGCGTTTTGGCTGCTGCTGTGAAATGTGTTTCCAGAATTTGAAAAAAAAAATATTCCGGTGCCATACTGGATGATGCCAGTGAAAAACAGCTCGTTTTTAATAGAATTTTTAAGCATACATCTCTGGCGATTTAACAGATGGACGGGCTCCAGTGACTATTCAGTTGTTTCGTAATTTTGTTTTCGTGTGACCGTAACAGAGGCCTTCCAGCGTAGTGTGAACGACCGTACTTTGGGTTGTGCTTAGCTGACGGCGATAGTCTCGACATTTTCCAAGAAATGTTGGAGTGCAGGCTGACTAACTGACCCAAGTATTTTTAAGATTTTATGTCCGGTTTCGGTGTTTTGTTTCTGTCACCTCTTGAACTCCTTTTTAATGGTCCGATTATCCAACCTCTGATCCTTGTTTCAAACATAGATTGTCTGCTACAGACGTTTGAATCAAACCGCCTCAACCTGCAAAGCCAAAGATTTGAGGAAAGCAACCCCGCGGAAGGCTAACGTGTATTGAGGGACTACCACCTCCTGAGTCCTACCTCTGTTTAATTCAGGTTAACGGAGCTGGGTTAGATAGCTTCGAGGGCGCCGCCACTTTTTTAAGTCGAGCAGTGTTAGTAATACGACTAGTACGATGACACGTATAGCGACTGTCAGCTGCCTCTCGAGGTCTCATTAAACATGAGGCTTGTTAGTTTTCGTGCGATGGGTCTGGACGCCTTCTGACGTCAGTATTTTGGGTCAAGACCTATATAACATCTCTCAACTGGCTCATTAAGTCCCATTAAACACGAGGCTATTACAGTATTTGCGCAATGGGCCCAATCTCCTCTACGCACCAAAGAGTTTTTAGGTTCGGCCGCCAGTTGCGCGCCAGCAGTTTCGGGATCATGCCTGTTCCTGCGCTCCAATATTGTTTCGGTCAGCATGTTTATTGAGGATGGCTGGAATTTGATTGTCGCAGTGCGTGTCAATGTTTTTGCGTAACCCTCCAAAACCCCTCATTGCGCGCAAGACACGAGATCGCGTTGGTTTTTCCAGCCCGCCTCTTCGGTACTGACTGGGTCTGTTTGGCTTAAGAAGTTGTTTGGGTCAGAAGGTTCCATATTCCTTCAGGTTTGGTCTGGTTTGATTGCGCCTTTGTCCGCCAGTGTGTTTTAACCCATACAACTCGCAGCATTGCCGATTCGTTGGGTGTTGGCCGTTGTGGAATGAACACCGTTTGCAGATTTAGCTTGTGGTCGTGTGGAACCCCGTTTCATTTCTTCTAGTGCTAATAGACCATTAATCTAGGCGCATATTTTGCAAAGTCGCGAGTTACCATCATGAGGATGACGGGACTACAGTTTTGAACCACACATGAAACTAGCAAAGGTCGAAATGTGGCGCAAGGGCAGAGCTCTGCGAAAAGAATTGAAGCAACAAATACAGCCCGAGGCCACATTTTATGACCTCAAAATTATTAAGGAAGTCTGCATGGGGTCCGGCTTTGAAGAATCGATGACATATTTTCATAATGACTTCGGCACGAAATGCTGCTGGGCTCGCTGCCAAGGAGCTGATCCATAGTCTCACTACTGCCCCAAGGTCACAGCAGGATTGGATATATTGCATTTAAGGACTTTGAAAGCTATGATCTTGGAGTGCTTTGTGTGATTTGGTTTCCGTCTCAACCAATTTCAAAACAGCAATGGTGAATTGCTGTTTTTAATTGAAAAAAAAATTCTGGTAGTCTGGTCAACGTTAATATCTGCAGGTAAAAATACGTAATTTGCTGTTATAACGAAGACACGTGTGCATTGCCCCGAACACATGATTTTTTTTTTGTTAAAAATGTATACTTTTTATGTAAAAGGTTTTTACAACCAATATAGGTGCATATGATTAAATAGTTTAATTCACACAATTTTTAGTTGTGATAAAGCGATTCTTTCAAATAATACAGTAATTTACACATTGCATTGAAACATTTTAAGAGAGAACGGACTAAATAATTTATGTTAAAGCCACAGGAAGAAGACATATTTCTTAAACTTCTTGCTAAAGTGAAACAAAGGAACTGTTAGAACTGGATGTATAAACAGTGATTAAAATTAAAAGTACCAGAGTCACATTATCAAGCTAATTGGGGAAAAAAAACAACAGCAACAAGAAACTTAACTGTGTGAAAAGTACTTGGAGAGTATTTGGGTGAGCAATTTACATTCCACATGACATTTGTCATATTCTTTATGGCTGCTTTGACATCTCCCTGATCTTCTAGTGCCCAAAGGCTCCAGGGGAATATAATTTGTTTCAGCCTAACTTCCTGTTTGTCAAAATCTTTTGTAAAATGGCCGAGCCCAGTCTGCCTGTTTGGAGTTATGCAGACACATTCCTTCATGTGACATGTTTATACAACAAAAACATTTATATTCATTCTAATTTTATCTTAATATGGGCCCTTTTCAAAATATGTCACAAATAAAACCATTCTGATGCCGAACTCTGTAGATTAAGCGTTCCTTAGCTGCTCAGTCATGTCATTTCTCGTTTTCTCTTCCTTCTGTACTTGATTGCACTGTTTTTCCTTTGTTTTTTTTTCTCTTTGCCATATGATCCATGCCACTCCTTCCCTCTGATGGTTGCCAGGACCCTCTCTTGTGTGCTTTTCCAGTTTCCGTGATCTCATTTGTAGAAAGGTTTCACAGCAAGCGGCCAAGTCTAAACTGAATGCCTAGCTGCATTTTTAAAGCAATGCTTTTGACTTATGTTACTCCTTGACAAATATTAGTACATTTTGTATTTAAAAAGAACCTTCTATAAAACTGAAAACAACTACAGTAAGTTTTAAGAAAGATATTATAAATTAAATCATTTTAATATTCACTGCACAATTTATTATTTCATTTGGCTGATTTCATAACAAAGTAACAACCACTTGCATGCCTATTAGATCTTCATAATTCTCACTTATAACACTGGAATGTAAACCTTCCTTACTTTCAAGTGATCCTTTTGTTACAACTACTAGTTAACATGAAAGTTACTAAAATATTTCTGACTTCTTGTTATTAACAGAAAATTACCTGTGGTGATTCTCTCTACTATTGTTTATGTGTGAAGAAGTGATAAAATGAGCTGCTTAAATAAAAGTATGATTTGCTTTGAAATGAGCAATGCACTAATGGCACCCATGTTACAAGTCAGTGATGAGGCAAGAGGTATGTGATAAAATATCACAACTTCAAGTAAAAAATTGACCCTAAATTGTGTGCTTTAGAGAATCATTATTGTGGAAATTCCCAGTCATAAACCAGTTCTGATATATAAACACAACATCAAATTATACAGCATGCAATTACTGATAGATAGCAGAATAACCATCAAGTTTAGACAATAGCTGGAAATTCAACAATTTGCTGTTTTAAACATGCATGAGTAAAATGTTCACCAAATCAGAAAATGTATCTCATTATATTGTGCAAACAAAGGGATTTGTAATGTGCCTCACTTAAGTCAGAAAAACAGTGCTATAATTTACATAAGTCAGAAAAATAACCTAATGTTAGGGTTATTTTCATCTATAAAGGATTTTTGTAGTAAACTGGAAGATAAAATGCTTCCTTCCACAGTCAATAAACAACTTGATGCAAGTAAATGTGAAAAATTAGTTGAATGATGATGGAAAAAAGGCACAATCAGCTGATCACTATAATTAGTAATGTAAAGTGATGCAAACTATGCTTTTTTTCATCACTAGCATGCTTGGGGACTTGTTTGAAAAGGCACTCAACTTCAAGCTAGTGCCTCAGGCTAGGTATAATAGGCGTCACTTGCTTGTGGTTTAATGAGCCCATCGGGCATCTTAACAACACTTGGGCTGCATTGCCTCCTTTGGAGTACTCTAGATAGATAAAAAAAAGGCTCAGCTTCAGGCAGTTATATTTAGCAAAGTAAAGATCTAAAAGAATAAATACATTATTTGCCAAAAGAAAGATACAGTGTCAGTCTGAACTTACACATGACTTACCATTATCTTCTACACATTGTCTTCTGTTGCAGCGGTTACCTGTGGGCCTCATGTGAAGCAACCTAATGGAAAACAAATTAAAGTTTTAGTTGATGTGTGTTAATGGATGAGTGAATTTATCATATTGTTATACTTTTAACAATCACTATTACATTCTTAACTCACTAACACAAAAACATAGAAGCATAAATAATTAAATTACATACAATGATTCAGTGTAATAATCAGTGCATTTAATAGCTGAAGTAGAGAAAATTGATTTCTCTTAAGACTTTTTGAGATTTGGTTGAATTTGAAACAGAAAAAATGTGTACATTCACAAGGCATTTGACATTAAGGCCTAGTCATCGACTGTATGGCATTGCCAATGCGTACAGAGTAGTTTGTATTTATAGACTCGATCTGCAAATTATTTGACTTGGAAGATACTGTACATTTTGAGGGAATGACTTAACTTTGACCAAAAATAAATCCTTTTAAGATTTTTTCTTAAGCTGGTTGCATTGTAGATGTAAAATATACAAAGTGTGTTGTGCAGAGCAAGAGAGGAAAATCATTTCATTGAAGTAATCAAAGACCTCCAAGTAGTATGCGTGGGACAGACCTGCTGCTGTGCCTGTGACACAAAGACTTGTCTTAAAACCCTGCCAGATGAAAATGAAAAGCCTCTTTTTCTGGAGTGGAGTTGGTTCACTGGAGGTGTTTTTAAGATGTCTTGCCAGGTCTGGGGTGGGGGTGGGTGAAAGCAAAGTTGGTAACTTCTTTTTGGATCCCAGGCTTCCCGCCTTCTCTGTCTCTTTGAATGAGAGTTATTTTCATTCTGTCTTTTTGTATAATTGACAGTTTGAATTAGTTTTGTTGTTTTTTTTTAGGAAAAGAGCAACTCAGTTTATGAGGAGAGAACTCTGGAGTTTTGATTATCCTACAGTCCTACATTTCCTTTTGCAATCTGTCTGTCTCTGTGTCTGTTGGGATTGGCTGGGAAGTATGTGTTTGCTGGGGGATGTGTTGCTTGTCTCTTTTTTCGTGTTCTGTGAGGAGAGAAAGGTGCTGACACAGGTTTGATGGGGGGGCACAGACACTACCTCAGCTCAGTTCAGTTTAAAATGCAGTAGTAATTAAAGGCAGAAAGCTAGTGAGTCATTGAAGTGAAATGGTGAAAAAAAGAAAGGGGGAAGTTAGAAAAACATACTGGGTGATATTCTGGAACAGCAGCATTACGTTTATATAACTAGAGCTATGCTGGAGAAAGTGTTAATGTATACCAACCTGAACCTGACATCAGATTTAAATAACAGTTCTTACTTACATACTCCACTCAAAACCACAAGAACCCATATGTGTGCCCAGAGGCCAGAGTGACCGTGTTGAACAGTCAGTTCCAGTAACTATTCTTACTAGCTTGATCACAAATACATTTATAGATTTTCAGAGTACATCTGGGTAGAGAGGGCGGCACAGTGGTAGCTTACTGCCTCATAGTAAGGATATCTGGTTTCCTGTCCCAGGTACTTTCTGTGGTGGAGTTTGCACGTTGTCCCCATGTCTGAGTAGGTTTCCCGTGGGTGTTGCAGTTTCCTCCCACAGTCCAAAAGCATGAAGGCTAGGTGAATTGGTGATACTAAATTGGCCCTAGTGTGTGGTTGGTATTTATGTATGTGTTTGCCCTGTGGTGGACCAGTGCCCGGTCCAGGGTTTGTTCCTGCCTTGTACCCTTTGCTAGCAGAGATAGGCTCCAGCACACCCTGCAGTCCTGTTTAGGACTAAGTAAGTTAGAAAATAGCTGACAGATCTGGGTGGAGAGTGCATCTTAGAAGCTTTGCTTTTGGACCGGAAGCCTCAATGTTGTTTGGCGACTCTGAACAAGTCACTTTACTTGCCAGTGCTTCAGTTATAGAAGCTTTGGTTTAGAAGTGTAGTATAAATGCAAGTGTAAATTTAAGATCCTCTTTGTCCTGTCCTGATATTTGTTTTTTCAAGGATTATCTTTATTTCTCTATATTGTCTGAGAATGTTTAGAGTAAAAGGCAGTCATAATTGAGAGTATAGTGAGCTAGGAGCATTCATAAGGGTATACAAGTTCTTGTTTTGTCACTGAAGAGATGTTTTTTAGTAATAGTGTGACAAACTCCCCATCACTCTGCTGGGCTTTATCAAAGTAGCTAGCCCACATTTCTTCTTTATCTATTGTATTTTGGTAAAAGTAAAATAACATGGACTAAAGAGATTTTTGCTGCCAAGAAGAGAGATCAACATCTTTGTCAGGAAGTGAGACAGAGTAAGTGAAAATGCATAAACATGAATGTCTTCCATCTAGAGATCATATCTTGAAAAAGTGCCAACAATATCCTGAAAAAAGGAATTATCAGAGAGGATAGTATCTTTATTACTCTTAGACAAATATGTATGTTTAAGGAATTATTTATTACCCAACTTTAATTTCATATTAAGCTGTACAATCCTGTTTTTGATATGCAGCTTGGTGTCCAAGCCACTTTGTGTTCCATTTGAACTTCTTTGTCTCAGCAAATTTAAAGGTGAAGCGATTTGTATTTTTCACTTTATCTAACTAAAATAATTATAACTTATTTTGCAACTTATGCCCAGTTTATGTGATTTCCACTCATTAAGTATTTGTCATATGCATCAGTAGGCTGCCAAAACTGTAAAAATTGACAGTATGTTCCCTACAATATAAAGAAAATGATATCATTATTATTTAACATATTCATTTTAATATAATCAAGAAGTAAACATTAAGATTTAATAATTGTCAAGTGAAAAATCTTGTTATAACCCCATGTTCTGAACATTCAGGAAGAAGCTTTCGTTCTGTGGTTTATAAGCACACACTGTTCTGTCATCTGTTTTTAATGGTTCTTTGAATCAGCTCCATTTTTCTTGGTTGAAGTGAGAGAATACCTTTCTTGCATTACCACGCATATTGCACAGTAGAGATGTAGTACTTCCTGCCTATCTTTTCAATGTCACAACCATCTGTACTTCTTTTGTCTGTTTGTATAGGGCTGGCTCCAACAGTATGGCTACTTGCCCCCAGGGGATTTGCGGACACATACCATGCGGTCCCCACAAACTGTCACAGAAGCAATAGAAACAATGCAGAAATTCTATGGGCTGACCATCACAGGAGAATTTGATGCTAACACCATGAAGTAAGTTACTTTCATAATACTGCTTGTATACAAGCTCTCAAATGAGCTTCCAATATAAAGTTTTGTGCATGTTGTATAGCTCACCTGGTTACATGTTTAGTTTCATTGTTTAACATATTCATGTCCCGCAATCCCACTGAAGACGCTGGATAGAGTTTGCAAGTCCTCCCATATCTGGAAGAGTTGCATACTGTGCTGGTTGATTAATGTCTATAAATTGACCTCATATGAGTTCATGTTTGTGTGTGTTGGTCCTACAGTAGGGTTATCGTATTCAGGGATGATTTTTCCCATGTACCCAAGTCTCCCAGGTCAATAAACATAGACACAGACATAGATATAATAATAATAATAATAATAATAATAATAATTTTATTTATATAGTGCCTTCCCATGCTCAAGGCGCATCACATAATCCAAGAAAGATATATATGCCCCTACTCCCCATAATCCTAGAATGGGTTAATTGGGTGAGAAAATTCAAATATGATTAGCTTGTCCAAAGTGTTTGTGCATGAAGAAAGGTATCTAATAACTGGATAGACATTACAATAAAGTACAAGATATGCCTTTCAGATTGAGAATAATACATGAGGAATAGGCTACAGAATATACAGTATATGGTGGAAATAACAATACTTCATCATCAGAGGCAACTTCAGTAAATACATATACTTTTAAAGCAAGTACTTGTGGAGGTTTATTCTAATATCACATTTGTACTAGCTACACTAACTGTGTTAGAATATGTCCCTCTATTGCAGTGAGGTATTCAGTTTTGTATCTTGCACTATCTGTAGGCTAGAATGTACAATTGCTGTTGCTGGTGACTGGTGATATAACATGCATCAAGAGCAATTTATTTAAACGGCTATTATATGGGTTTACCAAAGCTGTGTTATTGCTACACAAATTTGCTTTGTCATGGTGTTAAAGTGTTTGACATACTGTAAACTACACTCCAAGCAGCATTTAGCAAAACTTGACTGCAAAGCTAATCTGTTCAATTCAGTAGTGCACATTTCACTGAGTACAGGCTGAGAGCACTTACACACATTTTCAACCATAGCGAATAACTAAAAAATGACAAACCTTACAACTTTAACATGCATGGGCACTTAATGTATATTAAATACATAGTACAACAGGACAGTTTTAATAAATTATCCTACAAGGCCATTATGTCACCCAACAGCATTAAAGCAGGCATGACATAGTGAAACATTAAGTGTTATACAGTGATCATGAGGCACACACAGGTGACATATGAACAGAGTTATTGCTACAGCATGACTTTATTGTGCAATAATCCACTAAAATAAACAGATAATCATTTACAGCAAGGGTAAACAAACACACAGCAAAATGTTTCCCCCCTCAGCCCCGTTTGTGTTAAGTTTGCAGCAGATTACTGTGTCAAGATGCACTTGAGGTGCATTCTCACTGCAGTTCTGCTGTATCTTGACAATTGGATGTGGTTCAATATAGATTGACTATATAGAACAAATAAAGAGAGAGTAAGATGGCGACTGTTTTTGGTAAGACCTGAACTAAGACAGTCAAAATGAGATATTATCTTTGAAGACTAAAATGTACATTGTGAAATATGTTTTAACACTCCATCTTACCTACAGGGCCATGCAACGACCAAGATGTGGAGTCCCTGACAAGTTTGGCTCGGAACTCAAAACAAATGTTAGAAGAAAGCGCTATGCTTTACAGGGTTTGAAATGGAATCAGCAAGAAATTACCTATTGGTGCGTTGTACACTTTTGTCATTGATGATGTTATTTTTGTGTTTATTTGTCAGACAATACATATGTTACCTTCCTAACCTCTTTTTCTCTACAGCATACAGAATTATACTCCAAAGGTGGGTGAATATGAAACATACCAGGCAATCCGCAAAGCCTTCAAAGTTTGGGAAAGTGTTACTCCACTGCGTTTCCGAGAAATACCATACTACCTAATACGAGACAAACATGAGAAGTTTGCTGATATCATGATCATGTTTGCTGATGGTTTCCATGGAGACAGCACACCATTTGATGGGGAAGGTGGTTTCCTGGCACATGCCTATTTTCCAGGACCTGGCATTGGGGGAGATACTCACTTTGACTCATCAGAGCCATGGACTGTAAATGATATTGACATAAATGGTAAGAATATTTGTATTATGATAAAACTCTAAGGCTAGGTTTTACCATTAGGCATGCATCAGCCTTCGTATATCGTCCAAATCTGATTTGTTATGCTACTCATTTAATTCGTTATTTAAAACTCGTCAGTCACAGTAAAAAATAACATTGATTGGTTTGCTTCTTAGGCAATGATGTGTTCCTTGTAGCAGTTCACGAGTTAGGCCATGCCCTTGGAATGGAACACTCAGCTGACCAATCGGCCATCATGGCTCCCTTCTACCAGTGGATGGATACTCAAAATTTTGAACTACCTGAAGATGACCGCAGGGGAATCCAGTTACTTTACGGTAAGAAGTATAATGTTTCTGATAGCAAAATTGTCTTTTGAATCTATTGGGTCATATGACAATAATATCACCCTAATTTTAATTTTTCCTTTATTATTCTTAGGGTCTCCTGACTTACAACCTATCCCAACCGTGCCCCCTAAAAAGCCCACCAAGCGACCCTCAGTACCAAAGACTCCAAGTAAACCAGATGTTCCTGTAAACCCTGGTTCACCATATAGTCCCAACATTTGTGATGGCAACTTTGACACTATTGCAGTTTTGCGTGGAGAGATGTTTGTCTTCAAGGTATTTCTTTGTCCACAATAGGTGGAGAATGCTTAAATCATGTGGGATTTCAAAGAGAAATTACATGATGTAGTGATTTTATTTATGAGGCTACTTCCACTGAAAATGCTAAGAGCCACCTATAATATCTATAGAAGCATCAGCACACTTTGATCACTGTCATATCACTGTGTACTGTTCCTCCCAACAGGAAAAGTGGTTCTGGCGAGTCCGAAATAATCGTGTGATGGATGGGTACCCCATGCCAATTGGTCACTTCTGGCGAGGACTTCCTCCTTCAATTAACAGTGCCTATGAACGGAAGGATGGGAAATTTGTTTTCTTCAAAGGTTAGACACATTATATTAAGAATCTGTGCAGAAATCAGCTATCTGAGCAACACTTTTACTGTTTTGCACTAGTGATTATAGCAGTTAAGTGTATCTTCAGCATTTTTTCTGATTATCTTTCTTTTACAAAACTTCATCACAGCACTAAATTGTAAATTTCAGCTGCCTTATGCCTTATACAAATTAATAAACCTTGTAATTGTGTAATTTCAGATTTATGGACTACAAATCTAATATTACGTTTAGTAATAATCATAGTTCCAATACGACTATGTCTGCATATTGTATATAGTGTATACTAAACCTTTGCAGTTTTTACATGTTTTATGTGCCAAAGGATTTTATTCTTATTATGAGCACTTATTTGTAGTCTTATTGCTGAAATCTGTGCATTTCCTTTCTCCATAGGTTGGCTTTACAATATTTATTCTTAGTAGATTTATTGTATTCTTTTTATTTATTATTATAAAATGATTACTTGCCTATCCATTTTCACAATTTTCAGCAGGGCTGTGGAGAGCCAGGCCTTGTTAGGGCATTCCTCCAACATCCTAAAAGCAGGGTTATTATTATTATTTATTGGGAGTTCTTAATTTGCTTCATATGATTGTGGGTGTGTACTTCAATGGGCTCCTGCAATGTGCTGGCATCCCGTCCAGGGTTGGCTCCTATCTTGCATTCAATATACCCACACAGCCATAACTAGATCAAACAGGGTTGAGAGTATTGTTTGTGTCACGTTAAGAAAAACACAAAATTTTAATGTACAATACGTCAAACTGGCATACAACTTTTTGAGCTTTGGCTGAATATAGTTGCAATATGGAACAGATTTGATTTTTTTAAATTTATAGCCGAGTACTAGGTTTGAGCCAGATGTCTGCTGAAATTAATCACTCATTCAAGTTAACATTATATACAGTTTAATGAAACTTGATTTGAAAGGATTTTTTTTGTTCTTTTATTTCAGGAGATAAATATTGGGTGTTCAATGAAGCCAACTTAGAGCAAGGCTTCCCTAAATCCCTCAAGGAATTGGGGACTGGTTTGCCTAGCGATAGAATTGACTCTGCACTCTACTGGCTGAACAATGGAAAAACATATTTTTTTAGGGGTAACAAGTGAGTCTCTAGTCTTTTTTTTTTTTTGTCTTGTAATTTGAAGCTATCTTGATTACTTCTTGTTCTATTAGTTTGAAGTAAATACAGTATGCACTCATGTATCTGAATATTGCTTTTTCATTTAGTCTTTCCAGAACTTCTTTTTTAAAGTTATTTCATCCCGTTGAGATCTATCTCTGACTCATCTTCTGTTTCTGTTTTCTTTGTTTGAAGGCTTACAGTTTGTTTTTTTGTTTTTTGTCCCATTTTAGCATGTGATTCACCACTCTCAGACAGGCTCATTGATATTTAGCAGCCCTAACATTCCAAGGCTGCAATTTACCCCCTCAGGGCAGCCACAGTTCAGTGACAGGAAACTCTGCCACTCTACTTGATGTCGCCTTCTTGTCTAATTATTAACTATTGTGGAATTGTGGTTTTCTGTTTGTGGGTTGCAGTTTATGACATACATACCACCAACTGGTTACAATGACAGAACAGCAAATATCTAAAGGCAACCTGCTGTTTGAAAACGAGGTACCTTGGGGCTGAATGAACAATTTATTGTTTTTTAGGTATTACCGATTTACAGAGGAAACAAGATCAGTTGATACTGATTATCCCAGGTTAATCAGTGTCTGGCAAGGAGTACCAGAATCTCCCAAAGGAGCCTTTATGGATGGCAATGGAGGTAAGATGCACTTGCTTCTTCAGAGTTAGGAAGAAGGTTTACTGTTTGGGTGCTTATATGCCTAGTTTAAGACAAGCATAGTAAGGGATTATCGCAATGCAAGGTATTTATTCAACCAGGAGCAGAACAGTAATTATGCAGAGCTTTTTAGTTCACGCAAAAGTCTTTAGCTGTGAAAGTCCACATTATCTCCACTAATTACACAGGAATACAAGCACAATTAATTGTTCTGGTCTGCCAGCACCTCTGCAGTAACATTTTGATTAGTTAATTCACATCCAGATTTGTAAAACTCTTATAGTGGTACTTTTAAAATCTTCCTTTTAAACTGCAAGGCATTTTAGAGGCCTTGCAAAATTCAAATAAACAGTCATTCATTAAACATTTTATGGAAATTCACAGTAATTTGTTCTTAAGCATGTTTTACTTTTACTATTTTGTGATTCTAAGCTGCTACTGGAGAGTTTCAATTGTCTCAGCAGAGTTTGTTTGCATGGATCTATTTCTGCACCAGGTCTAAACTCAACAACATATTTATTAGAAACAGCTATTAATCATCAGTTTAGTTATGCCGTAGAGCTGAATATGTCATTCAATTACTACCTTATATGCATATGATTTTTTATATAGTATTCCCTTTATTTATTTTTTTGTTCTCCATTTAGAGTTCACAAATTCATAATAGTATGTGCTTCACACTTTACTAAATGAGTATACAATGTAATTTGACAAAGGTCAAGCAAAAAGACATTTTCCCCTCTGGGATGATTAAACTGTACCAGATATCACAAGTTTTTTTGCACCAATGTCTTCCTTTCTTGAGTACAATATAAAACTGGATCTACACCAAATATATCCATTGCAGAGAACACATCGACAATGAGACTAGTAGTGCAGGAGAATGTAAACTTACTCAATACAGTATAGTATTAGCACACTAGTGATTTTGCAATGAATTGAAAATCATGATTACTCTTTAAATGGCATGCATGAATTGTGGGAAATAAGTGCTACATTTCATTTCAGGTTGTTTATGCTGTGCTTTAGTGTGGAAGCTGACAATGCTAGCATATAGGAGCTAAAACTGCTCTGTGTTTAGACTTAACCTTAAAAAGTCTGAATTAGCATAAGAAATTTGATGATTTACTTCACGAGGTAGAAGTACACAATAAACAAGAGCAGCTGTGTCAAATATTTAAAATATTAAAATGTGTGCTACAATTTAAATGTTTAATAGTCTAAATATGCACAATTGTAATATAAATGTCTTTTTTCACCCTGTAATAGTCCATAAAGGACTAGAACCCTAGTAAAGGATAAAAATAACATCATATTCACAATCACTGACCTTGAAATAGTCTAAAGCAGTACCTCATATGCTCATGTTTCAAATTTGTCACTTTTAACCTACTGGGAGTGGCTCTTAGAGGGCTACGAACATCAGTAAAGAATCAAGTATGAAAACATCAAAACTAGTACTGAAATAGTATTTCACATGTCTATATTACCAATCCCCATTTTTCAAAGTTTTGTAAAAATTAGTAACTTTGACCCCTCACATACATTTAGAGGGTGATCCCCTGGTGTCAGTTGATGTGGCATACACAACTTTAAGTCCTTCTGATTGTTTTTGCTGAAGACACTTATGGGTTTACTCTTAATTACATGGTTCTAATTTCCTGCGCAAAATATGATACAAAAAGTGGGCCAAACATAATTATTTTTCAGGTCTAGTGAGCCAAAAATAACCCCAAAAAGCTTGATGTCTTGTCTAACTAGACTTCAAAGCATTCCTGAGATATTCTTATGAACACAATATAAAAGCTCAGATCTCATATCATAATTATAAAATTCACTGCTTGTCTTTGGCGCTAGGTGCTGTGGTAACAGGTACAATTATGAGCAGCCTTATGTTCAGACATGATGTTTTATTATATTATACACAAACCACGAGTCATACAAAAATCTAATAACGAATCGCAGATCTGATTAAAACAGGCCATTTATGGCATCCACCCCCTTCCAGGTATGGTGAGGGTCAGATATGATGCCAGTTGGTTGACAGATGTGGGATGCTGGTTCAGAGGCACTATACTTTGGAACTTACTGTATAGTATCAAACTTCTCTTTAAATCAGATTTGGCTATGTAAGGATGAAAATATGTATGGGATAAAAAATTATGACCAGTGTTGATCACAGTAAATCTAATGTGGCGACCTGCTAAGAAGGATTGGTTGACTATCACTCTTCAGTTGTTGTGCTGTGTTTTTGTTTAATGCTTACTTCAGTAACACCTTTGTGCTTCTCAGTGACGTGCAAAAACAATTTTCATCAGTATATTTAGTAATGGAGTATCACAGAGGTGAAGTAGTTGAAGCTTCTGCCACACAGCTATAGATTCATATAGATATGTGTGACCCTAGTGTGTGCATGTCTGTTCACCCTGTGTTGGCCTTGCCTTGGGTTAAGAAATGGATGGATGGATGGATGGATGGATGGATGCTTAGAGCCTAAACATTCCAACTCTATTTGTTTTCTCCAGGTTTACTGTAAAACACAGGCCAAAATTTGTATGTTAAGTTGATTGGCCTACCTAAATTAAACCAGTATGAGTGAATATGGCTCAGTGTCCTCATTGTTAAACTGGCATCTCATCTTAGTTTGATTGTTGTTTTGTGCCTGATATTTCTGGCATAGGCTCTGGCTATCTTTGTCATGAAATGGAATAGATGGGTTCAAAAAATGTTAGGATAGATAGTCATGATTGGATTTGCAAAAGGTATATGGTAAAGGGGCAGTTGTGATTTTTTTCATTATTTTGGTTGTCTTATCTAACCATTATTTTGTTTCATCATGCTATTCCTGTTAAACAAAACATGCTTCCTATTCTGCATTTTAATGAAAAAGATAACTCAGATATACTATAGTGTTTGTTTCGTTCTACTGTTTCATGGTCTTTGATGAGATATAATACACTATGTACAGTATATGCTTGGTTTTATGTACATGTAAAGATTGCCTAATGTTATTTATGATTCCAGGAGTGGTTACTATCTGATTCAGTAGTGTGCGATTCAATCATTTTATAAATAAAAACACTATATTGGCGTTGAGTATTATTTTCAAATTGTATCTTCTCTAATATCCGTGCCTTTTAAAAGATTGGCTTAACAATCTAAATAACTTTACTATGCTCTAAGGAAGCAACTATGCAATGACTGCATTGAATCTGTAAATATAGATACACGTATATACAAGACTTGTCTTTTCTGTCATGCAAAAATGTTGTGCACACCAGTCCTTAAAGCTTCATCTTGAATTTAAATCGACAGCTTATGCTATGACACATGCAACATGACCCAGGAATGGAACATCCAGCCCACAGTAGCCTCAAAATTAGGCCTCAACTCCAGCGCAACATAGCAGAGATGAAAACAATGGCCAAACCATCACACCGCATGTTAGGCACAAAAATAGAACAAAGGCACAGGCACATGGAGTTCAAGTGGGTAGTGGGTCCTCACTGCCACAACTACCCCTGCAACCACTGCTGACAGTGAGACACACGCTAATGACAACGTGCATCAACTACAAGACACATAATGTGGGGGCAACAAACACTGACAGCTTCTGCACAAACTTGTACTCTGATGCCAAACCAAGTCATATACACCATTTGGACAAGAAAAAATGGGATCCACAACCTCAGCAAAGCAGAACCCATTTCACTGATGACGTTTGGCGCATATTTATTTACTTGAATGGAGGAAGAAAAATAACCACCAGCACTCACAGACACCTGACAGATTCACTAACTTATGTACATACTTGTTCAGATGAAATGCTTAAGCCAACGCTTTCATGGCCTGAAAATACATACAGTACATCTTTCCTCATTTTCTTAGGAAAGTACAAGATTTGATTAATGCAAACAGGCCTTGTGCACAAGCCTTTAGAAACAGAAAGCATGTTGACCAAGAAGAAAAACTACAAGCACAGACAGAGAATAGACAGGTTCAAGAGTTGAAAAGTACTTTTTTACTACCTTTACAGAAGATCAAAGCAGTTATAACGCACATTACTTTCTACATTTGATGAGCACTGCTTAACTACTAAAAGACATAACTTCCACAAGGAGTGCAATACACCACTATTTAGAACACACATGCAGTATCAACAGCTCCTTTTATCTTTTGCCTTCATGGGAGCTTTTAATAATAATTCTTTCATTTATATAGCGCTTTTCTCACTACTCAAAGCACTCAGCAATTGCAGGTTAAGGGCCTTGCTTAAGGGCCCAACAGAGCAAAGTCCCTTTTGGCATTTACGGGATTCAAACCGCCAACCCTCCGATTGCTAGTGCAGATCCCTCGCCTCAGAGCCACCACTCCGCCTTTTGTTGATACCCCCCAGGACAAGATGTCTATGTGTTCAAAATTATATTGGTGGACTACACCCATACAAAAACCAACCTACAGCTTACACCAATCTTTACATTATAGATCATAATGAAACAATTCGATAAAGACTTTCAAGGCCTAAAAATAAAAGATTTAAAAAAGCTAAAAAATCCTTATGCATAAACTATTACAAATACAACAGTTCACAAACATCAAAACAAAAACCACACACAGACAACAGAGAGGTTCAAGAAGTAAAAATGTACTTTCAAACTGAATTTGCAGAAGACTGACAACATTATACTGTTCCAAAATCAAATGCTATTACTGCCGTTTTCATGACAAACGACAGGTAACCCCACCAGAGACAGATTTAGTCCAAAGCTGACAAACCCTGACACCTATGCATTTTAAGCCCTCATGTCAATCTGATTGTTTTCCATTCCCTTTTATTAGAGGATCAGATGTCCGCCTGTTCCACTAGTGTTTAATAATAATGAGATGCCAATCTTCTAAAACAAGATGATTCCCCTACTAGGGAAGACTACTATTTTGTAAACCAGTTCGCCACTTGTAGGGTGGGGCTATTTCAGTTGATACCTCTGTGTTGCCTTTCTTGCAGATTTCACCTATTTCTACAAGGACAATCGGTACTGGAAGTTGAACAACCAAAATGTGAAAGTGGAGCCTGGCTTTCCCAAATCTGTACTTCGTGATTGGATGGGCTGCGACAGAGATGGAGAGTTTGATGAAACTGGTGGTGGTGGTGGTGGTCCTGGAAAAGATGGCAAAGACACAGAAGTGATTATTATCGAGGTGGAAGAAGCAGACCAAGGAGTTAATGCTGCCGCCATAATCATCCCCATCTTCCTTCTTCTGTGTGTTCTGGCTGCTCTCGGTGCCATCATCTTCTTCAAAAGATATGGTACACCACGCCGACTGCTGTACTGTCAGCGCTCTCTGTTGGATAAGGTGTGAGTCAGCTGTAGGCAAGCTGCAGAGCGCAGGACAGCTCTGGGCAGGACCTCTGTGTTGCTGATCACCTTGTCTGTCACTCTTATAATCACGTCCTTCCTTACTGTTGCCAGTATTACTCCTGGTTACTCTGAGACTGATCACAGTACACCACCAGGAAACAGGGGATAGCTTCACTGAGGGGTCTCGCATTTTCTCCAAAGTAAGCCCTTCTCTTCATCCCTAAACCATAACTAAATACTCTGGGCCATCTCAAGTTGCTCTTTCAGGGTAATAATGGAGTGAGGGGAGTGTGACAGTACGTAAGGACTAAATTGTATACTCTACCTGTTTGGTGGTCTATTTCTAGTTATATACCTTAATTCTAAAGGGAATATTTCCTAGCATACAGCGCCACATAGTGGACATGTGTAACAACTGCAGTGTCTTAAAGGCAACATATTTTTTTTATTTACTGTCTCACCCCCACATTAAATCCAAATGACATAACGAAAGAATAGTTTATTTCACATAAACCATGCCATAGAGCCGTAGTTAATTGCATCCCTGGAAATGATCTGAATGCAGAATGTAATGTTCACTCTGTATATTCTGAAAGGACCTTTTTCCCCTTTTCAGCTTCTTTACATCACATCAGAGTGAAAGAATTTGATATTTATTTCTCTTTAAGCACATACAGTATCAGGATTAGCACCTCAGACCTACCACCTATTACTTAGTGTCAACAAGTACCATTCTCTGGGAGGGCAGGATTACCGTTCTGATTTCCACCGGTAGCTCAGGGTCCCTTGGTAGTATTCACACTAGGCACTAATGGAATTAACCCAATAGTGATTCTCTGCACTTATACACACCTGTTGGGATATCAGCAACCTACCCTTCATTTTAATTAGTTTTTACCATTATGTGACTACCCAGTTTTTAATACTGATGTATGTCTGTACCACGCACAAGATGGATTCCAGTCTCCTGTTATACTCCCAGAACATGTGCTATTGTAATCCCACTTATACATTCCATGTTAAGCTTTATTTTTTCTAATGGAAAGGATCATATGGTGTCTTAATTTTTATCCATTCCTTGTAAAATGTTTAATTCTTTCATCATGTTTTAATTTTTTTGGATGCACAGAGACAAAAGTGATGAAGCAATTATTGATGCCGTTTTAGTCCCCGGGGCTTTGAAAGAGAGTGTCTGTTAGAGTATGGATCAGGTGACCGGAGCACTTAGGTTAATGGATTAATATCTGGATTCAAAGCCTCCAAAACCACAGTCTGCAGTTGTTAATTCAGACACATTATGGTTTTAAACACACTGTAAAAGTAAGAAAGCACCACAGTAAAACTGACCAACCTCGCTGTCACGCCTGCATAGTGTTGGCCAGATAGAGCTCCACCTCTGAGCAATGAGCTCACATTGGTTTCTCAGAATTTTAGTCTGTTTATTAAATTTTAGCAGTGCTAGCAGTATGAAAATCTCCTGACTTGGATCAAAATTTCTTACTGCCACTTCTCGGTTCCACAAGTACCTAATGCTTAGCCCTACTTTTCTGAACTGTTTATTTTGGCATTTGGAGAGGTGTCCAAAGGGAATGCAGGAGCTTGTTGATTGAAGATAACCAATGGAGGCAAACATTCTTTAGTATAGCATTGTGGAGGCTCATGAAAAAACAGTAAGTTTTAATGAGGGTTTATTGGAAGCACAGGAATGGTTTGATAATGCTGTTTTGTGTAATTTTTTTGTTTGTATGTTATTGTCTGTAGTGATAACTAGAGGGTTGGTGGAACTGAACCTAGGTGACTTCTAAAATCAATATGTATTTTTTTTTCGGCTCAAGAGAGGGAGACAGAAATGATCATTATTACAACAAGGACTGTGACAGACATTATTAGAGTGGAACCTATTTATATGCTAATTAATATAATGTTACTGTCTTTTAGTGGAGATGATAGCTAATTTAGTTTAAATCTTGTGTTTGTAATCATATACTAATATTTGGTATAGGGTGATCAATGTGCACATATGTGTTAGTTTTTGTCACATCACATTGTTATACTGCTGATACTTCCCAAGTATAACAGCCAACAGGATTTAGTGGTTGTGCCCCTAGAGTATATTGACCCCTTTGTTTTCATTTTCATTGTTTTCAGAGGTGGGGCTCTCCATTAGTTATTTTTAACTCTATTCCTACTCGTTGAATTATTTTTATTTTCTTGAAGGTTTCTGGTGTTACTGATTGGGAAAGTTATGTTTTTAACCCAGTATAATTTGTCGTGCAAAATAAAAAGTCCATTTGTAGAGTGTACAAGTAAAAAATCATGCACAATGCACAATTTCAGAGTGCTTATTGCAGGAATACCACTGTCAGAAAAGCAGTCAATGTCTCAGTGCCTGATGGTAATTAATCGAAATTTAAAATACTGGGACCCAATAAGGGAAGAGACTGGTTCTTCATAATTGTAAATATAATGTTTACATTGTCAATGCATTTCTCATTCCAATCTCATCCCAAAGCACTTTATAAAGAGTAGGTTGCAAGCTTTTCATTACAGTATGCACATGGCCTTGGGTTTCCCAACTCGTCGCAGGCATAGAGCGCCATCAGTTCAGTGACTTCCTCAGGATCGCTCAATGAGTCTGGCTGGTTTAAGATTAGATCCAGTACTCTTTTATTATTAACCACTTGACCTCTTAGAATATTTTAATCTTAGTGAAAGTCAAAACCCCCCTTAATTTTTAAGTCTTGCAGTTGTTAACTGGTCAGGCAGGTCCAAATAATTGTATTTTGATTCTTCAAAAAAAAATTCAGATTTTTTTTTTTTATAAAAGAATGTAACATAAAGGGAATAACATTTAAATATTTTATGTCTTCTATTGTTATTGTTTTATTCATCGCAAATGATACAGTTTGTCATTTTGTATGGATTTAATTTTATTTTGGATTTTGTGCTTCTAATACATAAATAGGAAGGCAAAATATTTCTGCTGTTATCTCTGGCAGGAAGGTGATATTCCACTAGTGGTTCCTACAATCCCACTCTTCCACCACCATCTCACCTCCCCATCTTCCTTGACAATGCAACTAGGTATCGCAGCTTTCGTGTATTAAATATTTTTTAAATTTTGTGTGGGAGGTTTCTGGGAAAATCTGACAAACTGTTTTTTCAAGGTGGCAATGCCTTTTTGTACACTCTGAATACAGTCGGTAAACTAATCAATACAAGACTGATAAATGTAACACTTAATAAATAATATATACATATTTTCAATTGTGCTGTTTGAACCTAGGCATGCCTTCTATCAGTTTACTTAATACAAAAACATCCTTGTTGCTGAAACAATTCGACATTCTGCATTCCAGTATTTGACTGATTTCTCTGTACAGCAGTTTGTCAGATTTTCTTACCTGCTTTGATGATGTTGGAAAAAATAGCAACATTTGTTCACCATTGAACTCTGCTGGAGCACAGTGTGCTTATTTCGGGGGGTGGGGGGTGGTCGGCATGTCTTTTCATTTGTTTTATAGCAATAAAACTTTTTTCTTGCTGGTTTCTTTAGCAAAGTTTCTTTTGCTTTTATTTGAACTGTCAACAAGTCCTGCAGAGCGGGCTGGTAGATGACAGTTAACTATGATTTTTTTTTTAATTAAAAAAAAAAAAAAATTCCTGACAACTTGTGTTTTGTAGCGTTTGTTTACATTTTATTGATCGGATGTCATACATGAAAAATCTTAACTCCTGTCTAGCTTTAATATTTAAATCACTGCTTCTCACTGTCATACCCAAAAATCTAAGCGCACACATATATATATATATATAGATAGATAGATAGATAGATAGATAGATAGATAGATAGATAGATAGATAGATAGATAGATAGATAGATATGTCTGTATGGAAAACAGATACTCATGCAGGTCACTTGCAAGCTACAGATACAAAACTAAAACACAAGTGGCTATTGACCCAAGTAGATTAAACATAACACTGAAGCAGGATATTGTTTTAGGTGACTTTAGCCAGGCCTTCAAAGGTAAAAGGGCACCTTGTGGGTAGCAAGTACTAGAATTAACAGCACAACTCTGCATACTTCTGTACATCAAGATATTGAGATGGATTGAAGCAAGTTTCCTCAGCTACAGCAACATTTAATAATTCATACAATTATATGGTTCATTAAATTTTAAATCATCTTACAAGGTGCAACTACATTTGCATTTATTTGCTTAAAAGATGCTTTTTTCCAAAGCGATTTACAAAAGAGTTCAACATAATCAAGGAACTTGAGGTTGGGGACAGTATTGGAACAAATGTTACAAGGACAAGGCTACAAAATTGATCACAAGGGAAGAGCTCAGAACAAAATGCAATTGAGTTACAATTCCTAGGTTAAAAAAAAAAAAAACTTAACACCTAATATCAGTTAGACAGAAATTCACCTAACCAGAGTCTTGCAATGCTTCTTAAACACATTGAAGGAGTCAGAAGCTCAAATGGAAATGGGCAGCTCAATTTACCAGTAGGAGCTACACATGAAGACTGGATTGTGATTTGATGTCACAAAGACGTGCTATCAGCAGACTCCATTCATCAGTAAACCTGAGTGGTCGAGAAGGAGCACAGGCCCTCTTAAGTGTCTCTGTACATACAGGTGCTGACCCACTGACATCTCTGTTGGCAAGCATCAAGGAGTTTAGTATGTGACACTACAGAGAGTCGTCGTAGTGATCGAAAAAGAGGATTGACATGTGCCTGGACTGTTTGAACATCCTGCATTTTGACACATGCCAGCTCTCCTGCCAGCAGAAAGTTGCAGTAGTCCAGACGTGACGAGACCAAAGCCTGGATCAGGAGTTCTTCTACAGTCTGATCTTGCATACATTTAACTTATAATCCCAACACAATCATGGCACTATGCTCAAGAGACATGAATTGTTATCCCAGTTTGTCAGTATTATTACAGCAGTAATTACATACAGTGTACTGAATGTCCCAGAGGGCAGGCCACCACGTTCTTTGTCTAAAAATAACAGAAATAAGTTTTTGAGTTAATCCTCATCAGCACATTCACAGCAAACATTTTGTTGACTCTGCATTAAGCCAGAATGCCATATTTTCTTTGCTATTTTTGTTTTAGCTATTTTTTTCTGGTGATGCTATTTTTGTTTTAGCTATTTTTCTGGATTCTCATGGGCACCAACACTTCCTGTGTGACATTATGGCATTCTGCTGTTTAAGTCTGAACCGTGTGTCAATTCACATCCAGACTTTGTGTAAATAGAGAAGCGATCCCAAGTAAATAATTCTATTCTTGAACAATTCAAAAAGAACTTAAACAGAAAGAAGTTTAGGGTATTAATTGTGTGACCAAGAGTTTTGATTAGTCGGCCAGTCATTAATGACTAGTGCCCGTCTGACCTCTCTCTGATTTTGGTCTTAAAAATAATCTTCACGGTTCTAAAAAATTCTCCCAATCTACCTCATTTTTTAGATTGGCTCAAATATGACACTAAAATGCACTGTTATGATAATAATAATAATAATAATAATAAAGGGAGATTGTCATCTGCAAAGATGGAGTGTGCTCAATTGAAGTCACTGCTACGTTAAAATGTCATGGACTTTAGCCAGATCCCTCCACAAGCCAAAAATCCAAGCACCAAGAATGAAACATGTGACCCTTATGTTCCCAGTCTTTTTCCTGCAGAAGAAAAACAAACATTGATCCAATTATGGAAAATAAACATTTCCCTAATTGGAAAGGCTTCAAACATTTGACTGTGGATGAAGCGGTGTTACTTGAAAAATAATAAATGTTCGTTACATAAGAATAGAGAAAAGGAGGATGGGAATGAACAACATACAGTACTTTGTGCCATTGTATATGTTGATGTGCATTTGTTTGCACTTAATCAGACATATCAATTCATGATGCAAGTGTTAATGGACTTATTGTCTTAGTTTTCCAATGAACCTACTGAGTATTTGTCAGAACATACTAACTAATAACAACTGAATTAATGGGGTCCTTTAAAACCTTGGCAGTGGAGGACTGAAATGTATTTAAAAGACAAGTCAAAGAAAATTTGTGTTTGACATCCTAGATAACGAAACATGCAGGCTTGAATTAAGGCGGAGGTGCAATTCACAGTCTCATTTTTAAAGTTGCCATAGTAGTAAGACCACCTTACTTTAGGTAAATTACAAAGGAGCTCTGACAATGTCTCAGTGACTACAGTATATCCCCAGGACAGGCCAGTTATCTGAGTTGCTAAGTATATTGCTGACACTGGCCCTATCATGTCTCCATGAAATACCAGCAAAAACCGAGGCTGATACTAATAAACACCTTTTTATTCAGGTGGCAATTGGGACAGATCAAATGTTATGGGTACTGCTCTTATCTATTGAAATTGTCCCAGTTTAGAATAAACCCAGTTACCAGTTTGATTTACCAACTAGTTATAAACAATACTGAGAAGCACAGCACCATACTGATGTTATTTATCTCCTTTATATACTGTACTGTATATATGGACTTTATTGTCGATGTGATAACATCTGGTTTCTGCTGTTCCTGAAATCATGTCAATGTTTTTGTTCCAAGACAGCCAGTTAGTTTTTGACATCATGACACAGAGACCGTGCAAACAAAAATGCTTCTTTTTCACATGCTTTAATAATGGTCTAATTACCTCACTGTAGGATTTTAAATGACGACATTTGTTCATTAAAGCTAAGGGGATTTTTTTTGTTTTCATAAATGACAAATGAAAAGGTTTTTAATTTCTTCAAATTGGATTTTTGTATGCTTCATTGTGTAGTTCCTGCTTAATGATGTTAGAGGCTAGAGGTGTAGCTGCCACAGTCACAGATCCATACAACTAAAAACCCATACAAGTACAGTGAAATGAATGATACAAATTTGATTTATGTATACCTTGAAAAAAGAACTTTGCTCTTGAATGTGAACACTGTTGGTACGTATTAATGAAAACCAGAAATTGTACAAATGGGAAGAAAATTGTTCAAACCAAGCTTCTTAACATTGCCAGTTAATTGGATCCACAGACTTACCATGTTGTTCATCAAAATCATTTGAATATTTATTCTCCAGCACAACATGGTGTTTTGCTTCAGAGTCCCATAATTCTTTGTGTGAAGACATTTTTGCAATTCATCATGAATGTACTTCTCCTATATTTTTGTTTGTTTCCACATATTTTAATTAACCTAACAGAATTCATTAAGCTAGTGAATTTTATGCTGGATGCTTTTTCTTTTGATTTCCATTACTGATTCACGATTTAACTGGAAGAATTCTGAGTTATATCTCTACAAGAGCAGTGTTTACCTGTCAAGAGACAAATGGCAAATATGAGCTTACAAGAAGGAAATTTTATGAGTGAGCAGGCAACATTGACCTCTTACTTAGCGTATGTTTGTAAAATGGACAGACAGCTTCAAACAGATGTGAAATGTTTTTGTAACCAGAAAAAGAAAAGCATTCTAATGAGGAATCGAAAAGAACAGTCAAAAGGCTGGCCAGTTCTGAGCACATTTTTAAGAGAATCAAACAACTAAACTAAAAATGAAAACCACAGTCAAAGGCAATAAACAAACACAGACCTTTTGTTAAATAGTATCCTAATAGTGGTTTAGTGTATAATTAATTGTGACCAAAAAGTTAGGCTACAGTCTGTCCAAGAGTAGACATGGGAAGATGGACTAAAAGATGAAAAGCATTTGGGGCCAAGCCAAGAGCAGTTGAAAATTACATGAAAAGATCAGAAGCAGGAAGGCATAAAAGCCAGAAATCAAACTCAAAACGTTGGGCAAAAAGTAACAAATCCTTAAGATAAAAACTAACTAATTGAGACTTTCACTGCTATTTTCGCAAAAGATCATTGTGAAACTTGTGACTTCTAAAGCACAGCACTGATGACATCATATGAATGCTGATGTCCAGTCACATGACTGCCAACGGCACCATTGCTAACAATAAAAATAGCACAAATAGAATGAGAATGCCACAATATGGCAGCAATTGTGGCAGACGCAAATTTACAAAATGGCAGTGTGGTGACATTACTTAAATTATAAGTCAATTACACAACAATACTGAAAACTAAAAATTATAGGTATCATTTATGCACATACCTTCAAACAAATTATAACAGAACTAAACAAAATCTTTATTTTTTCCTTGACTTCAACCATCTGTTTACATGAGCCGGCATCTTCTGGAAGCAATGTATATAAACTAATTGGTGCCTGTCAAAAAACACTCTGCAAAATGGAACAGTGATGACATAACATGTATAACGATAAAATTAAAGAACAATAAGGATAACAATAATAACATCTGCAAAAAGTAAACAAAATAAACGAGAATTTAATATTGTTTCTTTGTATCAGTATACTGCTGCTGGATTATGTGAATTTCCCCTTGGGATTAATAAAGTATCTATCTATCTATCTATCTAAACAAAGATGAAAACAAGCACATTACTGAAATTCACCCCGTTCAGTACTGTAAAACAAAAATATAGAAATAGTATTTTAGAGGTCTCATTGCGTTTCAGGGTGATGCAGTATACAATTAATGCGTTTATTTTCCTTTTAATATTAACAGAAAAAGGTTGGAGCCAGATTCTCTTTTGGGCATATTAACAAGGACTTCATGTTTCTCCCAGAACACTAGCCAGAAACTGACATGAACACAGTAAAGTGGGAAGGTCAGATGTCACAGGTGGTGTCTCCAAAAATCTCTAGATAGTGACTGCAGTATCAGCCTCCTCCATTTAAGACTGAACAGGTTGCACACACTTGTTGCATTGTCTTGTTAGGTATACACACTATATTGCCAAAAGTATTGGGACGCCTGCCTTTACACACACATGAACTTTAATGACATCCCATTCTTAATAGTGGTGTGCTGGGAAGGCAGCATAAAGAAAAGGGACGCCTCACGCCTGGACAAACTGGTGATGAAGGCAGGCTCTATTGTAGGCACGGAGCACAGTTTGACATCTGTGGCAGAGCGACAGGCACTAAGCAGGCCCCTGTCAATCATGGAGAATCCACTGCATCCACTGAACAGGATCATCTCCAGACAGAGGAGCAGCTTCAGCGACAGACTGCTGTCACCGTCCTGCTCCACTGACAGACTGAGGAGACCGTTCCTCCCCCACACTATGCGACTCTTCAATTCCACCCGGGGGGGTAAACGTTAACATTATTCAAAGTTATTGTCTGTCTGTTATACCTTCATTTTTATCACTCTTTAATTTAATATTGTTTTTTATCAGTATGCTGCTGCTGGAGTATGTGAATTTCCCCTTGGGATTAATAAAGTATCTATCTATCTTTCGATCTATCTATCTATCTATCTATCTATCTATCTATCTATCTATTTATCTAATACATAGGTTTTAATATGGAGTTCGCTCACCCTTTGCAGCTATAACAGTTTCAACTCTTCTGGGAAGGCTTTCCACAAGGTTTAGGAGTGTGTTTATGGGAATATTTGACCATTCTTCCAGGAGAGCATTTGTGAGTTCAGGCACTGATGTTGGACGAGAAGGCCTGGCTCACAGTGTCCACTCTAATTCATCCCAAAGGTGTTCTATTAGGTTGACGCCAGGGCTCTGTGCAGGCCAGTCAAGTTCCTCCACACCAAAGTCGCTCATCCACTGCACAGGTGGCATCCTATCACGGTACCACGCTTGAATTTACTGAGCTCCTGAGAGCGACCCATTCTTTCACAAATGTTTGTAGAAGCAGTCTGCATGCCTAGGTGCTTTATGTTATACACATGTGGCCATGGAAGTAATTGGAAGATCTGAATTCAATGATTTGGAGGGGTGTCCCAATACTGTTGGCAATATAGTGTACTTGGCTGTACAGCTTCAATTATTCAAACAGATGTGGCCTCACTGGCACATTCTGGTTTGAGCAGTGTTATATATTAACAACATTACAACATTTATTTATATTAACAGTATTTTTTACCCTTTTAACTACCTGCATCTGGACAGTCCTCCTTGTGTTTATCAATAAATTATGTTATTGTTTCTTTCTGATGCTTACAGAAAAGTAAAAAAAAAGAGCCAAATGTCCTAAATATATAGGGCATACAGCTGCTTTTATGATTATCTTTGACAGATGTGTAATTAAATAAAACCTTTCTGTCTGGTGTGCTTTTCACAGTCATCAGTCCACTGTAGTTGATGTCAGATATTTGCTGTGGATTATGACTGAAGTGGTTTTACTATCGATCCATACTTCATCCTGTGAAAACAACTATGGAGACAGAAGTAACTACTGCTAGGATTCAACAACTTACGGGCAACACCCATACATCTCACTTGTGCTCCTCCTGCTCAATTAAAGTTTGGGCATCAAGTTAAAAAAAATAATTGAATGTCGGAAAGAACTCTGCTTCCAAAATGATCAATCAGACTTCAAGGCGTACATGTATTCATCCATTTTTAAACCCACTAAATCCAGGACAGGATCATGGGCAGGCTGCCAGTCAATTAAAGGGCACACTCTAGATTTTTCAGCAGGCAATAGCATAATTTTGTTGGCTGCAAGCTTTTTCATGGTACAGTAAAGCTTAACCTTGGTCACATACTGCCTAGTTTGTTAGCTTAAAATGGCACACTACACAAGTATTATGAGTAACTGGAATCTATGTCAATCTATGAAGTCCCAGAGACAGCCACACGCCATTGCCCTCAGTGATGGCATTTTTCAGGCAAACCTAACAGTGATCAAAGGCACGGATGCTTGCTTTCTTGATCTGGATAACAGGAGTGGAGGCAATCCTGTAAAACACTTCTTTGCAACTCATCAGCTTTGTGCCAGCTGCTTTTGATTGTTCTGCTTTTCACTCTCCACACCTGCTTCCTGTTGAGGCAGCCCATTCAGAAAAAAAGTACATAAAAACATCAGAAGCAGCAGCAATTCCTGGAGGGTTTTCTCAGTGAACTCTGAGAAGGGAAGCTTCAGCCAGCTGTTAACAGGGTCACACTGGACTGAGCAAACGAGAGCCAATGTAAGTATAGCCCTGATGTGTTAACATTAGAACTCAGAAAGATTTTCAGTCAGTGAAATAAGAAAAAATAGGAGGTGTAGTCTCCTTTCTGATTTTTGTTTTTGACTTATGGTCACCTGGGTCAAACAGTGTGACCTACTTGATATAGCTAATGGATCCTAATTGCTCAAGGCCCTCAACCAAGACTTTGAAATTTTCAAAGACATTGAATAAAATGACCCAGCAAGCATCTACCAGTTAAAGCAAGGTTTGTGCACTCAAGGACACAGCCTCATCTGAGGCTTTTCTGCCATATCATTTGTGTATACATACAGGTTCTCTCCATTCAGCGAGCACTCTTTTTCATTATTTTATGGATTTCATTTTTAGGTTAAATCTTTATTTGACTTAATTCCTGTGTTGGTACCCCTCTTGGAGTTCAGAGAATGATGTGCCTGTAAGGAACCCAATTAACTTTAACTTCTGGTACAAAATTTAGCATAATCCTTGTATATTTCCATTTTAATTGGTTACACAGCTCATTTAATTATAAGGTAGTCCTCCTCAGTCTGCCTTTCCTGCTTCTAACTTGTGGTACATATACAGTAGGCCACACCCAGTGTTGGATTTATACTAAAATTTTGACTTGGGTACAAATAGCAGGTTTCTCTGCGGTGGGCTGGTGCCCTGCCCGGGGTTTGTTTCCTGCCTTGCACCCTGTGTCGGCTGGGATTGGCTCCAGAAGACCCCCGTGACCCTGTGTTAGGATATTGCAGGTTGGATAATGGATGGACTGCGGTGGGTTGGCACCCTGCCCAGGATTGGTTCCTGCCTTGTGCCCTCTGTTGGCTGGGATTGGCTCCAGCAGACCCCCGTGACCCTGTGTTCGGATTCAGCGGGTTGGAAAATGGATGGATGGATGGATAATGGATGGATGGATGGAAGGATAGCAGGTTTCTCTCCTCAGTATGGTTGTGTGGTATATTGGTACTGTAAAAGTACCTTAAAAACCCAAATTTTAAAATGGTAAGGTACCGGCATTATGTTAATTCTGGTACCAGAAGTAAATACGGGTTTATGATTTGCAAATGTGCCTATTCAGAGGTTTGTCATCAATAATTAAATGGAAATTATTTTGTGAGTTTTGTAACCTAAATCCACAGACATTGCTGGAGCAGTGCTACTTGAATCAACTGCAAATCCCAGCAGCCCCAGAAGTACTGCATCATTGAGCAGTTTCAGCAGTTGCCAGGAGGGCTACTCAATGAAACAAGACAAGAGCACTAGTTTTAAAAGCCATAAAGTGTCAGCAGGATCAAAATCTGTAGTGTCTTTTTATCTCAATGCTTCACTGCACAAATTAAATTACAATTACATCCATCAGATTACAGTTTTCTTTGGATTTAAGATCTTGTCCTGAGCCTGTTTCTGTGATTTGGTCTGGGTTTGAATGTCTTCCTCCAAGACTTCCGCCAAACTTCTACAAATCTTCACTTACATAGGATGAAACTTTACATAACTTTTCAGAGAATGTTTCAGGGGGTTTCATTTCATTGTATTTATAATCAATCAATAGTTACCATCATCTGCAAAACTGGACTGTGTCGTGTTTATCGTTTTCTGCTTAGTGTTTTGTTGGATTTCTTTTGTATCTGTAATATTAATCATTTTTAAAGTTTACTACCATAAACATACACACAAATTTTTATAACAAGTTAAATTTGGTAAAAAGTTAAAATTCACTAAAGAAAAGCTAAACTACATACTTTTTCAAGGGGACACCAAGCATTTTTGTCTCATCAGCCAGCCACACACATGTGATATGTTTGTCCATAATTTTGCTTTTTATTCAGTGCAATAAACTTAAAATATACAGTAATCGCGGGCAAAGAAAAGTAATTGAAAGGCATAACTGTAAACAATTTCCAGCTCCTCACTCTTGTTTAGAAGCCAAACTCCATGAGACTGGGACCCACCCACTCTTCAGATGTACATATTTATATAAATACCATGGAGACTCAAAGGGGGCTTCATTTAATGATATGCAAAATGCGGCATGGCAGGGAGGTGGGCAGATTTGCAGGATGGATAAATGAAGCGGCTGTGGTGAAAGGGGAGGGGTTATCCATTATTTGCTTCTGTACGGTTTTGATACTGGTTCTGAGGTACGAGAGATGGTAATGATACCAAAGTGAAAAATTTAGCAGTGATTCAACACTACACCACAGCACCAAAATGATACCAAAGAAAATAAAGGATAACTCCCCAAAACCTCCCCCAATTCCCTCGCCTGTCATCCAGCTGCTTCGTTCCCCCATTTCACACCCATGTGCACCAACCAGCTCCACCATACTCCACTTGTCTAGGGTCAGAGGCAACCTGACTGCCACACTATTACCCAGTTTTGCCAGGGTCTGTCCTAGGATGAAGGTTTCTTAATCCAGCTTTTCTCCTTGGAATTTTAAGCACGCTGATATGCACAGATTGTCTCGAATTGTTGTGCCTGTGCACTACCAAATTAAGTTCAGGTATTAACTTAAGCATGATGATGGTATAGTATCATTTAAAAATTTGTTAGTTGGGTATATTTTTAGTACTGAGCAACAATAGACACATCACCCAGTTAATTATGAATTTTTCCTTATCAGTCAGTCCAGTCTGCTTGTAAAGGTGGCCTATATGGAACACACCACTCACTTACTTACAAGCTGGCCTCCATCACCTGCTCATGTTATATCTGGACCATACATGATTCCTAATGTGTGGCGGGCACTGAATGTTGGCCTTCCTTACTCATCTGAAATAGTCGCCACAGGTCACACCCAATAAAATATAAGGTAGTCAGCATGTTTCAGTCCTCCCTGACCCTCTCAGGCAGTCCATGTTAGTTACTGAATTTTACCAGTAATTGTGAATTAGTCAGACTTGCTTGTCTTATACGTGTCATCTGGGTCACGTCAGTCCTACTTACTGTGTATGAATTGGTCAACTTGCTCAGGCCTTAATATTAACTTTGCAAGGTCCATACTTGCAAAACCAGACAACTGAGTCACCAAATGGTCAATATTTATATGAAACCTTGCACTTCTTATTGTTCACTTTTCCAGCATCAGCTTTATTGTGGAAACCACCGTTCAGAGGTCACATCAACAATTGAATATTAGTCTGGTCTGATTCCCACCTTTCCCAGCCAAGCCTTGAGAAACCACACCTTTCAGGACTTCGGCAGGATGATGAAAGATGCCTTTTCTTCTAAGGAAGGTTGCATTAAATGTCAAAAAAAGAAATCCTTAAACCAACAAAGTAAAGGAAAGCGACAGGATTTCTCCTGGAAACACTGCCTAAAATGAACTTCCCGAGTGAGCCCCTGCTATTGTGTGAATGCGGGAGGCAGGGTGGGCAAAGGGTGGCCTTAGGGTGTACATGGAAGACCTGTGACAGAGTGGTAATTAACAAGAGATGATGTATTTGGCAGTTATGGATGCTTCCCATGACACAAAAAGAGGCAGAGGTGGGAGTGGTGTCCCTGAACCAAGGAAGGGAAGGTGGGTCTGGTCGGCTAGTAGCTGTTTAATGTGCTGCCTGATGCTAAGGAGATTTGGTGCTTTGGAGTTAAAGCTAACAGAATGACATTATTCATAAAATCAAATTGGCTTAGAAGCAGAGTTGGGGTTGTTACTCAAAAAAGTTGTTATGAATTACTAATTACTTGTCTTGAATTGTAACAATAACACTTTATTCATTACTTCCTGGAAATAATTATCACATTAGTTTAGTCTCCAAACCAATGGAAATATGTACCAACTGGAAAGTACAAGAACACCCACATATTCTTTCATTTATTTTTTTAATAAGCAGGAAAAAAACAATAACAGTGAACCAAAATTAAGCAGTTAAACTGCAAAATTGTGCATGAAATACATTACCACTTTCAAATATATGAACCACCACATAGAGGCATTTAGTTCACAAAAGAAAACTTGATCTTAACAACTGGAACACTTGCAAACATGGAGATGGTAAAGCTAATGCTACTGTACACAGGCTAACATGAAGAGCCCTGGGGCCTCATGTATAAATGGTGCGTATGCACAAAAATGTTGCATAAGCCTGTTTCCACGTTTAAATCGCGATGTATAAAACCTAAACCTGGTGTAAAGCCACGCACATTTCCACGGTAGCTCATACCCCGGCGTACGCAAGTTCTACGCTTGGTTTTGCAGACTGGCGGCACCCAGCGTCAAAGCAGTGCTACTGTTCCTGTGTGGTTTCCCTTTCTTTTTTAGATCCACATCCCTGACGCGGCTTTATAAATACACTGAAATGAACCGCATATTGCTTATTAGTTTAATGCATCTGATTGTAATTAACCTGTAACGATATAATGGTCCACAGAATGGTCAAACTATTCTAAATACAATAGATGCTTTACCGTTGTTACTCTCACTGCACCTTCTTCTTCTTCTTTCAGCTGCTCCCGTTAGGAGTTGCCATAGCGGATCATCTTTTTCCATATTACTCTCACTGCACCACTCGGAGCAGCTGATCGGAAAGAGGATTATCGGTATACATTTATTTTCATGATGATAGGAGTTAAAGCATGTTATTAAACATGGGAACACGGTGGCGCAGTGATTGTTCATGTCTCACGCAAGATGCTTGCTGCTCCATGTGCAACCTTCGATTAAATAATTTATTGTACCAGTACTGTCTCTTTCAAATGTACAAACCCCTAATTCCCGTCCTTACTTTTCTTTCTCCAAATACCCAATCGCCACAAAATCAGCTCTGTAATAGACGTTAAGCCATCTGTAAGCTTTGAACGCCGATTCTTCAAAACTTTTAAGGAACATTGAAATATCTTCGTAGTACGTGTTTAATTATTCTATCCATCTATCCTTCCAGTGTTGCGCCAGCAAAAGCAAGATTACAGCGTGAGGCGGGAACAATCCGTGAACGGAGCGCAAGCTCCTCGCTAGCGCTGCGGCACCGTGTCCTGGCATGTTTAATTATTAACAATATAGATTATTTAAATGAATTTAAAGTTTTTATCTGTGTAATATAATAAACATATTTTGCTGCATTTCATCTTAAAATGATATCGTCATCATATGTAAATAGGCGCTTTATAAAGTGGCTCAGGTTGTGCAAATATTATAACTGTAGTGCAAGTGAGGTACAGTGAGGTAATTGTACTTATAAGTACAAACAGTTCTACAAGGAGCACTTGATGGACTGATTGAGTGCGTTTAGAGTTCTTGGGATGAAACTGTTTCTGAACTGCGAGGTCCGTACGGGAAAGGCTCTGAAGCGTTTGCTGTATGAGAGCAATTCAATAGACAACATGGCTGAGGCAGCGTGTGCTTGATCGTTGTGACAACCCCTAACGGGAGCAGCTGAAAGAAGAAGAAGAAGAAGGTGCAGTGAGAGTAACAACGCTAAAGCAGCTATTGTACTGTATTTAGAATAGTTTGACCACCATCGCAGTGGTAGCGCTGCTGACTCGCAGTTAGGAGATCCGGATTCGCTTCCCAGGTCCTCCCTGGGTGGAGTTTGCATGTTCTCCCCGTGTCTGCGTGGGTTTCCTCCGGGCGCTCCGGTTTCCTCCCACAGTCCAAAGACATGCAGGTTAGGTGGATTGGCGATTCTAAACTGGTACTAGTGTGTGGGTGTGTTTGCCCTGCGGTGGGATGGCACCCTGCTTTGCGCCTTGTGCAGGCTGGGAATGGCTCCAGCAGACCCCCGTGACCCCGTAGTTAGGATATAGCGGGTTGGATGACGGATGGATAGTAATATATATGAAAGCTTAATGAGCTGTACCTTCATTTTTTTAGTTAAAGTCGACTTGTCCTTCCTTTTTCTAAATCTCATTCCGCAGGCAATGCCTCTTCTTAACAAATTTCTTATTTTACTTTTCTTATCATTTAATGATAGTAAAATGATTCATTAAGAGTTAATACTGTATACAGTTCGGTGCTATATACTATATATTATACTAAATAATACTTGCGCCAAAAAGCCAATTTCCTTGTTAGCACTCACGTCTGTCCGGGCGGCCCTGTTCATTTCACTGCAGGTTATGAGGGATGTTTTTGACAGTAAATCTGATTCTTTATGAGCTCTTTAGTCAAACTGTTGTACACCTAGGGTTGCCAGACGTCCCTTATATACGGGACATGTCGCATATTTGATCATTTTGCCCCCTGCCCCGTACTGACCTTTCAGGGACACCCAAATGTCCCGTATTTAGTTCATTTTCAAATTTCGTAATAAAATATATTTTTACCACCTTCTTACGGTACTTAGTTGCAACGTTATAAGTAATTATACTTTCTTTTCTCAGATTCTCTTGATGAAAATAACACAAATGTAACGAGGAAACTAGTGTTTGCCGCCTGTTTCTAACTTGTTCAGTTGCTATGGTTGGCTGAGGACAGCGGCACTCTTACCGTTTTGCTCTCCAGCTGCGCTGCTGTGCGGTTCTGTATCAGCATTGCAACATACAGTGACTGTCAACAAAGTGTGCTCTTACTACTTGCCACGGCCCACTTTTTTTCTAACTTAGGAACTAATCCATACATCCATCCCAAGATGCCAAAACGTAAGTGTAAATTTAGTGATGAATATTCCAGCGAATGGACATTTATCAAACAAGGCAAAAGCTGTTGTGAAGCAAACTGTGGTGTATGTAATTGCACTTTAAGTAAATAATTTTCAAATGTTTTTACTTTTGTTTTCCTCATAACCCATTAAAATCCTTGTGTTATGTTTTTAACTTATGTCTCTACTTTTATATAGTATATTGGTCTGGGTGTGTAGAGGGCATGTATAAATTTATATATATAGTAATATGGAAAGAGATTTTAAGAGTGTCCCATATTTCTAATTTTCTAATCTGGCAACCCTATGTACTGTACATCACAAATAACAAAATGTACCCAATTATAAACGCGACTGGACTCACACAGACACCGTTCATATCACATCGTCGCCCTTAAACTCGAATTCAGTTTTCTCCGTTATTTAATCATATCCTTTATGTGTGATATAAATCTGAGATGTTATTTCCAAAATGAAACTAATTTTTTAATCAACAAGATCGACTTCAATACAGCCCCACAGTGAGATCAAATGCCTGCCCTATTAAGACATATACGACATTTACATATTAGTTATTTAGAAACATAAAACGCAAGTAACAACTTTGTTGTTAAGTCGGTAAATTTCAAGTGAATCCAAGGAGTTAAGCAGTAAAGCTTTTGCACGACGTCATTACTGGGGAATGTAATTAAATTACATTACCAGGCGCGTCGTTAGCTTATAGCAGACATCACGGACTTAGCCCCCCTCTGATTGTGCCCCTAGTCAAACAATGCTAGGGGTTGGTGAGGCGTTTCGCGATAGCTGTGCGTGCAATTCGGGACGGATAAGGGTGGGGGAGCTTTCGAAGATCAGAGACTGGACGCCAAATATCAGGTATTTAAGCCACAGAATATCCCCCATAACCCACAACCACCACGATGTCTAACTATCGTCTTACCCCAAGCCATTCTTCTAGTCACAAATGCCCTTTAATTGTATTTTTCACCTCGTCTGTGATTTTTCCTTTACCTCATGCAGGGTGGTCCAGATCTAATTATGCAGATCCAGATCTTGTGGATGACTTTGATTTATGCAGAGGCGATTCCAGTTTGGCGCGAAGACGATTCTTCACGTTGTCAGTTCGCACACTTCTCGATGGTTCGGGATTTTTCGGATGATTTTCTATGTAATAAACTTAATAAGTTATAGCGTAATGAAAATTGCTTAATTAGATCTGGACCACCCCATAATGCCGACCTGGAGCTTATGATTTATGAAATAAATCCTGGATTGTCCACCAATCAGTGGCCTATTTAGACGTGATGCCCACTGTGCGACTGTGTCCTGCTAATAAAGGATGACATGGTGTCACCGTGGGTGCCAACTTACGTTGATCGAACCCTGCTGTGATTATTAGCTGGGAGGCCATCTGCGTGTAGGTAACTGCATTCTTCTTGTGTTTGTGTGAAACTGTGGTAGCTTTGCCCTGCTCTTATATGTATCGGGGACTCTAGGCTTGGTGTATGTGGAAGTGCCTTTCCATGCTGTGGCAAACCATCCAAGACTGATTCCTTCAATGCTGCCGTTCATTGTAGCTCTCACACTACTATTTTGTACATAAGAACAGGCTTTTATGAAATGGTGATAACAGAATAATAAGTACAGGGTGTAATGGTAGCCCAGGTTAGTAGTTTGGTCTCGCATCTCCAGATTTTTACGTTGATATTCCAATCTCATTGCGGGATCCCCGTCAGTTACAAAACGATTAGACTGACTTAAGAATCTGAGTTATGGACGCGCTTTGACATGGACCCGCATTCCCCTCCAAACCAGTTCCCACCTAACATCCGCAAACCCTGAACCGGTAATGTGTGGGTTATGAAAAAAGACGGACAAATGAATAGTCCAAAGGTGCCCCCGGTCCACTTTAAATCGTAGTTGCGCTCAGCGAGGTTCGAGTCACTTCGTTACACTATCAGCCCTCTATCCTGATGAGAGGAACGGAGCAGGCCACCTTATCCTCAGCACATTTTCACCACCTCTCGGGGAATTCCCAGTCCTTCCAAGGCTATTCGATATAATCCCTCTACTGTGCCTTTTCCTCAGGGAAGGCACAAAGGGGGCATTCTAATTACCTGCTCAAAGTACGTCAGTTGGGTGGGGAGAGCAGCGGCTCGACCTGGAGCTCCTCACACTGGCACAGAGTTTGAGCCCAGCGACCCCAAGCGGGAACGTCACTTCGGCCGCTTGAACCCCGAACTTTCCGATATGAGAAGTCAGATGCTTCTCATCTTACTATTATTATTATTATTATTATTATTATTATTATTATTATTATTATTATTATTAT
>JANRMT010062852.1:38641655-38699868 GCA_026402145.1 Polypterus bichir lapradei | reverse complement strand
ATAGATAGATAGATAGATAGATAGATAGATAGATAGATAGATAGATAGATAGATAGATAGATAGATACTTTATTAATCCCAAGGGGAAATTCACATAATCCAGCTGCAGTATACTGATACAAAAAGCAATATTAAATTAAAGAGTAATAAAAATGCATGTAAAAACAGACAATAACTTTGAATAATATTAGCATTTACTCCCCCGGGTGGAATTGAAGAGTCGCATAGTGTGGGGGAGGAACGATCTGCTCAGTCTGTCAGTGCAGCAGGACACAACAAGTTTATAGAGTCATTCAGATTAAGAAGCCCACGAGTTCTTTACAAGGTAATGGTGAGATCACTTGCTGTCGGAGTCTCAGATGAGGTGTCCTTGTAAGTGGGCTGTCTGCTCTTAGGGGAAAGAGACATTGAAAACCACTGCAGTGACTTATATTTAGATCAAAATTGAAACATGTTTAAAACCTCTATATTGAGAACATGCAAATTCCACATAGAGAGCTACCACTCTGTGATTTGAACGCAGGACTATAGAGCTGTGAGGCATCAGGGCTAACCCCTGCACCATCATGCTGTCTCGTCCACTGAATCAAAATGGTTTATTTTCTTTCAAAACCTGGCTGAAGTGGACATGTCTGATGACTGCTATGTAAATTATCCATCCATCCATTATCCAACCGCAGGGTGCCAACCCACCGCAGTCCATCCATTATCCAACCTGCAATATCCTAACTACAGAGTTACGGGGGTCTGCTGGAGCCAATCCCAGCCAACACAGGGCGCCAGGCAGGAAACAAACCCCAGGCAGGGCACCAGCCCACCACAGGGCACACACACCCACACCAAGCACACACTAGGGACAATATAGAATCGCCAATGCACCTAACCTGCATGTCTTTGGACTGTGGAAGGAAACTGGAGTACCCGGAGGAAACCCATGCAGGGAAGACCGCTATATACTGTACATTAAACTCCCTCTAATTCTGTAAAAGTTCTGCTGGTTTCATTTTATTATTTTCAGAATGGCCATATAAATGTTGGTGGGGGAGAGGCGGCAGGTTCAAATACAAGTTCATAGCTCATGCTGGGAAATGTGTTTTCCAGCATCTCAATCCTGCAGTCTGGATGCCAAAGCCTAAGCTGGGGAGTAGAAGACGGCCTTGGCCTTGGTGGATAGACATGTGTCAAAATAAAGGACACACAAGAGTGACTCGACTGACCACTATGGCCCAAGCCTTTTCCACAGAAGCACACAGTAGGAAAGGCTGCTGCTCCTCCTTTCAGTGTCTTCCTGGCCCTACGTTTGATGTCAGACTCTGCTGCTCCACCACAGCCTTTGTTTCTCAGCTCCATGTCAGCAGAGCCTGCTTTTACTCCCAGGCAGTTCAGGAAAACAAAGGCAGCAGTTCCAGCCACCCCAACCGCCCATACAACCCAAATCTTGATCTCTGTAAAGTTGCACAAGAGGATAAATCAGCCAGCCACAGAAAAGCCAAGAGACCAGAGCTCTGACATCACGTCTCAACACTGTGTCAGCATATCCAAAAACTGCCCCCCCACCCCAACTCCAGAGTCCTGAGACGCTCATGCCGACTGGACAGGCGAGACATCAGACTGTGTCTGTGCAGGGACTAAGGCATACAAAGAGTTAAAAGTGGCTGACTCCCTTTTTTCACAGGAATCTGCTCACATGCTCATTTTTTTAACTGGAAAACACAAAAGGAAAAAAAATAATAATAATAAAGTGCCTTCGCAAGCTGGTGAAACACCACAAACAAACTTCCTGCTGACTACCGCCCGCCCCCTCCACCCACCCCCCGGGGGGGGGGGGGGGGGGGGGGGCGGGCCCCAGCCCGCCCCCACCCCCCACCTTTCTCATTCCCGTTCCCAGCTGAGCTCATTTTCGGTGAAACTTCAGATTCAGCACTTTATTGCTCTCTCCTCTCTGCTCTCTTTCTCAATCACTGCTCCGCAATGCTGCTGCTCTCTTCCACTCCTATCCTTGTTTGGTGTCACTCTGTCTGACTCTTCCCCCTCCCCATCCCCCACTGCTCATTAAGACAGCCTAATTCGTGGTAGCGTCTTTACAAGAGGAAATGGCCTCCCACTGCTGGATGGACATGTCACCTCGCCGAGTCCTCACCAGCTTTACAGGATGTTGCTCAAAATATGCCTCACATGTCTGGTCACCTCCTGATTTTACACTGGAGAACCCCATCTGCCTTCTTCTGGCAGTCCCCAGCAGATATTATCTTCAGAAGGCACATTTAAGGAAGACTAGCCTTATTATTAACCCCAGCATACCCTGGTCACTTGTATTACACACTGGCCTTCTGGCCTACAGGAAATTCAAAAGTTTTAAGTTGATTGTCTAGCCTTCAAGACCTGAATTTCCCAACCTGTCCTTTGAATCATAATGGACAGCAACAGTCCAAACTGATCTTCTAATCTTGATGGACACCAACAATCAAAACGGATCATTTAGCCCTGATGGACACCAATAGTCCTATCTGACCCTCTGATCGTGATGGACACCAATAGTTGTAACTGACCTTCTGATTTTGATAAACACCAACAGTCCAGACTGACTTTCTGGCCTTCGGTGGTGCTGATAGTTCAGATTGATCTTCTGATCTTCACAGACACAATTTATAATAAATGATTTTCTGGCCTTCACTGACAACGACAGCCCAATTTGTTATGATCATCAAAAATACCAATTGTCCAAAGTGGTCATCTCATCTTCAAGAACACAGAGTTGAAACTGTCCATTTCATCTTTTAGTTTTTATAAGGACAATGGTAGTCCAAAATAATCTGATAGACACCATTAATCCCCTCTGATCTTCTAGTCTTGATGGACACTGATAGTTCTAACTGACCTTCTCATTTTGATAAACACCAATAGTCCAAATGGACTTTCTGGCCTTCAGTGGTGCAATAGTTCAGACTGACCTTTTGATGTTCACAGACATAATTTGTCATAAATGATCTACTGGCTTTCTCAGACAATGACAGCCTAATTTGTTACAATCAGCAAAAATACCAATTACCCAAAGTCGTCATCTAGTCTACAAGAACACAGAGCTGAAACTGTCCGTTTACTATTCTAGTTTTTAAGGACAATGGTAGTTTAAAATAATCTGATCTTCACTTTAATCTTGATGGACATCATTAGTCCTAACCACTTCTTCCCATATACAGTATACACTACTGGTCAAACATTTTAGAACACCTGCGTTTTTTCAGTTTTTATTTAGAGTTTAAAGTCTTAATATTTCATGAAAGTAAGGCATAGAACACATAAACAATGACAAATAAAAAATAAGTCAAGGAATCATTAAGTGTACAAAATTTTATTCAGATTTTTAATTAATCAAAGTAGCCACCTTTTGCTGATATAGCAGCCAAACTGTGGTAACCCTTTTGATTTAGAATCCCAGTCACTCTGTGCAAGTTACCAACTCTGCCTCCAGCAAAAGAACCCCAGAATATCACAGTTCCTCTTGCATGTTTGTGACAGTTAGTGCCACACAATGAGGAACCAGCCTTTCACCAGCTTGACAGCAAACACCCTGCAAGATGAAGCCAAGATTCCAAATTTTGATTCATTGGTCTATAAGTCTTCCTTCCAGTCTGCAGTAGTCCACAACTGGTATGAGGTGAGAAACAAAAATAACCGGATTGGTAAAAAAAAATATTTATTGATGAATTACAGCATTCTAAACATTGTCACCTTATATATACTCCCCATCCCGATCTCTACACCGCTCTATACGTATCTTCCATTGATTGAAACAGTGCTGGAAGTCTTCTTACTTGAGGCTCATCAACAGGCTTACCGTTTCTGTCTTCACTTTATCCACTGAAGAAAGATGTGTTCCCTTCAGGTCACTTTTGATTTTTGGGAACAAGTAAAATCACAGGGAGCTAAATCGGGTGAATAGGGAGGGTGATCGAGGACAGGAATGTTTTTGTCAATCAAAAACTGCTTTATGGAAAAAAGCATTGTGCGCAGGAGTGTTGTCTTGACTTGTCCCACTGTTCGCTTTTTTCACCCGGCATTGTTGTGGCAACTCGTGTAACGATTGTTGTGCAAATACTGACTGGGGCTATTCACAGGATATACCTGGATGGTCGGCGGTTTAAGAGGGCATGTAAATGGGATATACTGTGGTTCGATGATTCACGTCCAGCCGAAATCCAGACGGTTTTTCAGAAAAGCCCCAAGCTCAGTCCGGTTATTTTTGTGTCTCACCTTGTATTTCAAGGCCCTATTTTGTCTTTGAAGGAATGGCCTTCTTACTGCCGCTCACCCTGTCAAACCTGCAGCACAAAGTCTCCTCTTCACAGTACAAACTGAGACTTGCTTTTGTCGACCAGCTGTGCTTGATCTGTTGTGCTGTGAGGCGTCTGTGATCAAACAAGCTGGTGACCCTCATAAACTTGTCTTCTGACTGGGTTGTGGCTTTGGGTTGGCCAGATCTCTTCCTATCAGCTTTTCTGGTTCCTAATTGCCTTTGGATTGTGTAAGACACCATTGTACTCACTGAAACTTGGATTTTTTTTGCAATTTCTCTAAATGAAAGGCCTACACTTCTAAGGGTAATAATGCTCCGTCTCATTTCATTTGTTAATTGCCATTATAACTAGAATATTGTCCAAGTAGTACTTCAGAGAGTGCAGTAATACAGTCTGTTCCAACTCTGCTTTAAGACAGAAAGATGGATTTTAAGTAATCGACAGAAGCTGGGACACCTGTACAAACTGTGTGCTTCAACTTGCAAGGCTTCAATTACGTTAATTGCTGCAAAACATCTGCAGGTTGTAATCTATTAGTTGTTCTCTGAAGAAGGCCCATTTATAATATTCTGAATTTCCTTATTTCAGTTTTTGCTAACCTAAACTTTAAATTTTAAAAATTCTCAGTTTTCTGTTTACCTTTTCACCATTTTAGGTTATTCTTTACATTTCACCTGCATAAATTTGAAGGAAAACTGGAAGAACTGAGGTGTTCTAAACACTTTGACTGGTAGTGGAAGTGTCTTGCAAATCGAGCGTGGTCCTCAGAGTGAGCACCTCTATGTTGAATCGAGAACAAACATCCAAGTGCGGGTCCTCCTTGGTAAATCAAGCACAGCAGCTGGAGGGGGCGGGGGATTGGGTTTAGCACCCCCTTGGTGAATTGAGAATGATTGTTAGAGCAGGAGGGGGACCTACCCTAATACCAATAAAGACAATAGCAACTCGTAAACCACTAGTCCTCTGGGATCTTCTGGCATTCATATGCAGTGATGGTCCAAACTGATTATGATCTTCACAGACACCAACTGTCTAAAGTGGTCTTCAAGAACATTAAAGGTGTTTTCATACTCATCACCTTTTTGTGTCAGGTGGTACGGTTGCATTTCACACAGCATACTGTCACAAAAACCAAAAGTAAAAATAAACACCCCTTCGACTTCTTTCATTGGGTAAAAACAATCTCTTCCTGGGAACAATCATCATGGAGGGTCACCACCGTACAGCCAATAATTATGTGGTGAGTGGTTTGTTTGTCAAACACAGCTCTGGGAACAGAATACCTATTATCTGTTAGCTAGTGGAGTCCATGTAAATTATGTGCTCTTTTGTATGCTACAGGAAGGACATGTTACATCTGGACGACTCTACAAAAGACGGCAAGCTCTACTGAGGGCATACAGTGATGTGCGTCAATTTCATTTAGACAGTAGATGCATCAGGCGAGTTTCTTTTCACAGTATTTTGCATATTTACTCTCCAGTATTCACCATATGAACATAACCTCTATTTAATTTATCTCAAATCACATCTACTAGTCTTTAAGCCTATAAATATTTGTTGTATATTGTACTGAGAGGATGCCTGATCTGTGCACTTCACTCTTGCAGTATAAGATTATGGCATTTGATCATTGGTTTCACAGGGCTTGCTTCTCATCACTTTGGTAGATGGTTTGATTAACCCAATCACAATTAGGGAGATGTTAAGCAAAATGACACCTTTTATTGGCTAACTAGAAAGATTACAATATGCAAGCTTTCAAGGAAACTCAGACCCCTTCATCTTGCCTGAAGAAGAGGCCTGAGTTGCCTCGAAAGCGTGAATAAAAGGTGTCATTTTGCTTAACTTCTCACTAAATACATAATGGCTAACACAGTACAACACTCTAGAACTCCAGTGTCAACTGAAATTAAACCTTTTTTTGGTTATTTAACATGTCCAAATGACTAAATCAGGCGCTAGGCTTGCTCTTATTCGCAGGTATTTCTGCCAGCTGTTTAATGAAAATTCTCAGAGGGGGTATCTATCTGGGAGTCTTTATGCTGCCTAATTACCATCAGCAAAAGCACAGCATGACTACCACATCTTGCACACCTGTGTACACCTAATGCACACTATTTACTGTACTTACATCAGCCACGTGGTGGATCACATTCATACCTCCTGTGAACCACTCCAGGGCTTGCTAGATCCCGCATGGAGACCACCAAGAGTTTCTAAAGACTCTCAGTCTGGTTGTTTTGGTCTGCTCCAGAGTTCACATCTACCTAAACCAACAGAGCTATGGGGAAAAATCACTCTGGAGTTTGAAAAAACTGGTCAAAAAATGAGTGAGAAAACACTGTCCTTTTCATCCTGTTGTCCTCAAGAACACTGCTAGCGAAAAACAATCTGATCTTTACAGAACGCCTATAGTCCTATCATCTCATCATGTAACTCAGTTGGAATCACCATTAATTTTACTGAATCAGCCCGCAATCTCAGAGTTCTCTTTGATTCTAGCATGTCATTAAAAGCGCACATTACAAAGTTGTCCAAATCATGTTTCTTCCATCTTAAAAATGTTGAGAAATTAAGGCACTTTCTAAATAAACAGGATTCTGAGAAATTAATTCATGCATTTATTTCTAGTAGGATTGACTACTGCAATGCAGTGTTCACTGGCTGTTCAAACTGTTCTCTATACAGCCTCCAGTTAATCCAAAATGTTGCTGCAAGAATTATTACAAGAACAAGAAAATATGAACACATAACTCCAGTTCTTAAATCCTTACACTGGCTCTCGGTTAAGTTTAGGGAAGATTTTAAAACCCTTCTTTTAACATATAAAGCATTAAATGGCCAAGGTCCGGCTTACTTGTCTGAACTTATCATGACTTACAAACCGGAGCGCACATTAAGATCTCAAGATGCCGGTCTGCTTAGGATTCCAAGGATTAATAAAAAAACAGTGGGAGGTCGAGCTTTTAGTTACAGGGCCCCTAAACTGTGGAATGGTCTGCCTGCTACTATAAGAGATGCCCCTTCGGTCTCAGCTTTTAAATCCCGACTGAAGCCTCACTACTTCAGTTTAGCACACCCCGACTAGAGCTGCTGATTAAATGTACAGACTGTATCTCTGTTGTTCGTCATTAGCACTAAAACATAAGTAACATGATAGTTATAATTTGTTACTAACCCTCAGCTACTCTGTTTCTCTTCTCAGTACTCAAATGTGGCACTTGGTGCCACAGCCAACCTGCCAAGTTGTTTTTCCTGCTTAAGGTAAAGTCATCCCTGATGGAGGATCACAGGAATCATCAGGTAGAGCGGTCCTTTCATCGGATTGGCTGACTCAGCTGTGGAATGGCCAATAGGGGGAGGCAGCTTGATGGCTGAAGTCTCCAGAATTCTGAACAAATCCAAATCGTATTATGTGATATCATCTACTGTTGAATTCTGCTCTGTACTTGTAATATTTCTATTGCACTCTTTTATTGAGGATTACTTGTGTTCTGTGCACTGTGTTTACTTCATTTTGTGACACCCACTGCACGCCCAGCCTACCAGAAAAGGGGTCTCTCTTTGAACTGCCGTTCCCAAAATTTCTTCCATTTTTTCCCTACAAGGGTTTTTATGGAAGTTTTTCCTTGTCTTCTTAGAGAGTCAAGGCTGGGGGGCTGTCAAGAGGCAGGGCCTGTTAAAGCCCATTGCGGCACTTCTTGTGTGATTTTGGGCTATATAAATATAAATTGTATTGTATTGTATTGTATCTTCACTGAAAGCATTTGTCAGTGACATAACTAGAATCCTTTAGGCTTTAGCACAGGGGTGGGCAAAGTCATTCCTGGAAGGCCGCAGTGGCTGCAGGTTTTTGTTCCAACCCAGTTTCTTAATTAAAAAAAAATCCTTGTCAATTATTTAATTTCAGGGCTCGTTAGTGCTTTAACTCTGCCATGTCAGGTCATTCTCATATCCTAGATATTTTTTTCCTTTCTATGGATATCATCCAAATGATTTGAAGTATGAAACAGATGAGTAATTCTCAGTCATTCACTTTTTTCTCTTCATTTTCTTTCCAAGTATTTAATTAAACCAAATAGTGCACGATAAACACAAGGGGGTATAAATGGAAAAAAGGTTAATGGAGAAATGCTGAATTTGTCATTAGCATCAGATTGCTAATAAGTGGTGATTAAAAACCAAGACTGTTTAAGACTAAAATAAGCAATAAGGGTTCAAAATGTAAACGAGTGAGACAACCAAAATGAAGCAGAAGTGTTACTTGAGCAATAAGGGCTTCTTATGAAGCAACTGGGTTGGAACAAAAACCTGCTGCCACTGCGGCCCTCCAGGAATGACTTTGCCCACCCCTGCTTTAGCAGGTACAAAAAAAAATGAATTAGCTTCCCCCATGTGAAATTCATTTTAAATCCCAGTTAAGAACTACCCTCATCAACTACAGTAGATATGTCAAGCATTAAGCTTTATGGAATGGTGAGAATGATAACACCATTGACCTTTTCATTCCAGTGTGAACTAAGCAATCATGTTTATAATAAAAGCTTGAAAAACAAAAACACACAGCCACTGTTAGCCGCCCAGCCCCATGGGCACCACTGCAATTGCCCTGCCCGTACTGCCAATCATTATGCCACTGGCATTTGAACTAATGGATCTCCTGGTCTTCATAGTCAGAAATTCTAAAATGATACGATCTTCACATACACACTCTTTACATATTGCTCTTCTTCTTCTTCCTTTTCATCTTTTCTCACTTGTATGTGGGGTTGATGTACTTGATAAACCTTCTCCATACAGCTCAGTCAGTCCTGCACCACCACCTCCTTGTTCAAACCCATTTCCTTTAGATATTTTTTTTACTTAACTTTTTACTCACTAAATCTATAATCTATAATAAAAAATAAATTTATAATCTAAATCTATAATGGCTAACACAGTACAACACTCTAGTACTCCAGTCACAAGTGAAATTAAACCTTTTTTTGGTTATATAACTTCTCCCTCACTCTCTCTTCCCTTGTACTTCCATTCCTATCACTTATTTGTTCATATATTCATTGTCTCTCCTTATCACATGTCCATATCACTTCAACCTACACAGTTTCCTGGCCTTCAAGAATTATATTGGTTTAAATAGTCCGAAGTGATCTTATATTCACTGACATCAATGGCCCACACTGATCTTCTATGACACAGATTGTTTAAAAACAAACTGCCTTTCTGGCTTTCATTAATAACAATGAAAGTCCAAAATAATCTGATCTTCACAGACGCTTTTCTCTTCACTCCACACACCTCAGACTATAAATATTGCACCAGATCATGTTACTTGCAGAGACTGTCTGATGATTCTATACTAGTGGAGTCTGTTAACAAGGGGCTGAGACAGAGTATCAGAGTCAAGTGAAGGACGTTGTTTCTTGATGCGGAAAGAATTGTCTGCAACTTAACATCAGCAAAACCAAGGAACTGGTTATTGTTGACTTTCTCTGCAAGAAGAGAAGGTGGGGCACTGTTACAAGTACTTGGGGGTCCACATCAATGACAGGCTGGACTGGTCTCGTAACTCTATATGAGAAAGGGCAGAGCAGGCTTTTTTTAACTTTCTCGCATACAAAGTATAGGGAAAGTATTGTAATCATCCAAAACTTTGATGTCGAGATTTTGATGAATCTCGACATTTTAGACCTCTCTGAGTCCGAAAATACCTTTTTTGGAATTATGTCTGTGTGTCTGTCTGTGTGTGTGTGTGTAAACATGATAACTTGAGTATGCTTTCATTTGGGTCAACCAAACTTTGCATACAAGTATTAGGTGCAAAATGTTAATTTCTATCAACTTTTGAGATACTTCCGCTAACCAAAAATTCATGCAGCTGAGTCTGATTTATTCAACTTTACTGTTATAATAATTCAATATAGTATTAATATGATTTGATTTATTGTTGATGGTTCTTTAATGTACATCTCTCTATTATGAAAAAAAAACTTGGTACGAGACTTTTTTCCTGCGGTGAGACGTGATCTTTTGAAGAGAGACAGACAGACACTTTCACGTCCTGTGAGATGGTCAAGTCACATCATACTTATAACCTTTGGAAGCAAGTCCCGTGTACACGTGCTGATCAGGTTAGAGATAATGGAGCAGGAATATTCGAAAGTCTCAAAAAAATGAGAGTAAAGATCACATTAGTGCAAACAAACAGAAGATATTACTCGGTGAAATAACGGAACAGCGAAAAGAGATTGAATAGTGTTTGAGGATGTCTGGGGGAGAAGAGAGACAAGGCAGTGACTTTAAAACTTTTGAAGCGACACATGAAATGCAGATCACGCCGCACAGGAGCAGCAGTAAGCCAGCAGCTGATTGAGCAAAGAGGAGGTAAAAAAACAACTGCTATTTGAGTCCCATTGTATCTCCATTAAAAAGGGGTTTCGGAGGAGCGACCGCATCTCCTTGGGGTGTGTTCAGCCCCCCTCTTCACAACGGAGCGTAATGCTTGACTTAAGGGGTAGGCGAGCGAAGCCCCTTAGCAATATAAAAATATAATCATTGTCTTGCGGTTTACTCTTCAAATATCCATCCCCATACCTGATTAAATGAGAAGGTCTAGGGAAGACCACTCTCAATTTTTTTCTTAGGAGACTGCGTTCCTTTAATGGGGGTAATGACATTGTACAGATTTTCTATGACTTTGTGATGGTCATTAAGATTTTCTAGGCTGTGGTGAGCTGGAATGGTAACATCACTTCAAGAGAAGCCCACCAAATCAACAAGCTAATTAAAAGGCCAGCTCCGTTAAGGGACCGCACTCTGGGCCCCCGGGAGGTCTTAGCAAAGAAGAGAATGAAGACAAAACTGAGTGCCATTATGAACAGTGCAGCACATTTTCTCTCTGACACACTAACACTGAGGACTTTCAGGCAATCATTTAGCAGAAGTGTGTCAAGAAACGTTACCGGGGCTCCTTTATTATGCCACTATAATGTCTCACTGTGACTGTGACTGTTCTTTTTATATTTAGTTAAAATAGAAGTTTTTCGTTCTTTTATTTTTCAATACTTTAGTCATTCTGGTGTGCAATGGGGGGTTGTTGTTGTTTGTTATAATATTTATTTACTTATCTGTTGTGCTTCTGTGAAATGGCACTTTTCCCCCTGGTGACAAATAAAGCGCTATCTACCGTATATACTCGCGTATAAGTTGGGTCTTGAAACCCGAAAAATCGATCATAAAATCAGACCCCGACTTATACAGCCATTCAAAAATGCGACACTTATAATTTTTTTTTTACATCTTGTTGTCTCTTCCAATCTCGTGCCAGTTTCTCAGATGCACCGAATTTTGTTGCAGCAGCGCAGTTACCAGTTTCTTTTGCCACTTCAATGACTTTTAATTTAAAACCATCCATCCATCCATCTATTATCCAACCCACCATATCCTAACTACAGGGTCATGGGGGTCTGCTGGGGCCAATCCCAGCCAACACAGGGCGCAAGGCAGGAAACAAACACTGGGCAGGGCGCCAGCCCACCGCAGTAATTTAAAACCAATTTCATATTTTCTTCTTATCGAATGCTCAATTGTAGATAAGGGATGCTCTTATGATGTATGAGGGTGTGAGATACAAAAAAACACAAAACAGTGCAAATGTCGCTTTGGAATAGTTTGGGCATTACCGTGTGGTCACGTAGGCACAATAGAGAGAGAGACAGACAGACAGACAGACAGAGAGAGATGATACAGCACATTGCTGTGCCCACATAGAAAAAAAAAAGGCACTGTGCTCCGTGGTTACTCTCTCAGGTGGGCATTAGCATATCATAATCTCTTGGACCAATAGCGTTTTCTGCATTTGACTTATACGACTGACATTATAAAACACCAGAAATTATACTATAAAATCAAGTCCCGACTTATCCGCAAGTATATACGGTACCTATCTATCTATCTAACAATGGCGCAAAGTGATCTTCAGGTCTTCGTGGACACCAATAGTCCAAACTTAGCAGATAAGCACAGATCCCAAATGTCAAGAGTGGTCCTCTGGTCCTCATGGACACTGGTAGACCAAGTTCATCTTCTATTCTTAAGAATACAGTCACACAAGCTGACCCAGTCACCAGCAGTTCAGGTTGATCTTCTAATAGTCCTATCTGATCTTGTGTTTCTCCAGCACCAACACTTCAGACTGAACTTCTGATCTATGCATGCTTTGCTACTTCTGAATAAAAATCTTCACTGCACTGGTACTTCATGTTGATCTTTACTTAAATTTCTTGGAGTGACCTTCACCAATGAACTGGGCACTAATCATCTTGGCGATCATCAAGACAGCTCTCAAATTCCTTCACTTCCTCAGATGTGTAAATAAGGCCTGGATGACTCCATTAATGCTCACCATAGGCACACAGTAAAGTATGCCCTGACTGGCTGAATCACATCCTGGTATGGCAGCTGCTCAGTTTCACAGGGTAGTGAAGTCGGCTCAGAATTTAACTGGTGCTCTCTGTCCAGTACATAAATACCACATGCTGCTATAAAAATGCAATCAGTTCCTTGAAAGCCTTCAGCCTTCCACTTTTCTCACTCCTCTGTTTAGAACTTTAAACACTCACAAAATTCAGGACGTTATCCTACTCAACAGACCTTTGTATGGATAATTCTGATTCTTTCTCATATTTATCGCAGGACACTGTATTTATTCTTTTGTTGTTGGTACAATACCACTGTTACCAATCTGTGGGCGCCATGCAGGTTAGAATTTCAATGCGCTGCCTACATGATTATAAATTTGAACTTTTTTGGTCCTTATAGAAGTCACAAATGAAAGCTGCTCTTCATGTTCCACACCAACTCTAGTCTAATTTTTTCACAGATAGACATTTTACATCCCAGTGGCCTGTTTGTCTGATCCATCCTGCCTTCCAGATTTTCATCTTGCTCTCTATCAAACATACCATTCACACGGTCAGTGGCGCCCTGCTCCTAAAACCAATGTCTAGCATTTCGGACGCCAGAGGACAGCAGGCTTCTCCCAGCAGACACTCTCCTGTTCCTGCATCAGCACCCCAGCCACCACTTCCCCACCATCCCTTTTCCGTATGCTCACAGACAGCTTGCCTTGTGGTTTCAAGAAACAAGAGTCAGCTAGAAAATAAATCCCCCGACACGGAATTAAAAAAAAAGAAGAAGAAAGATCAGAGCCATGAGATCAAGGGGGTGAGCACAAGAACAAAAGTGAGCAGTCAGCCGCGATAGTAAAGCTAAACAAACCCGAGGCTCGGCTTCATGGTGGAACTGCTGCCCTCTCATTCTTACCGCAGACGCCATTTACCGTGCAGTCAAGAGGAGAGCGGGGCCGCTTCCTGCATTCCTGCAGCGCGTGGAGAGGGCCGACCAGATGCTGACACGGACCACTTGGGCCACCCGTTTGGTCAGATTATGTGGTGGGCAGGGGGGGATGGTGAGGGTAGCTGACTCAGACCACCAGGTGCCAGAGGACCCAGCCTGACTCAAGAAGTTTAGGAAGCGATCTTCATCTCAGGCAGCTGGGATCTGATGGGGGTGACAAGGGTGTAGTTAGCATCCTTCCTCCCAGCTTCTGTTTTCTGAACATCCAGCACAAATGACCTTTGGAGTGGTCATAGAGGATGTCACTAAACCACTGGCCAGGCACACAGCTAAGGTCATGTCTCTGGTTTTAAAGCCTTTCCTGCCAGATGCAGGTGAGCCCATAATGAAGTCCCACGGCTGTGGTCATTGATTGCGAGTTTCTTCCTCTTCCTCAGTTTGCTCATTCACAAATTTCCAGACTCAAACCTTATGATCTGCAGAGTCGGATATAAATAACACTGCAATCATCTCTTTTTCTAGTGACTTTTTGCAAGAAGGAAGTGAGTCACATTCTGTCAACCTTTTCACGCCTTCATAACTGACCATTATGGCACAACAGTGAGCTGATCTCTAGGAGCAAGAGGTTATAAACAAGACAAAAAGAGCCTTTCCCCATCAACAGGAGCATAACGCTACAGGCGAGGGCATCTCTGAACCACCATACACCCTTCTCACTCCCTAAGGTACATCTCTTAGGCGAGTCCCTGGCTTCATCAACAAGAGCAGGCCACAATTTGAATATACTCCCCCCCTCCACCCCACCCCTGCCTCTGCCCCCACCTCCTCATTCCCTCAAACATGCTGACGTGGTCAGTGGAAACAAAACCGAACTCGCATCTGGTTCTCATCTTCAGAGCAGAAGGAAGACTGGGGTTTAATATTTCTGGGATGGTTTCATTTATCAAAGACAGCAAATAGTTCTTTGAAGGAAAAGAAAAAGAAAAAACCTCTCGCTACAAAGCAAAAAAAAGATCCATTCTGGGAAAAGTAAAGCCGCATGCCCTGCAGAATCGAGCTCCATGTACAGGCTCTCAGCAGCGCCGCTCCTGGTCTAATCACAGTGCCAATGCCAACCTCATCCAGAATCTGGTGTCGATACAGTTGATGCCATCATATGTGAACAATGGTAACAATACAACTGTGGCTACCACTGCAGACTAAATACAGCTAAGTGTGCAGTATCTAGATTCTAGCAGAAATACATCTGGGACCATTTTATACACGTCCCAGTACAAAGAGAGCTAGCCCACTCTGTCGATACTTCTGCACCAATACAGCTGGGCCCATCTTACCCACACCCAAACACAAAGTCAGTTAAGCGCACCCTGTCCAGATTCCAATTTAATGCAGCTGAACACACCTCAGCTGGGCACCGGTATCAAAGAAGCTAATCTTACAATCTTTGCACACCAGTGCCAATAGCAGAGAGCCCAACTTGTCCATAGGCTAGTATCAGTATAGCGAAACCCACCTCTTCTCTTCTTCATTATCATTACAACTGAACTCCCAGATGTGAACAGCAATTTTAATATAACTAAGCACATCCTTCCTTAACCCGAGTATTGTTAAGGCTAGGCCAACCTGTCTGAGCTCAAGTGTTGAAACAGCTGAGCCCAAAATGTCTAGACACCAAAATCACTGCAGCTGAAACCCCTGATCCTACCATGTTTGAACACTGAGGGAAACCCCGTCCACACACACACGTATTAATACAGCACACGTATTAAAAAGCTCCCTTCATCTGGACTCCCACGTCATTACAACAGAGCCCATCAGAACTTGGACCACTTAATCTGGAAAACAGTATCACCACCGCAATCCCAACACAGCCAAGTCTATTCTGTGAAACCATTAGCATTACTACAGCCTAACTCTGCTCATCTGTTCTCTGGTATCAGTATAAGAGCCTGCCTATGTGGATACCACCCTTCAAACAGCCAGACTCACCTCGTCTGGACACCAGCACTAACCCAACTGAGCCCACATTATGCATTACCCGTGGTGTGGTGTCCACACAGTTTAGGCTTCTGTACTGCCCTGCTGAAAAGATCTGGCACAGAGGCCCAGCATGAAGATCACCCCTCCCTATTTTGGACCACTCACATGTCCACACACCTCAGACATAACTTTTACCCTCACCCATGCACCCAGATGAAATTAAATTTGGTTAGACAGAGGGCTGGACAGCCTTATTCCTAATATACACTTCATTGGGTTAATTTACTATAGTTGTTAATTGCCAGTATGTATGCAGCCTACTCTCTGGTGTTCTTCTGAAGGACATCTGTTCATAATTGTTACACCATAATTAGTGCACATAAGCCCACCGCATCTGGAGATCCTTAAAGAGAGAAGAACTCACAGGCTCGGTCACATCACAGTCTCTCTTAATTTCAAGACTGCCCCTTCTTCTTCTTCTCTTCATAAGAAAGCACACAAATCTGAAGAAGGGGAGCCTGCTGTGTCCCTAGAGCATACCGCAACTCATATCCCACCCTGGACCCTGTCATTATGGCCTTTCAGTCAAGTTTATTTACATTTTACTTTCAAGTTGCCACTCGATTGGATATAAAAGACAGTGACAGACAACACAGGGTCTTACAGCTTCCATATTAATGGCAGTTGTGACCTGAGGAACACATGATGGACAAAGCAGTCACTTACACCAGGGCTTGAGAAGGCACTTCCTAGTCACTAGCGGGCGACTAAAGGAATCAAATGAATGCCAAGAAAGAGGTCTCCTAGAAAAAGAACACATGACACTGACGTCCAGTATCAGAACATCATGTGCACTTAGTGACTTACTGCTGGAAAGCACAGAGGTACGCCACAACAGGAGAATCTTGGGGCAACAAAGTGACCTTTTCCCCAGGATCAAAGGAAACAGTAAGCAGGATTCAGTCATTATGCCCTAGGAAATGGTTACATTTTAAAAAGGAGTCCGTCAGCAGGGCACATACAGGCTATTTTAACTGTGCCCAACAAAACCTCAGCTATGCTACCCAATTTGCAGGGCTCTCTAACCTGATCACAGCTGCAGCAGACTGATCGATATAAAAGAAATCAACCCAATCCCCCATTTCATGCCAGACAGATTCCCAAAGAGTCAAAATGACTTCTTGTGGATAGGTTGCCAGACTAGAGCAGGGTACAAATGGTCTCATGCTAAGGAATCCTGAAGCTCATCGTATCATTAAATACGGTTTTTCATTAACATATTATTATGATCAAGCTAAAAAAAAAAGTGTATTCAATTTACTTCTTAAAAATGCCCATGCCAGTAAATGAAAATTTAGGGACTGCTTTCCTAGAAGGACCACATTTAGCAATAAGGATTTTAAGGAGTTTTCTTTCCTCTGAAAAGTAAGGAAAAACATCACAAGATTTGTTAGAATGCCAAAGTGATGCAATGTGTTTTGCTAAAATGTGGCGAGCATTGTGGCCCTCTACTGCCCATGTCTGGTAATTACACTTTAAAAATAAAGACGTGTTTAGCTTAACTCCATATTAGAAAATGAAGCCAACTGGGTTTCATCTATAGACTCGCCAATAAAATGAATTAAAGTGCTGATCCGTAGAGCATTAAGATGAAGGTTCAATTCCCTACAGCCGATTTCACGTGCAACCTCAAGAATGATGCTTAACCTGCATGGGCTTCTTTTGTAACTACGTGCCTCTTAAATTATAAAATAAATATAAGTGCATTTAGAGAACTATGAAATGCACAATACATATCCACCCTAAAACCTGTTGGAAACAGCTGTGGGTTTGGAGGGGATGTTCAACACTGTATGGTTACTTCAGTTTCTGAAACAGCTGACACTAAAGCTTATCTAGCCAGTGGCCCTTTATTCAACCACAGTGCTGACATATTGAATAAATCAGCTTTCATTTTATTTTCATGCTTGCTTTTCAAATGAAAAGGTGATTCATTCATTATACTACAATGCATTTCTTTGTTTGTCCAATATGTGGCAGTTAAATGACACTGCTTTAAGGCAAAGTTGTGAGTCACCCTGTTTTGCAAAGCCAGCTGATTGGCAATAAGGCTTAAGACACTTCCGGGCAAGTGGAATCATATGTTAGAGAAAGCTGACTACTTTCCTGTCATACTGAAAATTTGTTTGCAATGTGTTTTAGCTTTTATGTTTTTTCCTGATTAAATTTCAATGACCGATCTTAAGCATGAGGTATTTACTGCATGTAGCCACTTCACCCATTCTAAGTGACTTACAGATCAAATTGTTGTGGTTCTTTCTTATCACTTAAACTGTATGCATAACAACTTGCAGCTTTGCATACAGATATCTGCTAAGTAATGACTATTAATTATAATATTTTGACATCTCATACAATGCAGGTTAAGTAACAAAGTTTGACAGAAGTGGTACTGAACCAGCAACATATTGGTTTGCTGTCTAAATCTTCTGACAAAAGGCCCAACAAGCTAAGTGGATCAGAGGCCAGCCATCATGTGCCAGCACAATTTAACTGCTAAGGAGCGTGGCACTTCTCTTTATAAGAAAAGCTTTTATTTTTTGCTCTTTATTTGTTTATATAGAGCTCCTTTAGACTTCAGTTGAAGGGCTCTCCTCTGTTTCTCTTCCGCTTCCTTCTCTTCCAGCTGCTTTCTCCAATGCTGCATTCCTTCATCCACCTGGGAACTCAGCTGCACAACACGCCTCTGAAATGGTAAGAATAGCCAATTTTAATAGGTAAACTAAACGTGAACACAGAGCGGAGGACATTTCTTTTGATCCAAATCACTTATTTCTTGGAGGCAAATCAGAAAGCACTGATGATGCATTTATTGGTGAAGATGAACTACCCTTAAAATACTGGTTGGGACACAAAACTGCAGGAGCACTAGTGGCACAACTAGCAATGAAAGCTGTAGCCATACTATCTACATGGCACAATTCAGCAATTGTGACCCAGCAGGTGATGTTAGGATGGGATTATAAAGAAAGGTGTATTTGGCAAAGGATCAATAAATGGAAGGAAGCAGAGGCCAGAGAAACAGAAGTGCAGTAAACTGATGCAAGGTTAGTGGGTTGTGGTGATGCAGGATTGTGGGTGAACAGACCAGACACAATACCTGGTAGTAAGTGAACTTTTATTGGTATACGTAGGCTTTTTAAGGCATGAGGTCATTTAGTACTTTTTGTTCTTCCTGTTGTGCTTAACCGCTCCTATAATAAAAGACTTCACAATTTTATACTTTTGGCTTACTCGAGTCTCCTTTGGATTTGGGGAATTACTCATTAGCATTCCCTTCAGTTCACATTAGTAACATTCCCTTTCTTTAAAAACTGCTAAATAGGACGGTTATGGCCACCACCTCAAGAATTAATCTCATGCATTTCTGTACCTAGTTAGTGCAGTTTAGGGCCTAGTGGCCTGTAGCACTGGGCAAAAGACAGGAACCAGTACTAGAATAAAGGCGCTGGACACAATCAATCATTTGCAGTGGATCAATACAGCTTAACTTTAGAATGTGAGAGAAAAAGAGGACACTTGGGGAAATTCCACAAAAGAACAACAGGAAGAACATGTAAACTTTACATAGAGTGCACAAGGCCGTAGCACTAACCCCACAATCACCATGTCTCCCCTTAACCAAAGAACCAACAAGTAAACACACATGAATACCCTGGGGTATGGAGATCAACAAACAGCAAGAAAAATTTCTGAAAGATCCACTCTTTGCAGTATTTCCTGTAACTGTTACAGAAATGCTGGGAAAGCAAAGATCCGTTCAGAACCCCTGAGGATGATGATAAGATGAACAAATGCCAGGGCAGTATAGCGGATGTATTAAAATCTGAAACAAGAGCTATGGAAAGGTTTCAAGGGTATGAGCAGCAGAATGAGGTCTGGCTGTGTTATGAAATAAGTGAGCACCTTCAGTCTAAATTTCTGCCTTCAGTTACTTCTCAGCATAACATATGCTCTTTGTAATCGCCTGTCATCATTCCCAATAAACCTTAAGCATTAGCACATATTAATCATGGCAAACTGTGGGTAAAGCTATGTTAGTGCATGCACAAAGTAAGTAGAAAGGGCACATTCTGCAGAGAGAAAACTGAACACATAAGGCCAGACTTGTTACTACAGTACAGGGACATTCTGTACTTACTATTGCATGGTAATTCAGGAGTTGGAAAAAGAAAACAAATGGTGGGTTCTCTTTTAACATAACCCTTGTATAACCTGAAGCACTTTTTATTTACAGCAAAAAGTACCAGAACAGCTTGGAAAAAGACTCAATTGAGAAAGTAAGGGCTAAGACTATAGCAATATAGGTAATGGGCCCAACTCATATTAAAAACGCTTCTTGAGCAGAGATTCCCATCTGTTAGGATCATTAAAAAAAGCACATAAACATTGCATATAATAGCAGGCAGGCCTGTTGAGGCCTGCAAAAACTATAACTTGCAAGATAACCTTCATACTTGTTTGTGCTTTCTGATTGGTAGAACACAAGGAGACCCAAGAGTGCAGTAAATGTTGCAGAGACTCTCAGGAGGAGATGGCGCCACTCTGCTGAAAGTGAATTCAAGCCGTTGCTCCGCAAAATGCAATTACGTGTATGCTAAGAGCCCACAAGTAAAAAATCTGCTGGTTTTATGGTCCACTGTTTAAAATGCTGAACTACAACACACAAGACTGCTAGTTCAATTATTACCATCAACTCACCGTGTAAAGTCATTTAAGCTGCTAGAACTTATACTGTTGAAGAATGAAAAAGGTAGTATGACTTGTGGTTTAAAAAGTGCAAGTAAGCCATTTGAATATTATTTATTAAAAAAAAAAAAAAAAAAAAAAGCAATGAGCGCAATTGATGTTAGAAATGCTGCCTCGCAGGTCCAGAGAGCTGGGGTCAACAGTTGTTGTCTCTATGGAAAGAACATAGTTTTCTTTCTGTCTGGCTGTTCCCCAGGTACTGCAGTTTCCTGATAACTCTCAAAAGCAAGCACCAAGGTTGATTATTCTTTTGATTGTCTCAATATTAGTGAGTGTTTAAAATTAAATAAGTCGATTCAGTAAATGATACAATTCATTTTTGCACCAGCTTAAAGAAGAGCAAGCCTAACTTGGCACCATGCAGTGCAGGGCAGGAAACAGTCCTGGATAGAGCACCAGTCCGTCGCACAGGGCACTCACTACACACAAATTAATTTCACTAAATAACATAACACGTACATCTTTGGGATGTAGGGGAGAAAAAAAGGATTGCCAAGAGGTAAAAGATGGAGAAATTAGTGCAGAATCCCCACAGGCAATAACAGGTCCATGGTTCTAACTCAGGCTCCTGGAGATAAAAGACTCGAGTACTAACCACCATGCCACTTGTCACCCATAAAAAGAACAAAGTGGAAATAGGGCTAAACAGTTCATTCAGATATCTGCTGCAAGTGTTTATTTGACATTACAAAAAGTCTCAATGTGGTAATCTGCAAAAGTTAAATCTTCATGGATCAAGAAGATTTCTGAATAAACCGATAAACAGTGTGGGTACAAAACTTTCATGTTAAAAAAAGGTCAACAGTGCCTCCTGGTGGAAAGTTTTGCTGAAACTAAATTGTGCAAAGTTAAGTGGTGGAAAATACATTTTTATTTTTGGTGATAGACAAAACAAACTAAACAAGTTAGAAAATGTAAACATGGAGTAACATTCAGGTGCGACTTAAGTTGATGGATGTGAATGTTGGAGTATTTCACATTTTTTATTTACTTCATCCAAGAGTTGATTATTATATTTTTGTTTATTAAATAGTTTTGTAACAATAAGTCATATTCAAAAGTAAGAGCTACATAGGAATGCAGGCTACATTAAATGCATGCTTTTTAAAAGCACTTTACATTGGGGCTAAAAATGGAGCACAAATAGGATTGTGGTGGCTCCTTAGATTTCATACACAGCAAACTGCAATTCAAGTGAAGTAAAAATGGCATTGATTGATGTGTGTTAGTGGTGTGGGGTCTGTTACTAATTGTTCAATTTTCTACAACATAAAATGTATGAAAGTACACCCAACACAGTAGTATCCAATAATTAAAAACTGGAAAATCTCTATTAATACAAAATGAACAAGACTAGTATAAAAATGAGTCAATATTAACCTATGAATGGAGAAAAGGAAATTAAATAAGTTCCCCATCTAGCTATTAATATTAGTTAAAATACGGTAATCCGTTAAAATTAAACAAATAAGTAAGATCTTGAAAAGGAACTGATTTATTGTATAACGTGAATATGAATAGCACACAATGGGCAAGAAGATCAGGGGCTTGCCAGGATTGTTCACATATATCTGGGTATGAAAGATCAGGGGCTTAAGCCACAGAAGCCTCCTTCCTCTCAACACCACTGTCCATTTTTAAACCCGTCTATGTTTATATCACTTAGGGTAGCTGTACCTTTCCTGTGTTAATTAGTTCAAACACCATTTACCTGCAGGTAGATAACATTGGTTCTTTGACTAATACTATCTGCAGATTATTATGGTAATCAATTAATTTTCTTCCAGAGAAATTATATTTTCGACATTCTACCAGTTAACTTCACTAAAAAAGCAGGAGATGGGCACTGCACTGTGAGCTGTTTGAGCGTGTGTTCTTCCCAGCATCTGACTCACTTGCATTGGGCATCCAAGCAGCTGCCAGACAAATAAGACAGGAAAATATGCACAATATATACAAGGTCAGGCAAATGCACTCAAGATAAAATTGGAATAGTAAATTTCCTAGATGCAGTTGCACAGAATGCTTCTCCATTTTAAGATGTATGAATTTGCAAATTCGCCGATGTTTTTCAATGGGAAATTTTGAAAATTTAAAACTTTGTACAGCATAATCTGTTTGACATAGCTGGAGGAAAATGGAACTGTCTCGACAAACTTGTCTGAAAAATAAGGGTGCCACATGTCAAAAAAATTGCTCCACAGGTGGCCGATTTGTTTCAGCCGGACAGATAGACATGGGCTTTTGTAATAGGTGTTTCACTCATTATATGCCAATATACTTAAGAAGGAAACATGACTATGCCAAACAGATTGAGGAAGATAACAGGAGAGAGTGAAGTGCCAAAGAAAGAATAAGAATTACAAAGAAGTATACAAAACGAAAAGGGTATGGTGTCTTTTCATTCATCTATCATATAGGATTTTTGGTACTGCTGTATTTCTGTATATCAATGTCATGCAAATAATGTGTGAATACATGGATAAAAAATAATAATGAAGAAAATGCAAGATAAAAAAAGAGAACAACAGACAAACAGTGAGAAGAAATTGATTAAACAGTGAATGATCAGATGCAGAAAGGTATAGAGTTATTTGACAAGGCTCACTCCTGTACATAACTACAAAGCAGTCAATACTAGAGTGACAGGGGCCCTATGTAAAGAGTGAAGTAATAAAGCACCAGTTTTGGAACCAGGGAATTCTGGATGCTGGTGTTTTTACTTCCTTGTGTCAAATGCAATGGATATGGAAGAAATTCAAGGTTGTTTTGTAGCTTAAGGCCCCACCCATGAAAACATAGTGCTGGCATGATGGTGACAAATGGACAATTACCGCAAAGTCTGCTCTTTCTTGCTTCCTTCTAATCTGCCCTTTCATGGGTGGTGCTGGTCGGCCATCTGAAATAAAAGAATCACTGAAGTTAACTAGAAAACTGTGAATCAGCTGTGAATACTGTAATGATTTTTACCAATATAAGAGAACATAAATGTCGACTCACCAGCAAATGACCAGTCAGGTAGATCAGTTAATGGTCCATATTCAGTGTCACTTCTGGCAAATCCATGCCTGGATTATATATATAAAAAAAAAAAAAAAGGTTTCAGTTATTTTAAATTGAATTCAGTTAAGGTAAATCTTGTAAACCAATGAGAAGATAATTGGCAATATAAAGGTAGTGAAATATTCACAGTAGGTTAACTTTATGAATTTATATTATTCTTCCGCCTCAAAAATCTCACCAGGTACTGCCAAAACTGTGAACCCTTCCAGGTGTAAGACCATGGAACTAATGAATCCTCAACTTTGGTCATATCACCATTCAATGGTCTAATCCAGATAATTTCTAGGATATACAACAAACACCTGAATATGCTTTTCCTTTCATACTGCAAAATACTGCTATTGTGACAAGATATATCCATAGGATAAAATTTATCTCACAATGATTGAACTCCACATTATGACTCGTATTACTGGGTGAATAATCCAGCATAGTAGTTAGCATGAATATTTTCAAGGATCCAGCATCCTGGATTGGAAACCCTTGTCCAGTCATTGTCTGTGTTGGGTCTGCACATCCTCTCCACATCTGTGTTTTTCTCAGTGAACTCATTTTTCTCTCACATCATGAAGAAGTGTGCATTAGTATAACCAGAGATTCTAAACTGGCCACTTGTAAGTGTGCATGTATGCATAACTATGACCTGTAATAAAATGTCACTCCTGCTTTGTGTTCCATGTTGCCGCTCTGCACAACCTGGAATTGGAGTCAATGGGTTTGACTATTTCATACTCTAGTGCTAAGTGACCTCTACTTTATAAAGATATAAAGAGCCAAAACCAAAAGACTTTATAATAAAAAAAAAAAGTTTTCTAACACCGCCTCCTAAAAAATAAAAAAACAAACATTTTGACGTCCCTCTTTCATAGCCAACAGCTCTGCCTTCAATTCCAGAGCTCTAATTCGCTCAAATGTGTTTCACTTTCATGCACTATTCCCTTTTTCCAGACTATTTTTAACAATATTTGAATATAAAGAAAATGTGTTTTGAGCATACATCTACATACCTGTCAAGTGAAGTATGCAACAGGCTGAAATTTTTTCATGGACATTTTAATATTATTTCCTGTTTTTAAATATTGGGCCCCATTGAAGTAAATTGTACAAGAAACATTGTTATCTCCGTTTTCCATTAAAACATGGGATTACATTTTTTCCCCCTTAGCAGTCACTACAAACAACACAGAGGAAGTAACTGGTTTTAAAAAATTATAATTTTTGGGTGGATTATTCCCTTTTAAAAACTCTCTTCCCCTTTCACCCATGTACTATTATGAGGTTTATTGGACTCATTACTAATGGTAGTGAAACAACATATAGAAAGGAGGTGACTAATCCAGTGTCCTGTTGCTCGATACCACCAAGACAGTGTAAATGGTAAATGACGTTTGCAAACAGAGGTTACCACTTATCCCACTGGAAATGAATGACTCTGCAATGAATATGGTCGAATCTTTCCAATTTTTAGGTACAACTATAAAAATAACCTCAGCTAGGACACTACCTCCAATACCAAGAAGGCTCAGCAACAAATGTACATTTGAAGCCAACTACAGAAATTATATATTTCACAGCCCAACCTAGTACAGTTCTACAAAGCCAGAACTGAAAATGTGATCACATTCTTTATTGTTGTCTGGTTTGGTTCAGCTACGGTCCATTGTAAAATTAAACGACAGCCTACTGTGGTGTCTGCTGAGAAAAATAATTGGCTGTGCTCTTTCATCTGCTGACCTATATGCATCTAGTGTCATAAACCATGTCAAAATAAACACCACTAACTCATTTCACCCAGGTCATTACTTGTTCCAAAGATTCCCCTCTAAAAAGCATTACAGATCACTTAAAATTAAAACTAACAGACACCTACACAGTTTCTTTCCCAGATCCACAGCCCTAACAAAACATTTTTTTACCCTCTCTTACTCACTTATTTGTGTGTTCTCTTATACTGTAGAAAGCTGTGAGAGTTTGTATTTGTGTGTATGTATGATACATGCTACACACACACTTTAATTTGCTATTCTGCAACTGTTTATAATGCATGCTGCTTAACTTGTTATTTGTATGTGATGTTGTTTTCTGTTATAAGCATCTCCAAAGTTACCAAGCTAAAATTCTGTACATTAAGTACTGGCGCATAAGTGATTTTTATTCTAATTCTGATAAAGTTTACTCAGACTTTTTTTGGGTTGTTCCTATCTTTGCACTTATGAAATAAATAATTATAATAATAATTAATTAATTAATTAAATCAGATGGCATACAGTTGATTCTGGGGTTCGTCAGGGGTCTGTTCTGCTCCTACTCTGTTCAATGCTTGTATGGACTGGGTGCTGGGCAAGGTCGTGGGGTCCAGCGCCTGTGGAGCATCTGTTGGTGAAGAGACATTCACTGATCTTGACTTTGCTGACAATGCTGTGATCTTCACAGAGTCAATGGAGGCTCTGAATGGGGTGCTCAAGAGACTGAGGGAGGAGTCTGAGTGTCTGGGCTTGCGAGTGTCCTGGATAAAAACCAAGATCCAGGCCTTTAATGACCTCTTGGGCACAGCCATCAGCAGTGTGTCTGTTTGCGGAGAGAGTGTCGACCTTGTTGAGAGGTTTACTTACCTTGGCAGTGACATTCATGTCGCTATCCAGTGACCTGAGACGAAGACTGGACTCCTTTGGTACTGTGTCTCACCGGAAAATCCTTGGGTACCATTAGTTTGACTTTGTGTCGAATGAGCGGTTGCTAATGGAGTCCCGAATGAGGCACATTACCTGCATCGTGAGGGAGCGTCAGTTACAGCACTACGGCCATGTGGCGCATTTCCTACAGTGATCCAGCTCATAAGATCCTCATTATCGGGGACCCAAGTGGCTGGACCAGGCCAAGGGGTCACCCACGTAACACCTGGCTGCAGCTGAAAGAGGGTCATTTCCGGAGGGTGGGACTGGACCGCGTGTCTGCCTAGGGGGCTGCCAACTGGGATCCCGAGTTGTTTCGTTGTGTAGTGGGGCAACACACTGTACCAGTGCATGCTTCCCAACTTGACTTGACTTGCATACAACAGTTCAATCAATGTTGCAGCACTGGAAACTCAAGGGGTCTTCCGTAGTTTGTTGCTTAGTACAGCACATTGTACATGAAAGTTCTGTGTGTGTGTGTCTATAGCCTACACTACAAGATATGTCTTCAATGAAAATACATGTATGGAGTGAATTAACTGTGAAATGTATGAGCTTTTAGAAAAATAACACTCAGCTTTGTATTTAAGCATTATATTCCATTTTTTGTGTAAGGCACTCTGGGTACAGGAAAAGCACATTCTAAGTACATTCTGTTTACATATTTGATTTATTTCCCTTCTAGGCAGCTTAAATGGCTTACACAGTGTGAAATAACGCATTAGAGATGGACAACTAAGCTGGCAGTTTTGTGGTTTTGAAAGTCCAGTCATTTAAGTATTAGATTCCAATTTTTATTTTGAAATACAACAAATAGCACACAACTTTTCAAAAACAGAGCACTCAACATTTATATCAAAAGACATATTGATTTAACAAAACTAGCCAATACTTGTGAAATTCATCATATGTGAGTTCCTGAACTGAACTAATCAGGCACATTTTACTTTTGTGGTCAATAAAAGCGTTGTAACAATTAGTGTGTTTACATGCACTTCAGTAACCCAATTATTCACAGACACCGGATTTCTAAAATGCCATGTAGACTATTACTGACTTTCTCTGTGAATAATCTGATTATGTGGCCATGTAAACCCATAGCCAGGTTACTGTTAAGAATTTTTTAGTTTGTGCATGACCGTTGCACTCTGTCAGCCAGCATATGTACTTGTTTCGCACATGGTTTCAGCAGCCACAAAATAAACATCCAGAAACAATTGTTCAGGCGATCACAGTATTCCTTCTCATGGTTGAAATAACCTGTCTCAGTATTTCAGAAATCACTACATTTGTGTTGATGAGCTGAATGGACAGTGTTAAGCTCAGCAACACAATCCTGTGGGTGGTGTGTGTAGGTAGGTAGGTAGGTAGATAGATACTTTAATAATCCCAAGGGCGGGGAAGTATCTTGTGTTACATAGCCCAATTACTTTTTAGAGTAATGAGTAACCTAACGCAATACTTACCTCATTGAAGTAAAAATACCTGCATTACTATTACTATTATTATTCCAGCAACACTACGTGCAAAGCAAGAAGCACATACCAGGTCCTTTGCAGGGCTCAATCAAACAGCCAAGCAGAAAAGAGCTTGCTGTTTTGCAGTCCAGTAACAAAAACCAATAAATAAAGCACTGGTTTAACTAAACCTATTTATATAAAACAAGAAAATAATCACAGGCATTATTTTTTTCAAATTCACAGTGACTGATAATTAAGTTTTTACTCTTTTTTTTTCTCAGTTTATTGATGTTGGAGCGTTTTACCAAAGAACCACCCCAGAAGATTACTTGTACATACAAATGGAGCTTATTAAGAAACCAAGTTTCTACCTTAATCATGTTATTCACCTTAACCTGATTATGTGGGTGCACGTAAACCCACTGATTAAAAAGCAACTGTGAAGATGCCAAAGATGAATAAGTCAAAAAATGACTTAAGAACATTAAAGACCATTTGAGTTTGGTAGCACTGAGTTGAATGACAGTGAACAAAGAAATGACTTCCAGCAGTGGTATGTGACATTTGAAACGTCTTTATTTATTAAAAAAAAAAGAAAGCAAGAAAGAAAGAAAGAAAGAAAAGAAAAAATATTTTACACTAATTTTTTAAAGTAAACTAACAAAAGGAAAATTACAAATTTCACAGGAAAAAAAACTTTTTGGTTACTGCTGCAAATGAAGCACCACCAGTCTTCTAGTTTTAATTATTTTTATTAGATTGCAGGATAAACTATATTTTTATATTGTGTTTGATTTCCCGGAATTAAATAAGAAAATAAAATTCCTCAGCATTTCTATATTTTTATGCCTTAATGTTAAAGATTAACAACATGAAATTCTAACAAAATCTATTCTACCCATTAATGTATTCACGACAGATGACGAAAACACTACAACTCTACTATATGATGGTTTCTATCCCAGGTTTACTGGCAATTCTAAAAAGAAAACTGGGTGACTAAGGTTGTGCAAGCGAGCGGGCATGGCTATGGACTAGTGCTCTGTCCCAAGGGTCGTTACAAGTATAGGCCATGGCCACCTTGATCCTACTGTATACTGAATTAAGCAGGCTTGAGAATATTCATTTTTTTGTTATATTACTTAAAGAAAAAAAATAACCAATATGTTGGCAGATGGCAGTCATAGGGTGTGTGGGAAGCTGAAAAGGAAAAGGATTCACACAAAGGAAAACCACATTTTGGACGCAGGCACACTACTTTGCCTTGTTTGGTCAGCTTTTATATTTAGCTAATAGCATCACTTCTGGGAAATTCCTCTAAGAGATGTGGAAGAGATGCTGACACGCATTTAATTTTTATATTTTAATTACATCACTTGTATTAGTTGTTTCTCTTCATACTTCACTTCCCTTAGTTGATGACACTACTAGTCATTTCTTATTGACAACTTCATTAGAAGCCTACAGCACATGTCCACTAACCACAAATGATGACATTTCTGCCTTTAGTTAAATGCAATAATTTCCATCCATAGCTGGTAAATATTATCAATTCTGTCTTCTAACATGTCAAACAAAAATAATTAACAGAATGATCAAACCTGGATGTTCCACATTTGAGGAGCAGGAAAATAGGAGAACAAGTTATTTGTATGAGAATTCTGGCAACTGTATGACACAGTTAAGGACACTGATTAGAAGTGCCAGGGAATTTCCAGATTGCCAACTTGTCAGTGCATGCTGTTTCACCAGACAGAAGCATACAAGTACATGGGAGGTCTGAGTGATGTGGAAACTGTTCCAGTCCAGCACATCCCACATTCTTAGCTCCAATGAGACCACAAAAATCACTTTACTCCAACACAACTTGTCTATAATCCTCAATCTGCACAATTAACTGATTTTCAACTGGCACATTGCTAGGTTAAACAACATACAAACATCTCTTATTGTATGTAGCACCTTTTCAATAGTGAACACTGCTCCTAGGCAAATTGCAAACATAGACAGCAAAATTGTTTATATCTTTTTTTCAGTGGAGTACAGACATGTTAAGTGATTTCCTCAGGTTTTGCATAGTCAGTCAGAAATAAGGACATAACTGAATAATTAAGTAAAAAAAAATACTCAGCGTTGAAAATAATTAGGGAAAAAAAAACGGCAAAAATTACTCCAAATTAAATCATTTCACCACTTAAAACACAAATTCAGGGGAGAAAATGCCCAGAATCATATGTAATATTAGTAATAATATAATAGGTATGACTGTCATTATTTTACTAAAGCTCAGCTTTAACATTCCAGTTCTGCCTAGTGATATGCAATATGACACTTCTCTGCATCACGCCTTGGGTGCTGACCATCTAAATGCTTTAACTTGTAAAATGACCACTCTGCTGTATGTCTGGCTACTGAGACACCTGCTGTAAACATGAAAAACAATAACCACAAGTAGCACAATGCCCATAACTATTAATCTACCACCACTGAAAAATAGCAAGGTTTGCTGATTGTTACACTAACATTATCACCAGTTCACTGGTGACTTTGTCAACAGAAGATAAAACAAACGTGGCTTTCTGGCAAAAATTAAACAAGCATCACTTGTCTACATACAAGGAGTGATGATTAATTTTTCGAATTTTTTTTTTATGAATGTGTTTACCTAGATAGCTAACAGGCTGACTAATGTTACTGTAGTTAAAAGATTACTTTAGCAAACCAAGATGGAAACCTGTATCAGTGTTTGTCAAAGTGTGCTCAACTGACCACCAGTGCTCTATGAACATTAGTCAACAGGACAGCACCATATCAGAGCAAAGCGACTTTTAAATCATTTATATACATTCATGTGAAAAGGTATGTACACCATATAATTTTTTTTTTTTTTTTTTTTAAACATATGTGGTGTTACACATACAAGTCCGAGGATCACCATCCAAGCTCTTTCCAGATATGTAGTACCACCCAGGGCTGAAAGGGGGCAGTGCTGCTAACAGCCATGTCATGCTCTTCCTCCACAGCCTGGAGAAAACTCCCAGTGAGGGTAACTGACCCAGCCCCTTACGGTCCCAGGGTTTTAAAAGAATGGCTACTCGAATGGAGATGTCTTTTGACCAAGGAGATAAGTCTAGGAGAACCTCATTTAAGAGAATATGCAGAAGCCTGACTATTGAGGCCACTTAATTACATCATTCATTATTTTTGTATGAAAGTGACAATACCAAATGGGGAGAGATATTAGCACCCCAAACTAGATAGATAGATAGATACTTTATTAAACTCTTTGTTTGTCGACTCTCATTCCCTTGCCCACCACAGTGGACATATCAAGATCTAATTTCCATTTAAACAGTTTTGCACGACAAAGTGGGCATTGACCATGCTGCTAGAACAGTGTTTCCCAACCTTTTCTTCTGCATTGGCACACGTTTTGTAACCAAAATCATCCTAAAGCACACCACTATTCTACTTACAATACACCCATATATAGTGTATCTCATACACATGCTCAACTGCGCAAAGGGGCAGGACTACCAGAGAAGCCAATGAAAAAGGAGCTCAGAGATCAGTGTTCGCAGACACAGCACTTGCTGAGCACTTTGGCAGCATCTCCAAGCTTCTTCGCCCCCTTTGCCTGTCCCTCTCTACCTGAGAGGCAATTTGTATGCCCACAATCCTCCAGCCCTGTGAAGCTCACTGGTGACAACACACCCAGTCCTATCCTATTCAGACAGATCTAGACCATCTGCGAAGCTGGTCCCTCTCAAGTTTCAACCCAAGTGTACTACATTATTATTTCTACAGTACATGTGGGTAGCTTTCATAGTGCGCCATTGTGCAGCGGCATGCTGGCTGAAAAATATTGTGCTAGGCATTTAGTTGCAAACAAGGCCTGTTATGGCAGCAGATTTAACAGGGACACAGAAATTCAGTTACACTCCTCCCAACCTGCATTCCTGACTGAATGGCTGAACTGCAGCTCATACGAACACTTTGGTCTGCCCTGTACAACGTTCTGATAACAAAGGTGTATATCATAGTTGAGCTGACACCTCTGCAGAGGCTTTTTAAGACAAGAAAATCCCCAGATAAATTTCATTTTAGGCTTGTAACTGCTAACTGAACATTGCCTGACTGTGATGGACAAAATAACCCTCTTATAAGCAGCCATTTTATCAGTAACTGGAAGGGACCTTGATCCAATCACCCAAGGTTACACCTTCCTTCAAAACTAGCTACGTTCATCTCTTCTGTCTCTTTGGAGACCAGAAATCTAATTAGCTGCTCTCTTTGGGGGACACTGAAAGCTTACAATCTGTTCTCTTTGGTGTGAGGATCTACTTACTCTATGTGGTGCAAAGAGCTCACACATGTTCTTTGGCCTGGAAGCTACTCTATATTGTGCCTTTGAGCTGGACTCCTAAACTAACTCTAAGATCCACTGCCAACTTTGCCAAGCCAAGCACTGTGCCAAAGACAGAGCCCTGTCTGTGAAGACTGAAACGCACCATTAATTTAAGAAGGGAACTTTAACAGCAGTGCTCTTATGCCAGAAGAGTAATGTTTTTCCTTATGAAGTTGCAGAGGGAACAGCAAAGAGACTAACAGCTAGTTGAGGAAGCCAGCATCACACTACAAACAAACGATCATGTATCAAAACCAACTCCAATGCAAGAAGAGGTCTACACTTGAACCCAGAGCAACAACAATCAAGTCTACAGAGCATCAGACATCATCATCATCAATTACCAAATTAATGAATTACTTTCATTTCCAAAGGCAAGACTGATAATTAATTAATGGATTGATTAATATCAATCAATCCTTTTTTATCAGATCCATACTACAGCCTGACTTAAAAGATTTTTTTCCCACTGGTATCAATTCCAATAAAGAGTCTGTGATTTCCAATAACCAATATTATTGGACGATAAATAGCCACCACCATGGGCTTGGAAAACAAAAAAATAACTAATAACTAATTAAATAAGACAATACTCAAAATTGTGAAACGATTATATTCTTAAATTGTTCCATTTAAAAAACTAGGGGGCTCTGCCCCCTGCTCACCCACCTCTGGGTTTGGTTATCCGGATATACAATGTTAAGAGATTATTTTCATGGGAATTGTTACATATGCATTATTTTCACTTTTACTTTAAAACTTTAGTAAAAACAGTATTTGGAATTAACTTTTCTACAAGATCGCATTGAATTTTGATTCCATGTTTGGACTTACATTGTGACAACGCAACGTATTACTGCCTGTGAGTGAATATAGTTCCTTTCTCTCTAATAAATAAAACAACTTTTTTTAATGTTTGTCCATGCTCTTTCTTCTTCACTTAGTCAATAGCCAAGTTTCCATCCAGTTTTTTGCGACGTTTTGTTATCGACAAACAGAATATACGTAAAAAAATGTGCGAAATTTGCTGTCTTCAGCCTGTTTCCATCCAACTGGCTTTTTATTGATAAACTGGTGTGCGTGATGACGTCATCCCCCCCAAAACGAACTGTCGCATAAGTTTTGTTGTATCGCGAACCGTTGAACCGTTTCCATACATAATTTTGTGTATGTCGTAAATTATCTACCTTTTGTTTTCCACGTTACACCCCCTCTACTAAACAAAGAAATGGAGAGATTATTTAGACAGTTTTTTGAAATTTGCCAGCTTACTGTTATTTCAGTTTCACAAATAATTGGAATTGTACATAATATCCGAAGACGACAGCAGAATGAAGCAGTTGGTTGTCTGATAGCCCTAGAGCTCGAAGAAAGTACCCCAGTGCGACGAAACCCACGGGTATGGGAGAGACGACGGAATAAGACCTTCTGGGAGAAGGTGTTGGAGAGACACTTCACAGAAAATCTCTGGCTGCAACATTTTAGAATGACACGGCCGACGTTTGAGATGTTGTGTGGATTCATCAGTCCTGATGAAATTTGAATTAATACAAAATAACGACGTTTAATAAAAAAAAACTAAAGTTAATATTAATGAGAGAATTTCTCATATATGCTAAAACATCTGCCATTTAATAATAAGAAAAAATGTTTAGATAATGAAACACACGGTTTATTAAATATTTTGACTGGCACAGTAAATTACCTTTGCGGTTTTTGTATTATTTAGACATCCTGAGAGACACCCCCAGGCTACAGTTGATGTGGAGGGAAATCAGTTACCCCTTTTAGTAGCAGGAGACCCAGCCTATCCGCTACTGCATTTGTTCATCACGAGAAATAACGAGTCTCTTCATCAGACCATGCGAACCGCTCCGCTATTCTCGTTTTGATTGCACGTGATGAAAATGTATCATGTGACACATTTATTTGCGTTAAAGCCCTTTTTTTCTGACAAAAAGTGTTTCCAATGTAGTTTTTGCGACATCTGAAGTATCGATATGGAATTTATGCGCTAAAGTTAAACGGAAAAATATTATGTCGACATGTACAACATTTTATCGATAATTAGCATTTCCATCAGCTAAAATTTGAAGCGCTAAATATTTTTTCGCAAAAACTCCTTGGATGGAAACCTGGTTATTGACGTGTCATCTAGAACATATAAAATTATAGTCCTGATAAAATTTGCAAGAGTTGAGAGTGCAGGAAGTGCATCTGCCAAAAGCATTCACATGACTGAGGTTAGATGACTGTGGTCTTGTTTGAAAATAGTTATAAGCAGGGCGTGACTTGAAAGAATCTCATGTTAAAAGTCTCCGTCTCACGGGGCTTCATAACGCACCAACGTTTTTTTAATTCTCGCTGGTAACATGAATTAGATGATCTACAAGTCTCGACTTAAAGTTTAAATCCTAAAAATATATTCAATCTCAAACAAAAGCGTAATAAAAAAATAAGCACTAATGTTCATGTGTTATATTTCCACTGAATCTGTAAAGGGGGGGAAAAAAGATTAATCCCGTATGTTACTCTTTGAACAATGGATTCCAAGTACAGCGCTTGTGACTCGGACAGTGCCCTGCTCTGCAAGCTTAGCAAATTGGACTCCACTGGACATTTCATCTACTTATGTTTCTTGTGATTTCTTTTAAAATTTTGCTGTACATTACTTTTCCTCGATAGTAAAATTTTAAAGTTGCTGTTAATGAAAATGAAAAATCATTACAAAATTTATTATATTCAGTAACATCAAGTGTGAAACACAAACAGACTTAACACATCTCAACTTTTATAAAATATAGATGGGCACTGACCTCATGTCCTTTGTACCCAAGGATCAGAGGGGCACATATCGTATCTGAGGGCTGCAGGGTGGGTAGGGTGCACAGGACTAAAGTAACGAGTGTGTATAATGTGTTTAAGTAATCAGGAGTGATTTTGTATAGGTTTTCACATATACACACAGTTAAGTGAAGTGTTCCAGTTTCACTTTTCTCTTTGATAACAGCAGTTTACATGCACACAAAATTCAGTTTTTGTGGTTGATTGTGTTCCCAGCCACAAAGGATCCACAAACCAGTGTGTTTCTTTGTCCCAAGCCCGGATAAATGGGGAGGTTTCATCAGAAAGGGCATCCGATACAACTTTTTGCCAGTTCAATATGCGGACAACAATACAGATTTCCAGAAGTTGGGTCGAGGCCCGTGTTAACAATGGCTTGCGTCAGTACTATTAGCCAACATGTTGCTGACAGAAATTGGGCTACAAAATTAAAAAAATTACTCTACTGCTTCAATTACTTTGCACATAATTTTTGGCTGTACAATACCCAATATAATAAGAACTCCACAAAATGACTGAACAGCAAACCTCAGTTGTTATGCCCTTTTTCTTTCTTGCTCTTGCTCCAAAATTATCCTACCTTATTTACACTGAGAAATTCATAGTTTAATTATCCATCTGAACTAGTGTGGTGCTGAGGTGTCACCCGTTGCATGGCTGCACTCAGGTCCTAATCTAGGATCATGAGTTGATTTCTCATGTGGTGGGTGCGACAATGTGTTGTAGTAGCACATGCTCCTAACCTCTGTAACTAACTCATTCATACATACCACTGTGACAAAGAAGTTTTCTAAACTGATATGGATTTGACATGAAAATTTAATCCCAGAAAAGCATATGAAGATTTTTATGTTCAGAAGGTTTTCAATAGCCCAGTGCAGTTTTTTTTTTTAAGTTTCCTAAAAGAAAATAGACTGGTGAGCTGCAGTGCTGAACTGTTGCATTTGCTTTACTGCTTATTTTTTTAATTTGCTCAATACACAGAGTCCTTTTAGAAATAAATAACACTAGTGATTGAAAACTGCCAAATAAAAAGTGTAAGTACATAATGATGAATGTCATCATAATACAACTTTTCTACAATTTGCACGCTACTCAGGTTCTACAAGATATGCATGGTGTGCCCCACTCCTGCAGCTATGTTGATGTTTGTCAGCCGATGAAGTGTGCAGCTTTTTTAAGTGGTAGGAAAGAGGCTGTGCACAGCTGGGCAACAGTTTCTGCTCAAAATGAAAAGAGAGTTCCCTTAGGTTAAAAGCCATCCAATAATTACAGGTCACTTTTTAAACATGTCGATAAAGAAAAACATTTGCAAACAATCAAAAACAAGCCTCTTATGACTGTTTCACTCAGAAGAACATCAGTGTACATAATGTATATGCATCCTGTGTGCTTTACCTAGCAGACTTGTGGTGTTGTTTCCATGTAAGTTGCCAGATCAAAGTCCCACTCCAAAAGATCTTCATAAGGTACAGTAAATTCCAGTAAGATTATCTGTCTAGTGTTTTCTGCAGCCAGTATGATATATGGTCTCAGGGTGGTGCTTACATTGTGCCATGGAAATCTGAACTACCTCTAGATCCATCAACAGGCTGCCAGTCTCTAGCAGAAATTAACATACTGTACCTAAATCTGGTTTTGCTAAGGGTCTTCGCTGTGTACAAGCTTTAACACAAGCAATTGCTTTAAGGGTAAATCTGTTTACTGTCTCAAATTCCAGTGGCAGCTTCTTCATTGTGCTTCAGGGCTCCTCGTTTTGGATGTGGGCGCACCCTCAAGAATGTTTCCTAACCCATATGTATGGCTAGAAGTACATTATATACTGCTTAAAAAAATTAAAGGAACACTTTTTTAATCAGAGTATAGCCTCAAGTCAATGAAACTTCTGGGCTATTGATTTGGCCAGTTAACTAACAGAGAGGGTTGTTAATCAGTTTCAGCTGCTTTGGTGTTAATGAAATTAACAACAAATGCACTAGAGGGGCAACAATAAGACGACACCCAAAACAGGAATGGTTTAACAGGTGGAGGCCACTAACATTTTTCCCTCCTCATCTGTTTTTTTAACTAGTTTTGCATTTGGCTACGGTCAGTGTCACTACTGGTAGCATGAGGCGATACCTGGACCCTACAGAGGTTGCACATGTAGTCCAACTTCTCCATGATGGCACATCAATATGTGCCAGTGCCAGAAGGTTTGCCGTGTCTCCCAGCACAGTCTCAAGGGCATGGAGGAGATTCCAGGAACAGGATGAGTACTGCCAGAGCTCTACAAAATGACCTCCAGCAGGCCACTGGTGTCAATGTCTCTGACCAAACAATCAGAAACAGACTTTATGAGGGTGGCCTGAGGGCCCAACCTCCTCTAGTGGGTCCTGTGCTCACTGCCTGGCACTGTGGAGCTCGATTGGCATTTGCCATAGAATATCAGATGAGACCAGGTTCACCCTAAGCACATTTGACAGACGTGAAAGGAGAACGTTATGCTGCCTGTAACATCATTCAGCATGACCGGTTTGGTGGTGGGTCAGTGATGGTCTGGGGAGGCATATCCATGGAGGGACGCACAGACCTCTACAAGCTAGACAATGGCACCTTGACTGCCATTAGGTATCTGGATGAAATCCTTGGACCCACTGTCAGACCCTATGCTGGTGCAATGGCTCCTGGGTTCCTCCTGGTGCACGGTAATGTCCAGCCTCATGTGGCAAGAGTGTGCAGGCAGTTCCTGGAGGATGAAGGAATTGATAACATTGACTGGCCTTCATGCTCTCCTGACGTCAATCCAATAGAACACCTCTGGGACATTATTTTTCGGTTCATCTGACGCCACCAGGTTGCACCTCAGACTATCCAGGAGCTCAGTGATGCCCTGGTCCAGATCTGGAAGGAGATCCCCCAGGACACCATCCGTTGTCTTATTAGGAGCATGCCTTGACGTTATCAGGCATGCATACAAGCACAAGGGGGACATACAAACTACTGAGTATGATTTGGAGATGTTGTAATGAAATTTTGGCAAAATGGACTAGCCTGCCACATCATTTTTTCCACTTTGATTTTCGGGGTGTCTTTGAATTCAGCCCTCTGTAGGTTGATAATTCAATTTCCATCAAATGATTTGGTATCCTTTCATTCCTAACACATTACCCAGTCCATAACAGTATAGATATCCAGCATGATTTTTTTCCCATTGAGATCTGATGTGTTTTCAAAATATTCCTTTAATTTTTTTGAGCAGTTTACATTGACCACTTAAGGAACTCAGTGTAGTGAGGTTCTGCTTTCTATAACTCTGCCTATTTGATCTTCCATTAAATTTCCTTTGTTTAGCTTCATTCAGGCTCCATACAGTCTTATCCCCAACACCCTGCTGAATCTCTCCTCCTTTAAAGCTCTTGATGCTTCCTTTCGAACCAGGTGATGTGACAGATCGTAAAGAATCCTAACCCTGCCCTAGCACAAGACACTACACCTACCTGCCTGTTACAGCCAAGCCATTACATGGTTACTGAGCAGCTTCCAGGCTTTGTACAACCACCCAAACTATTTACTTCATCCTCAGGCTCAGGATACTTTTGTGACACTGGATTTCCTGCACTGCATAACCACTCTAGCCTGGATCACCTTGAACTCCTTTCCCAATGATTGATAGGTACTGTATCTTCACCTTGTTTCCATTACCATAGACAGCAATATTTAATCAGAACCTTTGGCAAACCCAGTCATTTTGATAAAAAAAGTGTTGATCTCCTGTTCTAAGAACTCAAATGTTGAGACTAGAACTTCATGGATAAAAGAACAGTCAAAGGATTCTAGTTGAAATTCTGTGTTAGTATATCCACACCTTAAAAATTCCTGGTATGACAATTTGATCTACTAATCTCAATCAGCCTTTCAGCTTAGTGTAGAAAGCTTGAATTTGTGTCATGTATCTCAAGTTACTGACATAGAAGTTTCTAAGACTTTTAAACTGTTATCTCAGAGAAGACTCAAATTACCCTAGTGATGCCAAAGTGGAATTTGTTCAGAATGTTTCTTTTCTTCCTTCACCCAACCAACATCCCTGGTTCCTAATGCATTCCTTGGCATCCTGGTGCAGACTGCAATTTCCAGGACATTAGTAAAGCTGAAGGTGGTTGGTACACAGCAGGTTTGGTTTTAGGGCCTCTGCATGTTTCCAACGAGGTTAGCAGGCAAACAGGATAAACATTATCTCATAACCTACAATCACAAGCCATTCTTACAGTATGTTAACTGTATATAACTGACACTGAACAGAATTATCATGTAAAAGTGTTATAATAATCTGCAATAAGTTCTGGGACTTTTGTTTGCTTGTTGTGTTCTGGATCGTCTTGTGTGGTATTGAGTCATAAGGATTAGTCAGACCCAACCACATAAGTACCATGTTATTCTTGTGAGTACCCAAGATGATATAAATAAAAATGTTGCTCAATACAACATGGAAAAGAATCCAATGGTCAAATTTATATGTAGAAACACTCAGGATTCAGTGGTCATAGTCCATTTATGTGAGGGACAAGCGTGGTATTTTTTATTTAAAATTAACATATGTGTCTAATGTTATATACCAAGCACCTACAATGTCATGAATGTTGTAGATGCATTGAGCTTCTTTGGCTGACATTATCAACAAATTAATTGACATAAAATATCATCACAACGACAAACCCCACAGCGCAGGAGTTACAGTGTTAAAACTAGCTGAACAAACTAAGGATCAGTTAAACTTGCCTGGCATATCCCTACATGCATTCTTTTTTGATGTCATTATTTCCATTACAAAGTTACAGGGAGTTGGAGCCAAGCAAGCCTAGTGAAGTAAACCGCCCTGGATGGGGCAGTGGTCCATCACAGGACATGTACACACCAAGCAACACATAATAAAGTAAAAATAACTAAAAGCAGGGTAAGAAGTATACTTTAAGAATATATCTGTCAGTTTAAAGCCAAGGACGTATACCACAGATGGAAGCTATTAATGGCAATAAGTCACACTGCCAACAATGACTATAACATGCCATTTTAGGTTTACCTTTCAGAATTTTCCACGCAGCCAAGTGCAAGGTCTGGACTTAAACTGAGTGCAACCATATGCACTCGTTCCTCTTACCATATGACCAAACATTCCAATAGCACAGACATCTAATATGAGAAAGACACACTAAACCATTCTAAAAACCTACTACCCCGTGGATGCATTGTCTAAATCAGAAGTTTCCAAACTTTATCTAGACGTACAAAAGTGTATTCCCACCACTCATAAAAAATTATTGTGTTATTTTGCAAAGATATTGCCTGCTGCTAGCACTATCATGCACAAATGTGCTTCGTCATGTAGTGATAGGATGATGCCCACCACAGCAGGCAGTATTCACTGTGCATTCATTGCGTAATAAGACAATATTTATTTCAAAATAAAGCAATACATTTTCTTTAGTGGCTGGGATAAGCTTTGGTTTTGAAGGAACTCAGTCTGTTGAGTTCAATTCTGGCCAGTTAATTAATTGGTAGGTAGTCTCTGTCTGTAAGTGAACTCCAACATTCAACTGAAGATGCTGCAGTTTCCAGATGTATTGTATCAGTACAGATGTTATGGAATTTATCAAAGATTCTTTTTTTTTTTATTAACAAGATTAAGTTAGTTGTTCTGGAAGTGCATTTTAAGTTTACTCTTATATCACTGGCTATTATTAAAGTCGTTACAGCTCTTGTCTTCGTCTCAATAAATCAGGTATAAATACTACCAAATCAAAAATTGTGCATTTAAAGTCAAATGTGGTACAAATCCAACCTGAGCAAACCCAATGATCTTGCATGTGCACTGCCTACAATGGCTATAATACTGTGCTTTTTCAGGAAGGCCTACCAAAAATACAATCTGACCTGATGAGGAACACATGACTTTAGACTGCATTACCTTTACATTAAAAAAGCTGCTAGCATTTCTGACTGTGTAACCTCACATGCACATATGCAATATTGCTGATTTCCTGTATCATTAAACATGTTGGACACTGCATGGTTTCAGGTGTTTAATTAGAATTCAGAATAACATACAAAGAACCTGAGTGAACAAATAACATTTTTTTAACTTATGTCACTTATCAGATGAAGAAAATTACCAAAACTAGCTAGATACAATGGGACCTATGAAAGCAAAAAATGTATCTCCCTGTTTATGTATTTATTTATGTAAAGAGCTTCTGTAAAAAGCTACATTTCCTCTGGGCACAAACAAAGATCTATCTAAATTTAAAATCTAAATCTAACTTCCACTTTTGCCTAATCTGCCCATTGACCATTCTCCCAAATGGCCTAGGGATCACTCAGTTGCTTCTAGACAAGTGCTAGACAAGCATATATATTCTTTTCCTGGTTAGCAGAGGTTTCCACAGTGCTACTCTCCAATGAACCCCCCATTTTTACCCAGTGTCTTTCTGATAACTTGAAGCATTCAGTTCTTTGGATGTTTTTTAGAATCCTTTGTGGATTCCTTGCTGATTCCATGCTGTTCTTTGGAGTAATTATGGCAGTCAGGACACTCCCTAGAATATTCACTATAGTTCCAAGCATTTGGCATTTGAACATTATGACTCTCACTGTGGTTTGGTGGAGTCACAGAACCTTAGAAATAGCTTTGTAGGCCTTTTCTTACTGATAAACATTTTTTTAAGATTTATTCAGGAATTTTATTCGCTTAGGGCAATCATTGCTGCTTAAATCTTTTGGCTGGCAAAGTTAAAGCAATGAAAGATTATACTGTATTGGGCAGAACTGGCTGTAATCAAGACTTTAAATATTCCTTTAACTTTGTTGATTATCTTGTGGTCGATACTTTTTTGCAGTGCACTTTATCTTATTTTAGATTTTGGTTGAACGTTCATTATCAGAAATCCGAAATAACAGAAGAACTGAGGAAGATGGCAAATCATTTTTCACGGCACTGTCCAAGCAGATTACGTAATATATTGACAGCCAATGAGGTAGAAGTTGGGAGCATGTGCTGATAGTGTCTTGCCACATTCTCCACACAACGAACCACCTGGATTGGAACCCGAGTACAGCGGGTGACACCTTAGCACCACACTGGAACAGTGTGAGGTTTTATACATTGGCTGGAGTGCCAATCGTGCCACCAACCCCTATGTTGGAGGACCTGTATGTAGGGTTGAATGCAGATTAATGTCATACCCAGGACAAAGCAATGGCAGGTTAAGAGCCTAATGGAGTACAGTCACTTCTGGCATTTACAGGATTCGAACCAGCAACCTTCTGATTGCCGGTGCAGATCCACAGCCTCAGAGCCACCACTCCGACATGCAACAGCATACAATTTAAAAAGTAAGTCCCATTAGTCACGTCTCATTTACACATGATTTATCTTATATGGTAACACTACTGATGACATCTGCTTCCTTTTACAAGTAAAAATAACTAAGCATATCTAATAGCAGAGCCTGGGTCCAAAATGGGATCCCATCTAGGACAGGGAAGCAGTTCATCAGAGAGGCCAGCTATGTATGTGCCAACACTCAAACAGGGTCAAAGTGCAGTCACCAGATAACTTAACACACTCATTGTTGGAAAACCCACATTGACACAGGGAGAACATACAAATCCCACACAGACATAGCCTGGATACAGGAATTAGAAGCTGTCTAGGCAGATATCCACTGTCAGCCATGACATCCTAGTGGAGTTCAACAGCATGAATGCTAAAAACAGTGTGCTCATTTACATTTACTTATATGGTTGGTGATTTTATGCAAAGCAACTTACAACAATCATAATACAATTGATTATATTTCTTTTGGTTTTCCAATTGAAGCACAGGCAGGTCGAATGACTTGCTTATGGTCACACAATATCAGTAGCGGGACAATCTTAGGTTAAGTCCAAAGCCTTAACCACAACACCTCAATGCCTCAACACTGTGCTCAAAGATTATTAGTTTAAAGATAAAACTTTTAAATGTATGAGGCCATAACCCTGTCTGCATACAACTGACCTTGTTATTGTGTGAAGTTGTACAACCCCATTAGCTGTTGGGGGAAAAGCAGCGGGTTTAGGACAGTACTTACTCGATTCTCCATTTGCTACCTGCCAGTAATGTAGCTTGCACACATACATTTTGCACCCTGCAGCTTGTGCAGAGTAATGAATTGAGCTGCAGACCTGAAGAAATGAAAGAACAATATCATGTTACTCAAAGGCACGGTGAGCAAGACCAGCAGAACACAACAGTCTGTTAGGCACTGCAAAAAATATTCATACAACAAGTAAAGAACACTGCATACAGGGCAACAAAGATCTCCAGATAAATAACCAGTGAATTGAAAGCTCTGATGGTGACAAATAAGGTGCACTATAGTATGTGCATACTCAATTTTGATCTTACCTTTAATCATATTACAAGAGAAAAATAAAATCTATAGCTCCTTTGACATTATCTGAATGTCTATAGTTCAGGTGCCATAAAATGAATAACTATGAATAAATAAATACACATTTAAATTTCCCCTTGGGATTAATAAAGTTTATTTAATCTAATAATACAGTGAGAGGATTTTCAAGCACACACTAAATCTGTAGCAGTAGTGTAGTACAGTATGTGCAAAAAAGCTAGACTGACACATACACATTAGGAAACACCGGTTTGATACACACTAGAGAGAAACTAACTGATAGACAGCCTAACTGGCAGATGCTGATGACCACCACACATTAGATGCAAACACCAATGGGTAAAATGGAGACCCAGATTCAGGAGACAGATACTAGGGAACTCTTGGCTGTTAGAAAGATATATTGATGGTTACTAATGACTAACATTATTTCCTCTATGCAGTATACAGGTATTTAAGTTGGCCTGCTTAAAGAGTGCAAACAGCAACCACATTTGTAGGACTATTACATAAAAAGAAGTAGGAATACTTATGTTTGAATGGATAAACAGGAGTACTACAGAAATCTACTTTCCCCTTCTTTGAACTTAATGTATTCAACTCTTTGTAAGGCATTCTACAGGATCCTACCAATATTCTCAATCTGGCTTCACACTATGTTCCCTCGATCTCATGTAAATAAACTTCAAAAATGTTTTTTTTTTTTTCTAAGGACCCAAACTATTAACTTTATATGTGTGTAATGTCAATATTTTACCCCCAGTCAGCATTATGCCACAGGGCTGGTCTAGGTGACATCTACAGTGGGTACGGAAAGTATTCAGACCCCCTTCAATTTTTCACTCTTTGTTATATTGCAGCCATTTGCTAAAATCATTTCAATTAATTTTTCCCTCATTAATGTACACACAGCACCCCATATTAACAGACAAAAAAAGAATTTTTGAAATTGTTGCAGATTTATTAAAAAAGAAAAACTGAAATATCACATGGTCCTAAGTATTCAGACCCTTTTCTCAGTATTTAGTAGAAGCACCCTTTTGAGCTAATACAGCCATGAGTCTTCTTGGGAAAGATGCAACAAGTTTTTCACACCTGGATTTGGGGATCCTCTGCTATTCCTCTTTGCAGATCCTCTCCAGTTCTGTCAGGTTGGATGGTAAACGTTGGTGGACAGCCATTTTTAGGTCTCTCCAGAGATGCTCAATTGGGTTTAAGTCAGGGCTCTGGCTGGGCCATTCAAGAACAGTCACAGAGTTGTTGTGAAGCCACTCCTTCGTTATTTTAGCTGTGTTCTTAGGGTCATTGTCTTGTTGGAAGGTAAACCTTCGGCCCAGTCTGAGGTCCTTAGCACTCTGGAGAAGGTTTTTGTCCAGGATATCCCTATACTTGGCTGCATTTATCTTTCCCTCGATTGCAACCAGTCGTCCTGTCCCTGCAGCTGAAAAACACCACCACAGCATGATGCTGCCACCGCCATGCTTCACTGTGGGGACTGTATTGGACAAGTGATGAGCAGTGCCTGGTTGTCTCCACACATACCGTTTAGAATTAAGGTCAAAAAGTTCTATCTTGGTCTCATCAGGTCTGAGCATCTCTAGAGAGACCTAAAAATGGCTGTCCACCAACGTTTACCATCCAACCTGACAGAACTGGAGAGGATCTGCAAGGAGGAATGGCAGAGGATCCCCAAATCCAGGTGTGAAAAACTTGTTGCATCTTTCCCAAGAAGACTCAAGGCTGTATTAGCTCAAAAGGGTGCTTCTACTAAATACTGAGCAAAGGGTCTGAATACTTCGGACCATGTGATATTTCAGTTTTTCTTTTTTAATAAATGTGCAACAATTTCAAAAATTCTTTTTTTTGTCTGTCAATATGGGGTGCTGTGTGTACATTAATGAGGGAAAAATTAATTTAAATGATTTTAGCAAATGGCTGCAATATAACAAAGAGTGAAAAATTGAAGGGGGTCTGAATACTTTCCGTACCCACTGTACATACAGTATCTCACAAAAGTGACTACAACCCTCACATTTTTGTAAATATTTTATTATATATTTTCATGGGACAACACTGAAGATATGACACTTTGATACAATGTAAAGTAATCCATGTACAGCTTGTAAATTTGCTGTCCCCGCAAAATAACAACACACAGCCATTAATGTCTAAACCACTGACAACAAAAGTGAGCACACCCCTAATTGAATAATGTCCAAATTGTACCCAATTAGCCATTTTCCCTCCCCGGTGTCATGTGACTCGTTAGTGTTACAGGTCTCAGGTGTGAATGGGAAGCAGGTGTGTTAAATTTGGTGTTCTCGCTCTCACACTCTCGCATACTGGTCACTGGAAGTTCAACATGGCACCTCATGGCAAAGAACTCACTGAGGATCTGAAAAAAAAAAAAAGAATTGTTGCTCTATATAAAGATGGCCAAGGCTATAAGAAGATTGCCAACACCCTGAAACTGAGCTGCAGCATGGTGGCCAAGACCATACAGCGGTTTAACAGGACAGGTTCCACTCAGAACAGGCCTCACCATGGTTGACCAAAGAAGTTGTGTGCACGTGCTCAGCATCATATCCAGAGGTTGTCTTTTGAAAATAGACTTATGAGTGCTGCAAGCATTGCTGCAGAGGTTGAAGGGGTGGGGGATCAGCCTGTCAGTGCTCTACCATACGGCGCACACTGCATCAAATTGGTCTGCATGGCTGTCATCCCAGAAGGAAGCCTCTTCTAAAGATGACGCACAAGAAAGCCTGCAAACAGTTTGCTGAAGACAAGCAGACGAAGGACATGGATTACCGGAACCATGTCCTGTGGTCTGATGAGATCAAGATAAACTTATTTGGTTCAGATGGTGTCAAGCGTGTGTGGCGGCAATCAGGTGAGGAGTACAAAGACAAGTGTGTCAAGCATGGTGGTGGGAGTGTCATGGGTTGGGGCTGCAGGAGTGCTCCCAGCACTGGGGAGCTACAGTTCATTGAGGGAACCATGAATGCCAACATGTACTGTGACATACTGAAGCAGAGCATGATCCCCTCCCTTCGTAAACATGGCCGCAGGGCATTATTCCAAGATGATAACGACTCCAAACACACCTCCAAGACAACCACTGCCTTGTTAAACAAACTGAGGGTAAAGGTGCTGGACTGGCCAAGCACGTCTCCAGACCTAAACCCTACCGAGCATCTGCGGGGAGGGGGGGCATCCTCAAACGGAAGTTGGAGGAGCGCAAGGTCTCGAACATCCACCAGCTCCGTGATGTCATCAAGGAGGAGTGGAAGAGGACTCCAGTGGCAACCTGTGAAGCTCTAGTGAACTCCATGCCCAAGAGAGTTAAGGCAGTGTTGGAAAATAATGGTGGCCACATAAAATATTGATACTTTGGGCACAATTTGGACATTTTTCACTTAGGGGTGTACTCACTTTGTTGCCAGCGGTTTAGATGTCAATGGGTGTGTGTTGAGTTATTTTGAGGGGACAGCAAATTTACACTGTTATACAAGCTGTACACTGACTACTTTACATTGTTTCTAAGTGTCAAATCTTCAGTGTTGTCCCATGAAAAAATAAAATAAAATATTTACAAAAATGTGAGGGGTGTACTCACTTTTGTGAGATACTGTAAGATGAATGCTCCAGGCACATTTCAGCACACATCTGGGGAATGCCCACCAGTTCATGTTTTCTGGTCTGCAATCTCCAATTTTCAGTTCTCCATTCTTTCTACTAATATACTGTACCTTTACCTATACCTCAAATATTCCTTCACTTACACCTTTCTTCTCTCCCTTTACTGATATCCAGCAAAACATTTTCTTTCTAGCTACAATCGCTGCAAACACTGTGTTCGCCTCACACTTTCAATTTCTTGACTCTCCTTCTTTTCATAATGTACTTCTGCTTGAACTTTGTGCAGCAAGGATCAAGGGGTCACCTGGCCCCAGTATCAGAAGGTGGAACTTACTGGTGAAGCTAGTCCAGGATCAGTTAACATGCATTCAGTGCACTGCTCTTGCTCTTAAGGGCATTTAACTAAGTTGGGGCAATACGGTTAAAAATATCATCACAATGTATTACAGTATTTATATCATTCAATACTGATAATACTACTACTGCAATAATTACATACTAGTGGCTAATAACTGTCTAAATGAATATCTTTCATAACGTTATTTCACAGAGGCAGGCTGAATGCTAACCCGCATTAATACTTAAGATTATCACAGCTAGTTGCAGCAGGTGTCCAACACACAGCAGAACACCTCAGCTGTTCAGTGAGCAGGCTTTTGACATTACTCATATTATTTTTCTTTTGTGCTGCACATTTCATGGTCTTTGCTCAGACCCCCAGAGTTGATTGTGTCAATGAGACCCTGGGCAATTATTTTAGTAATGTGTAAAATATGCCATGTGGAAATATTTGCTTTGAAAATCCCACTCCTCATCTACATAATGAAAGGGAAGACCCACTTAATATGCTAGACCAGTTACTGTATCTGTTGTGGTTCACCCAATAGCTAAGACAATGCAAAGGGTGAAAAATAATTTCTGCATGAGAGCCCCAATACATGGATTCTTTTTCTAACATGTTGACAGGGATCATGTTCTTGGAAATCCAGTAAGCAACTAGGTTGGTTATTTATATATTTCCCTTTGACTGCCTGTCAGAAGAAGATTGCGGCTGACAACTTGGACACAATTAGCCATTGCTATGAATGAGTTGTACTTACGGCAGGTGAAGGAGGCCTTCTCGCAGGACAGATACTATCAAGGCCTAAAACAACAACTTAAGAATCACACATTCTAAGTTTTCTTATAGGTGTCTTGATTTAAGATTGTGAAACAAGCTGGCAGTATTGCCTATTTTAGATCACATACATCTGTTTGCAAATAGTTTTGGATTACACTACATTCAATTTGAGAAATCGGACCACTTTCACGCTTCAGATGATGTATGAGTTTTTTAATCTGTTTTCACCTGCTGTTTTTCTATGTATTCCTTTTCCATGATAGTATCCTTTTAACATTGTGCTGATACAGATTTAAGGAGCTCGCTAACTCTCTTTCATACTCTAATACACTGGCTGAGTGATCAGCTCCTTTGGAGTGTCTCCTTATCCTTAAGGAGCAAAAGTCACAAATCTCCAGCTACTGTTTTCAAGTAGTAATTGTCCAATGTTCACATATTTTTCTGCTAATATCTTATGAAGAATAGAAGCAGGAAAAATACTTTATTGTAAGATGAAACATGCATTATTGTTATATGAAAAGTGAAATAATAATACAATGGAGTCTGGTTGCTAACCTCCAATGGGCCATAAATTCCAGAGAATGTCCTACATGGCCCAAACCCTGCAACAATCAATGAAAGATTCTTTCATTGGGTGGCTGTCAGAATAGTCTGTACTGTTGTTGTGACTGTTGCAAGTACAAAGAGGAGCTTTCTAAAGCCCACATTGAGAAGAACCTATTTCAGATTTTCCACAGATCAGGAAAGGTTGAATGGGACTTGCAATAATCAGCATCAACAACAAAGTTGGGAGAGAGATCTCTTATGATGTTATTGTTGATTTTGCCTCAACAAACGCCAGAAAACACAGAATCTTTAAATAAATTGTCAGGTCACACAATAAAGAAATGAATTCATTTATTAAGTCATTATAGTTGACAAATTGTTTCTTTGTGTGAGCTGAACCAGCTGCAGCTAAACACCAGTAAAGCTAAAGAACTGCTGGTGGATTTAAGAAGATCACGATCTCCAGTTACTCCCCTGTCTATTAGGGAAGTGCATGTGGAGATCACTCAGGAATACAAGTATTCTGTGCATATGAACAGTAAGTTAGAATGGACCAACAACTCACTGGCCATTTATAAGAAGGGTCAAAGTAAGCTATATTTCCTGTGAAGACTCAGATCTTTTAGGGTCTGCAACACTATGCTGTAGATGTTTTATAAGTTGTAGTTGCCAGTGCAAATTGTTTGCTGTGGCGTGCGAGGAGTGTTGGGTAACATGAAAGTAGCAGACATTAAGAGGCTAAACAAACTAATTCAGACGGCTGACTGTGGCAGATCAGAGAATGTTGTCTGGACTTCAGTCTGTTATTTAAAATGCTAATCACCCATTTAATAGTGTTGTGGTTGGACAGAGGAATGTGCTCCACTGAACGCCACAGGAAATCCTTCCTTCCCCACAGCCATCAGACTCTATAGCTCTTCTTCTGGTCAATCATCCACACTATAAGCCGTTTCCTTTTTCTTTAATGGATACCCCACTACTTACATGTGCAACAACTTGCCTGTTCTTCTGACGCGAGTACCTTTCTGTTCTCAGAATGTGTAATATTTTTTCACTTAACGTGCAGTATTATTATGTCAAATACTTCAAAGCTCAGTATGCTATTACTGTCTAGTATACTATACTCACATGCATAGTATTTACTGTATTGCATTACCATGTATCTGTAGAACTTAGTGAATGATGACTTCTTATACTTTGTTATTTATATTCTATTTATATTTTTATTTTACATGCTTATTTTTATACTTGTGCTTTTATCTATGTGTACAGCTGTAACATAAATAATTTCCCTTAAGCTTAATAAAGTTTTCTGATTCTGATTTATGTCTATTTAATTAAAATGTCATTTTAATTTGCACAATGCTTATTTTTTCATTTTATAGTTTAATTTAAAAAAATAAGTTCTTATATAATTTAAATTAGAGGTCTCCAACTCTGGTCCTGGAGTACTACTATAGCTGCAGGTTTTCATTCTAACCCTTTTCTTAATCAGTGACCAGTTTTGGCTGCTAATTAACTTCTTTTCCCTTCATTTTAATTGACTTGTTTTTCTAAGATTCAGTCCTCTGAATTGCTTCATATTTTTTTCTTAAATGACACCCAACCAGACATAAGGTGTGAAGTGAGCTAACAGAGTGACCACCTAAGATGGGGCCTCAAACTCCAACCAATTTCATTCCAACCAGTTTCTTACGCAGAAGCCAATTCTTGTTGTTAAACTTCCTGTTTACCGTAAATCATGGCTTGTCGGCGTTCTCATCCTGCTACAGCAGACATTTCCATAATTGTTGTTTTTCTTTTTTTTCCTAAGACCACAGTCAAAATGTTTGTGGACCAGTGCAGATTAACATTACTGAGATCTTCACCTTTCTTTATTTTCAGATATTGTATGATAGACACAGGTTAGCTGGTAATGTGTTAGCTGCTATTGTATTTCAGTATTGTATGGCTTTTAATTAACAAAAACATAAATAATTGAGAGGTCCTAGTTTTAAATAGCAGGTCAATTAAAACTAAGGCAAAATAATTAATTAGCAAAAACTGTTAACTGATTTTTTTTTTTTTTTTTTTTTAAAGGCTGGAATAAAAACCTGCAGTCCCACTACCACTCCAGGACCGGCGTTGGAGACCCCTGCTTTAAATGTTCTATGCGTTTTCTTGTGATTGTTTAGTACACTGAAACCATTGCTTTATTGTGTGGGCTAGGGGGCCCAAATTCAAAATTTGCTTAAGGCCTTAAGAATGCAATGGCCCGACCTGTGTGTGTACAGAGAGTGAGAGAGAAGGAGAGAAGGGTCACAGGCTGAATGCAGATTAACAGGCAGCACAGATTCATAGATTGTCACAGATAAAAAGGAAATCAAAACTTTTAAGGCGGACGTGCTTAAATACTACGCACCTCCTAATAGATAACACAGATGTATTAAGCAGTTAGTCGAATTGCTATTAGGGACTCTAAAGCGATTAGGCTGACATACATATAGATGACAGGGATCCCCAAGACTGTAAGCAGTCTCGGGTGGTCAGACAGGCGGCGTAAGCAAAGCACACAGCTTGTGTAACGGACATACAAACTAATACGGAGGTTCCGACTTAACCACACAAAGGGCAAGCAGAAACGTTATGTATGAACCATTTCATATATTATTTTTTAATACACAGTAAGCATGTTAACCTTTCGCGACGTACAAAGAGCCAGAGTCACCTTCTTACCTGTTCTCACACGGGTACACAAGGAAGCTGCCATGTCTGATTAGTCCTCACTCGACTAACGGTGGCCACGCGAGACCAAACAGTACGGCCAGACAGAAACGCGAATTCAATGGAGGAACACCTTTCGCGCTGCTGTTAAGCACGTACTTCTACGAGAGTTTTGTATTGTGTTTCATTTGGTAATTAAAAAAAAAAAAACAAACACGTACTTAAAATGATAATTTCAGTGGTCACTCTTGTGAAAATTAGAGATAGATTTAGAGGTTATTGTTTTAAAGAATATGGGGCAGATTTTTTTTATGGGAAAAAACTTTAAATGTTTCTGAGACTGAGAAATTTCTATTGGGAAACAGTGCCGCCTAGTGGCAGATGCAGAAATCCAAGGCGACATGCAGGGGATTCAGAAAACTTTCTATGACCCCTTCACTTTCGGAACACTTTTATTTATTTTAAAATGGATAAATTTGGTAGTTATTCCTATCAATCTACACTTAATATACCATAATTACATTTTTCAAAAAGGTTTGCAAATTTATTAGGAGTCAAAAGCTGAAATTACTGAAAGTACTAGCTGTGCTACACAACTGGGTTGAAATCTAAGTAATCAACATAGACCTCAGCATTAACGTTTACAGTTTCTCCAGTAAAAGGCACTCTGTCTCACGTGAACTGTGGTGAAGCACAGATGAAGACAAGACTGTAAACCATTTCTAAAGCTTCAAGTGTTTCCAAGAGCACAGTGGCCTCAGTTATTGTGAAATGGAAGGAGGATGGAATCACCAAGACTCTTCTTAGAGTTGGCCGTCCAGCCAAACTGAGTTACCGGGCAAAAAGGGCCATGGTCAGGGAGGTGACCAGGAACCTAATGGTCACCCTAACAGGGCTTCAGAAGTTCTTTGCTAAGATGGTAGAGCCTGTCAAAAGGGTAACTATTTCAATAGCATTCCATCAATAGTGTTTATGGTAGAGTGGACAGACACAAGCCACTCTTAAGTAAAATGCATATGACAGTCTAAAGGACTCTGATAACAGATGGAAAAAGATTTTCTAGTCTGCTTAGACAAAAGCTGATCTATTGGGCAGAACTCCAGTCACAATGTCTGGTGAAGACCAGGCACTGCTCATCACCTGCTTAATATCATCCCTAGGGTGAATCAAGGCAGCTGCAGAATCATAGTATTGGGGGGGACAAAGTACTGAATTAAGGGTCTGAATACTTCTAGGAGTGAGAGATTTCAGTTTTTGATTATTAATAAATTTGAAAACCTTTCTGAAAAAATACTTTCGCTTGCTCATTATGAGTCATTAAGTGTAGATTGATGGGCCAAAATAGCAAATGTGTCCATTTGACATTTGAAAGTTTGAAATCTACAATAAAATAAAGTGTGCAGGAAGTGAAGGGGCCCAGATACTTTGTGAATCCACTGTACATGCCTGGATTTGCCTTACCTTGAAACTCCAATGGCAGGTTTAGAACACAGGTGTATATTTTTTCAACATGACAATATACCAGTGGTTTAATCGTGTCCATTTTTTTCCAACTATTTTAAAATATCAACTAAAATGATATATAAGTAATATCTGGTAACCATTTTCATTAAACTAAAAGTTTTGTCCTTCGGGACAATCTAAGCCTGTTACCACCCTACAGACAATGACAAAGCTGCCTGCCCCAGCTTCAGAATACATTTGCTAGCTTGTGTACCGGGGGCGAGTGAGATGACAGGCTGTGCAGAGTGAGCCCTATCTCAGTTATGATGCAAAGTGAGTTAATGATAAATACTGATGATAAATTCTTTAAAAATGGCTGTTCAGAACATGCCAGATGCTGTTAGTATGGTCATCAGCTTTAGCAAGAATTTAACTTTCTTCTTACACAGTCACCCTCATTCCATCTATACTTGAATCCACTTAATTCAGTTTTCAAGAAATACCTTTATTTTATATAGTGCATTTCTATAGTAATCACCATTCCAAGGTGTTTTATGAATGCAGTAGTAAAATTGTATTTTTCATAGAAAAGTAGCTGTAGAAAATCATAAGGCAGGTCATACTGTTCAAAGAGGCTGGGATGCTGGAAGTGTGGCTCAGTGGCTAAGGCAGTAGACTGCCTCCTCAGTCCGTGACTCTGACTCACAGAAAGTCACTTGAGCTGTACAATATCCATTTAGACAACTGTAAATTGGCTCTGAACGTACTGTGCATTAAGGTGTGCATTATAGATAGGCACTATATTAAGTAAAACATTTGTAATGATGACAGGGTTGTAGTTAGAGATGTCCGTTGCAGTGCCAGTTTAGATTAAAAAGTGCAGGAAGGACACTAATGGTTTTGTTTGTTTAATCCTTTGGGTGGCGGCACACTTCATTGTAGCATACGTTAATACGGAGTGCACTTGTGCTGGATTTAACTAATGATTGATGGCTGAAAGCAGCACAGTTTTGATTGGAGGGCACAAGCTGTGCGCAATGCTGAGGATAAAACAGAGCAGGGTAAGTTTGGGAGGGGACTATCCTAACCCCCTGATCCCTGGGGTGTAGGAAAGGTAAATGGGGGAAAACTGGTTGGGTAGCAGTAAATAACTGAATAGATTACAATGAGTATGACGGAGAGCTGGAGGAGCTTCAGTAGTTGGCGGCACTCTTGCCACCTTATCAGCTGAAAAGGTAGAGCTGGCAAAATGTGAGGGTGAGAGGGTTCACAAGTGCAGGATGAAGAATGGGGTCCCAACAAGGAAGTATCCTGAAGTGAGAACATGGCATCCTGGGGGTGCTGTGGGCACTGATGGAGGTGGCAGTTTCTTTGACTGCAGTGACCAGATGTAGGGGCAGTTTGGGTCAGCAGGAACTGATGAAATTGGCAAATTAAAGGGATGCTGTTTGCTAAATTCATGAGACACCCATGGGTCCTGACGAGGACCAGAGAAAGAGACAGAAAGAACAGCATGGGAGAATTTACCTTTCTAAGGTGGATTTTAATTATTTATTGGATAATTTATTTATCTATGGAATGCTATGTTTATAATCATATATCTATAGGATACTATTTAGTCAATATGTATTGACCGATTTATTCAAGAAGCATTACACTTGGTGTTTGATTGAACCCTCATTTGTTGCGTGAATACAAACACTCTCTAAATTTGCACCAATCTTTGCTTGTTCTGTGTCCTCCTTGCCCAGTTCATCCTGGTCTTGACTATACGAGCAACCCGTTGGACGTAACTCCATCCTAAAGTCTGACCGCTCTTCAGAGCTCTGCCTCTGAAGCCACTGGCAGAAGTTGCTTTTTGATCTATTTTGTGCCGTTGTGCACCTGTTATTTTTGTTAAAGTTAGTTTCAGTAAATGTGGTGACCCAGTTGGCACCTCAACATTTCATTCAGACTAATGCATTCCTCTTGGTCAATGACACTAGCAAAAAGTGGACGACGGTCCTGTTAAACATAGATTAGTTTACCGTATCAAAACAATATCTTAAAGTTACAAAAACCTTAAGATAATTTAAAGATTCTGTTATCTGATTGGATAGCCACACAGGATGTCCAACAACAACAACAACATTTATTTATATAGCACATTTTCATACAAAAAGTAGCTCAAAGTGCTTTACATAATGAAGAAAAGAAAAATAAAAGACAAAATAAGAAATTAAAATAAGACAACATTAGTTAACATAGAAAAGGAGTAAGGTCCAAAGGCCAGGGTGGACAGAAAAAACAGAATAAAAACTCCAGACGGCTGGAAAAAAAAAAAAAAATCTGCAGGGGTTCCAGGCCACGGGACCACCCAGTCCCCTCTGGGTATTCTACCTAAAAGGATGAAGGATGAAGTGGCTGAGGTCTTCTGGACTGTGATTTTTCATTTTTTACTTCTCTCTTCTACTGTAACTGAATGTGGACCCCCTCAGAAATGTATTTTCTTCAGCGATGCTGCTGACTGGAGGTCGTCTTCCTATCCACCAATGTCAACTGGCCATAGTTTAATGATAATGTTAATGGAGTTATATTGTTTGGTTTTATTTATGTTAATCAGCTTGAAGCTGCTTTGTCTTCCTGTGTGTTTAAACAAATCTTGCCTTTATGTGTATGCATTATGTAAATAGTATTTTCTAAACTTTCTAATCTCATTTGCCTGTGAACTTGTTTCAGCACTCTAAGCCCCCACTCAGTGAAGAGTGCTATAGGAAAAGTAACTGAATTGAAATTTTATAAAACACATTACCACACCCTAGAACCTCAAAGTCACACAACTATTCACCATCTCAACCAAGGGATTTGTGAATTGTAATCCACCATAACCTTCTACTGTCCAAACTTCTGCACTCTTTGACAGCATCTGGAGAAGAGAACAGCTGAAGCACTCAGCTAACAGAGTGAGAGTAGGAGAGAGGAAGCGAGCGCCCTTACTGGTGTCACTGACATTATCCCATCTGATTTTGCTGGCAGAGCCTCAAATTGATTGTACTCTGTATGATTCTTTAATATAAGTGAAATATAAAATTATTTGTGTCATTGCTCATTTACATTGTTGCTGTTATTTGGCCACTTCTATGGCTTTAAGGTAGTACTGTACGTATAATGATCTTTCCACAGTGCATCTCAAAAATTGAATGTGGTCTGATGGTGGAGCTAATACTCCCTGCTGGACACAACAGGGAATTGGGAAGACCTGGATCAGGTCTCCATGCAGCCTTCTCTTCTCTAAAACTAAAGTGATTTAATCCCCTTTGTTTTTTCATCGACCCAGACCACCATGACATCCAGACAGCTAACATGGACTAACCAACAACCCTCTGAATATCAACAGTCTAGCATATTACCAAATTCTCTCACTTTCTCACATGACTTGTAAATGTGCAATTAAGCCATTCTTGCTGTACTGTAGGAGGTGAGACACCCAGGTTATGGCCAAGCTCAGTGAATAGGAGTGACACAAATAGCTCTGAATTTTCTAATTCATAGATACCACTTGGAAGGGAGTCCAAGTGAAATTTCTCAGCAAGAGATTGAAATCTCAAATCTCTGACAAGAAGCCAATCCAGAATTTGAACCCATTCTCCTAGAGCTGTGAGATTTACAGGTGTAGTAAAATTAAAATTTCACATAATGTTATCTTTTCATTATTCTGTTCTTCCATTTTCTAACATGTCTATCCAGTTCACAGTCATGGAGGCAGTCATTGCTTATTCTAAACCTTCTTTATTATGCCCTATGTGTCACTGTTGTAAAAAGAAATTGCAATTGAAAAGTCAGTGCAGATTTGGATTCTATATTCTACAAAACGTGGACTCAAGACTCAAGCTTCCTATGACCCTACATTAACACAAGTCAGTCAGTCACTGTCCAACCCATTATATCCTAACACAGGGTCATGGGGGTCTGCTGGAGTCAATTCCAGCCAACACAAGGCGCAAGGCAGGAACAAACCCCAGGCAAGGCGCCAGCCACCTCAGGGCACACACACACACACACACACCAAGCACACACTAGGGACAATTTAGGATTGCCAATGCACTTAACCTGCATATCTTTGGACTGTGGGAGGAAACCAGAGTACCCGGAAGAAACGGGGAGAAAATGCAAACTCCATGCAGGTAGGACCCAGGAAGCGAACCCAGGTCTCCTTACCACTGCACCACCCCATTAACACAAATGGGTTTATAAAATGGATGGATAAATGGATGGTCGGACGTAAAATAATACAATGTACTGTCTAAGAAGACAATTGAGGTATGCTGGTGTCACATAGGGGCATAGGGGACAGCTGAAGGGCTCTAGTGACTGCAATTTTACCACCACACCAGGGGTTGGTGCTGTGTCCTAATGCCTTTTTATTTTCCTCCCTCTGCAGACCAAATGATTGACATCTATAACACTGCTGACGTCACTTCTGGTGTCCATCCACTTAGACCCACCTCTTCCTGGCAAGAGCACTGAAAACCAGAAGCTCTGACATATTTGCCAGTTCATCTGGAAAGGCATCGCTGCAATTATTGCATGTTCTGTTTTTGCTTTGCATTCCAATTATATGGGGTTACCTGGCTGGTGCCCCAAATTCTATACTGTTGTCCTTTGGTTCTCTTACATTGGATAAACAAAAGCAGTTCTCACTTACAGCACCCAGATATCAGCCAGGATATCAGTCAGCAGTTATCTCATGTGCTTCAATCTAAATCTAAATTATTATGACAAATTTATTAAATTATTTGAAAGTAGATTAATATATTTCTGTTAACTGTATCCACATACACATTAACATGCAGGTTCAGATTAAGTTGTTTTTTCTGCTTTTTTAACTATGAGAAATCAAAATAACATTACATACTGTAACATACCATCCTCAGTCCCACTTAATACCATTCAGGGTCACAGAGATGGGGTGCCAGTCCAAAACAAGAAGCACACAAAAAACGTGGCCAGTTTAGCCTCACCAGTTAACCTGTTTGTCAATATGAAAAGAAGCCAAGACTTCTTCCTCTTCATCTTTTCCCACTTCTCTGTGGGGTTGATGTACTTTATCAACCTTCATCAAACAGCTCTCATCATTGATTGCTAGGGTTGATTTGGCTGATCTGAAAAGGCGGGTGTCCCCTTCCTCTCTTAATGCACTATGTGTGTTCTTTGCGAAGTAGGGGACAAAGGTCCTAATACACTGATTGGTTTACTGTATCATAACAATATTATCTGAAACTTATAAAAACTTTCAAATAATGGAAAGGTTTATGAGCATATATGGATATGTTAGGGAAAAGAGTAATACATAGATTGATATGAAAGGCACTTTATGATAGATAGGTAGATAAATAGATGTGAAAGGCACTAGATAGATAGATAGATAGATAGATAGATAGATAGATAGATAGATAG